>OU343216.1:79434835-79489686 GCA_910596185.1 Chrysanthemum makinoi | reverse complement strand
GGTTCCCAAATATGCAACACAAGTAACAATAGAAGAAATAGAAGAGATAAGAGGTGGTTGAACAATATCAAACACAGCACGATACTAAGGGCTGATTATGCGTAAGAAGTGAATGAAAGAAATAAATTGAACAACCAACCTTCAAGTGAAGGTTATTACAAGGTATTTATAGGAGGGAAGCTAGGGCAACACTCTTAGTTCCCATCCTTTTCCTTATTGGACTAGGCCTAGGCTTATGGGCCTTTTACATAAGCCTAAGGCTAATTACTAACATAAAGGCCATATTAAGCTAACTATTACATATGAGTCACTAACACTTGATTTAGATTTAGGAGTGATTCAACAATCTCCCCAAGTGTTGGTGATGAATGAATATGTGAAAGGTGAAAGTTGATGTAATAGTAGCTTTGGCGTCTTGACATTCTTCTTTCTTGTGAGAAGAATTGCCTTGATTTGAACAATCTCCCTAGTGTAGAGAAATTGTTTTCTTTAGCGGTTAACGCTTTGGCGTCATCTTTATCTTTGTTCTTTGATCATTGTTCTTTTGTGATGAAAGTGGTAGTATGTTGTTGTTATGCATCAAGTGCGCCTTAGTGCCTTATTTATCGGTCTCTCGTCATTCTTCAACATGCCCACCGCGCTCTTTGATGTTGGATTTCGAGCTGATGAAGTTCTTTAAGTCTTTAACTTTGTAGATTCTTTGGTTTGTGAAGAATCATTCATTTGTGTTGCTTTTTAGTTAGAACTTCCATTAGTGATGATGTTGGCATGAGCATGTGAAGAATCACTACGATCGTTCGCTCCAAAGCTTCCATAAGAGGAAAACATGGCGGTTAGTAATAAGCGGATACCGGCACTTACAAGTTTGAACCCGAGTGTTAACAACATAGTGTGAAAACACAACTCTAATTCTAAAGGCGTTCTGCGAGCAGGAGTCCCACAAGTGAGATAACACGATGTACGGTACATCTACGGTTCGAATAGTCGTGAGGTACGAAGCATCACCTCCACGTAGACGTTTGAGACACACTAAGCGTAACCCGAGGGGAGTTGCAGGCGACACTACTGCCGAGGTGTTTTAGATGTTGACCACAGGCGGGTTTTCCATTCAATCGAGGATCACAATTGTGAACCTCTCATAAATATTCTCGACAGTTGCTAAGATCTGTGAAGGACTGATAACGTACCAGCGATGTTCTTATTGTTGAACAAGTGATGAAATGTCAAGTGTACCTAAGAGATCTTTTGATGAATCTCGTGGCTCTAGACTCAATTTTGCGTTTTGGTTTTCTTTGGCCGGAGACTAGGGAGAGGGTCTCCTTCTTCAATACCGGCAATCTCTAAGAAAGCCAATAGTTTCACGTAGGGTTCCCTGAGAATGAAACAAGCTTACGTGAGTAAACTTGAGTGGCTAAGAAGGTTTGTGCATCGTCCTTGGGTCCATGGCGACTTTTATCTTCAATACGGTGTCATCTAGTGACAACCGATAGCATATGAATTGAACCCGTTAATGCGCCCTAAGTTGAATAATCACGGAGGCTATTTCTTTTCACCCTTTTCTTTACATTTCTTTTTAATTCTTCAACTCCTTCTTTCTCAGATTCTCATTTTCTCCTTTTTACAATCATACCTAAGGACTTCTAATTCTAACTATTTGTAGTGTCCTTGGGTAGACCCTTCGACTCTGGCCGGATCATAGGACCGTTATTCCTAACCTTAATCACCTTATAACTCCATTGCCATAAAACCATTATCAAGAAAATCTCTCGTAGTGTTTGTGAATGAAAAACATTTTGTACCCTTGTGAGAGTTTATCTTTTGCATAAATACTCCCCTCAACATGTGCTTAAGAGTTTTGGCAATGCACGATGAGGAAAGCGCGCATACTTTTGAATTGATCGACTCAAGATAGACAATTCCTTGCGAGACACGATTACGTTGAATAGTTAAAGAGAGTTACATTGTGAGCTTTTAGGTGACAACTAGTTCTAATAACTATCTTGAAGGTGGACAACCTCGAAGGTTGTCAAACCCGTCAAAGATCATGTCTACCAAGAGTTTCTCGAATGGTACATTCTACTCGGACAAGTCCTTGCGAGAACCGTTTACATCACTAGCGAACTAGCTTGAAATTATTATCAGGACAAGTCTTTTTCGAGTTACTTATGGGTTAAGATCTCGTCAATTGTTGGTTAAGTCTATAGCACAAAGATTCATTTGCGGTTTACAACATATTTCTTATCACGTATTTTCTCCCCCTCAAAAATGGCATATAAGTGTTATTTTTGAAGAAATTTTGAGAATAAATATGACCATTTTGAGTTTTATGGGAAGATGACCATTGTGAACAATTTGTGAACAAGATTTTAGTCAAATACTCCCCTCAACAAGAGTGATATAAGCGGTTGAGGTTTTGAAAATCATAAGGGGAAGTACTTGTTCTTTTTGAGCAAAACCTTGAAAAGTGAAAGGTTTGATAGGTTTTACTCAAAAGTATTAAGCTCCTTTATAAGGATTGTGGCAGCGTGAAGCGTACCACGGGGTCCTTTATTTACAAGTGCGGGTTGTACTGCTTTGTTATGTGTGCACAAGCCATTGACATAAATAAAATCACACATCCAAAATATTATGAAATAGAAGCGAGTTCAAGGGTACGAGGAAGTCCATCAATGTTTCGGGAATGCGGCTGGCGTTGATAGCCGAGAGTAATCACGGGACGACCGCCTGAAAGCTTTCCGGTGCAGGCCGGTCCCTTGATACACCTTTCATCAATCATGGTGATGATTCTCTTCACATCCCGTCTTTCCTTAGAATTCCATCGCTTTTAGACCCAATTCCTTCATGAATATCCTTCAACCTATAAGCTAATCCGTCCTTAACCTTCTTCAATGTGTGATCCTAAACTTGTGAAGATCTCTACGCGCCATCAGCGATTCGTAGTGTTTCACTAAGGTTAACCACTCGAATGGTTGGTGATGAGTGTGTATTGTGAAAGGCTGGTTGATGTCGGAAGATCTAGCGAGGTGGAGTAAGGTTGACAGTGCGATATGATTCAAGCGCAAGTTGGAGATCTTCTACCGTTCTCGATGACTATCGTCGAATGAAGATCAACAAGGACTTGATGAATTCGTTTACTTGATTGGTATCTCATGCGACCACTACTTTGGCAAGGTACATGTCTTCAATGTGGTTGATAGACAAATTCTCAAAGTCGCTTGAGAGAATGCATAATCCCTTTTGTCTTGCCTTTTGACCACAATATTCTTGAGGAAAGTGTAGTCCCATTTAGATGAAAGATCAACATGTTTGATAGCGATATTCTTAGTACTAAACACTTCATGTTGAGACTTGAACTGGCGACTTCTGTAGTAGATTCTTGGCGTTCGGCCAATGGTGAATCCCATACATTGCATCACGGTCATACTCTTCCACATTGTTGGAGAACATGTGGTTAGCTCTATCCTCGATGGCTATGCGGTTGAGTATATGGCTGCGGGAATGGAAGTGTCAGTGATGTAGCGTATTTCCTTGAACCATAGCCACCGTGAAGAAGAAATTCCAAGTCTTTGTTGAAGAAATATCTGAATGGAATCCTAGGCGATCTGGTTGGCCAATTGTTGGTAGAGGTTTGGACCGGTCGGTGTAGTATGGAGGATTGTCCGTTTGGTGAAGTCGATGTTTATACGGGTTGAGCCAATCCATATTGTTAGACATGGCTCGTGCTATATTATCAAGGTGATACGTGACTTCAATAGCACTTTCAGTCTTTAGCGGTTGAAATGCTTCATTCTTGATTCTTCAACTTCGGTTCGTCATCTTTTCACGGAAAATTTCTTGTAGTAGTTTAGCATGCTCCAATGTACTGATTCATGCTCTTGAACTTCAGAGATGGGTAGGGAGTGGAATCAACAAGCAAGAAACCATTCAAATTGATATCATCCTCGTCCGACCATGATAAGGCGTCGGTCATAGGCTCCTTTTTCTTCTTTTTCTTTGGCCCGGTTGAAGATTACGGTTTCTTAACGTTTGAGGAGATGGGTTGTTGTTGTGGCTCGGGATTTCCTCATCGCGTCACCACCGTATACTCAAAGTGATCACCGGTTTTAGAGCAGGGGTGGTGTCTCGGAATATCTGGTTTTTCCGTTGAAGAGCGAGGATCTTTGTTGAGTGAAGTTCTTTGGGTAGAGGTGCATTGAGCTTGAATGAGGATGATTCACGGACTTCTTCGATGCGTTTGGGCTCGTTATCCTTATCGATCTTTGTCTTCATAGTCTCTTGAGCGTTTAGGCCTTCTGACTTCTTCTCGCATCTTGACTGAGTTGGTATTCGGCAATGCTTCAAACAATTTAGCTTTGTGGGAGGCAAATGTTGCGAGCGTTCGACATTTGAGCTACTAGCGGGTTCACCAATTCATCATCTGAGAAGATTGTGAGTTCAACTGGATTGATGCTCAAATTCAATGGAGTTGATTTCATGGCTTGCTTGGCTAGATGTAAGAGATTCGGATAAAGTTTTCTGGTATACATCTCCTTTGTCGTTTTTAGGAACGACACTCCATAAGGAACTTGTGAGTATCCTTGATCATCTCGTCCATGCTCCCTTGAAGATCATCTTTCATGAGCTTCTCGGACATACTCCTTTCAACTTGCATCTTGTCTTGCTCATCATGAAGATCTATCGTATAAAGTCAGCAAGAAAATATAACTTTTCTTTGTAATATTTTCTCTCGACTTGTTTTACTGCTTTGACGATTCATGACTTTGCATGAGACATCCAAGAGGCAGTTGGCTTCTTCAATGATCTGGATGTGATCTGGTTTGTTCTTTTTGATAGTGGTGGTGAAGAGTGGTGAAGATGAATCGATGATGATGAATATGAGGAGACTCCGGGTCCTTTGGTGGCTCGAAGTTTCTTCCCTTTGAACGCGCAGACTATCTACAAGAAACTTATCATACTCAACATCTTCTTCATTTCGGCATTCTTAGCTTTTTCATCACTTTGGCTTTAGCTGCAGCCTTTCTTCATCGCCTTTTTCCTTCTCTAACTACGGTTACTCCGTTCTTCAATGTTGTAATCAATAGAATCTTCCACGTGCTTTTGTTGTTGCTCAAGAGTGGTGGCACCAGATCCCTTATCGGGTTGATTAACCGCATCAGGACCTGGTGAAGGTTGAACTCCACCACTTTTGCAACGTGTTGGAGTCTAAGGAATTTGAACTTTTTCCTGTATGTTTCATCTTGTTGCTCTTCATCTGATTCTTCTTCCTCTTCTTGTTCAATGACTGGAGTCTTCCCTTTGCCGTGTTCATGGTGGATGGGAGGTTTAGGTACCGTTGTAGTGTCATCTTTAGCAGTTTCAGAGTAGAAAATCTCTTCATCGATGCGCACGGTCCCTCCGTAGTCTTCGTCATGTTAGCTTTATTTGCGGTTCAATCTTGGGTACAAGAATAGGAACAGCGACTTCCTTGGCGGAACTGTCCTCTACGTGTAGGATTCCTCCCTTGGGAGCTTCCTTCGACTCGGCTGCTTTCGCGTGCAAAGACTTCCTCCACTTCCTCTTACGGTTTTCCTTGTAGAAGTACGAAGATTTTTCATCAAGAAATCCAACTTTGTTCTCTTCCACGCAACCAAATATCTTTATAAGAGTAGAGCTTTTGAGTTCATCGGTATAGAGAAGGATGATCCGGCAACACAACACCTTGTTTTTAGTAGTTGACTCCTTGAATCGGCGGTTAGGTTGGGTTCAAACAACATGTCGTGATTATCAGGGTCATTGATTCTCTTGGGGATATCTGGGTTATACCCAAGTGCTCTATGGATCAACAATTTAGTATATCTGATGTAAGGAATCTTTGAGCTAAGCTTTTTGAGGAATGTCATCATGTCATCCCATATTAGAGCTTCAATTTCGATGTGCTTCATGTTGATTAGAGCCCAAAAGATTTGCAGTTCCATGAGCTTTGGATGCTCATAGCCGTATCCGACCGAAACAAATTTTGTGATGATGATATAAAGGGTTCTCCAAGAGGATGTTCTTGAGATCCACGTGAGAATGCTTAATGATAGCCCCTGAAGCTTCGTTATACCCAATATCAATCAAGAATTGCGAATGTCTCTTTAGTAGGTGCAGCAGAGAATTCAGTTGGTAAGATGTCAGGAATGAGGAGAGCTGCCCGAAAGTCTACAGGAGTGATGGTGAGTTGCTTGTGATTGAGCTTCACCGTCACAGCATTTTGAACTTTGACCATCTGCATTGTATTCCAGAAATTATTTGTATGTAGATCTCTGGAACGGGTGAGTTGGTGAGCATGTTCGATATGGATGATTCTTGAATATCCACGCAATGAGACAAGAAGATTCCAGTGAGAGTTTCAAAGTCCATTACCAGAATATTATTCTTTCCAATCTTCATTGGATAGCCATGCGGAAGATATCAGAATGGTGAGAACATTTGGTGCATCCACATTCATCCTGAAGCTTCCATGTTGTGATTCTGAAACACATTTAGCCAAAAGAACCAACATATCGAAAGACATAATGTTAGTCAATAGAAGGTTTTATTGTCTACTTATTGAATGAGATATGTCAATGAGTGTTACGAGTCCAAAGTCACTTGTTTGTTCAATAGTCCAATGTCGTCGAGAAAAGTTTCGTGAGTTAGTTAACTTTAAGTTTTAAAGTTTATGTTATCACTTATTTTCCACAACATATTAAATGTTTAAGCTTATTAGTGACATTTATTGGTTTCGTGACGTTATGATTTATTTATTTACAAGTATGCACGCGTAACAATTCATAATGAAGGTTTGATCAAGGCTTAGGCGTAGAAATGGTAGCTTATGCGTAAACAGAAGAAGTATACGCGTAGACGCAAGCTTATGCGTAGGATCCTTACTTACGCGTAAGAAATATTACTCGTAGAAAAAGGGGACTTTATGCGTAGAGCTACGCTGCGTAGCACATATAACACCTTACGCGTAAGGCTTACTCGTAAGAGTAGACCTTATGCGTAGTGGTCACTGTTTACGCATATCCTTCACAGGATACGCGTAGTCCCTTTGTAGAACCTTACGCGTAAACGCTACGCGTAAGATTTCTCTTATGCATAACCTTCTTCGCGTAAGGTGATCCTTATGCGTAGATAGCTAATGACCTTGATTCTGAATATTACGTGTAGCAGACCTGAAATAAAGTCATCATTATATATTTGATGATACAAAACAAGAAGAATGAAACATGAAGGACTAAAAGTGACAAGAAGGGAAACTACAAAAAGATGGAGTATTTGGAAGATTCTAGAAGATATGCTTAAAAGAATATTTAGTTTCCTAATAGTATTATGATTCCTCTTGTAAACCCTAGATGTCTCTAGTATATAAAGAGACATAGGGTCATTAGTTTTAAAAGTACGTACAAGATGTAGACGTCTAAAGGTATGTGTGTGTATGAACCTAGGCGTAGGGAAAACGCCTAGGGTTTAGTGGTTTAGTTAGTTAGTGTTAGATCAAGTCTTTGATCTTTATTATAGTTAGTTAGTTATTTTATGATAATAAAAAACCTTGTTCATAATAATGTTGATTCTATGTTTGAATATTCCGCCTTCATTATTATGTGTTCCTAGATATAATATTAGACCTCGTCTAAGAGCTTACAACGATCTTCACACATCATAGCATCAATATTAACACATACATTCATTCTATTATAGATCATGGCATGAATGCTTATCAAACAGTTACGCGTAAAAAGTCTTACGCGTAGACCAAAACCCTAATAGTTCAAAGATTACGCGTAAGATTTTTAGCCATGGATTTTGCACCAAACTTTTTCTGGTAGTTCTTAGATGTCATGTGAGTGTAATAACCAAGTTTTAACATCAAATTCGCAGTGAATCAAAAATACCCAATTCTCAAGAACATTAAACCCTAATTTCTAATTTATAATCAATTAGTGTTTCTTGGTTGTTTTAAAGCCTGTATATCGTCAATTCACCTTGATAACAACATCACACAACTACCTTTTTGACCAAAAACATTCACATTTGAAAATACCCAAAACCACGCATAAACCCTAATTCCTCAAAATAATCAATTAGTGTTTTGGGGTGTGTTTAGTGATGAAAAATGTATTCCTTGATGTTATACAAACGTTTTGACACAATTTTTTCACCACAAACACTCAAACACGATTAAGTGTTCATACGCTTATGCGTAGAACACTAAAATCATTATAACTCAAGTTTTAACCGTTAGATTAATGAAAGATTTAAAACCATTGCTTAAAAACTTGTTAAGAAAACAAAAACACTTACAAATTGATGATCAGAAACACGGATTTGAAGAACGAATTTTGTGTGTAGGATGATATTTTGTTTGTAATAAATGTGAAGTGATAAGTTAGGTGGAGGTGTTTTATTAAAATGACTTTGAGCTTTTGACAATATTACTCCCTCCACCTTTTCCATTTTCATCCAAAGCCTTTTAACTTCCATTTTGGTTACCAAACGAAAGATTTTAAGACAAAAACTTAACGACACTCCCCCTTGACTTAAGAAATAATGAAAGGTTATAAATTTTAGTCCGAGGAGAGTCAGTGAACCAGAAATGTAACCACCATTTTAAAGAAACAACCGGGATTAGGTAACATGCAAGTACAGTGTTATTTTGAAACAGTTAAGAATTTATTTTCTCCCCCTCAACACTTGATCGGAAAAATACTGAATTTTGAAAGATTTGAGTGTTGACGGAAGAGTTGTACTTGCCATGTTAAAAGAAATATAGATAGAAGAATATTTTTGTCGTTTTATCTGATTTTATATTTTTGTATTTTGTTTTTGAAAAATATTTACAAAAGAGGTTTTGGTGTTTGACTGGTTTTAAGAATGTTTTAAGAGTTCATCCAGTTCCTCTTGAGTCAAACACCGCATACCAATTCGGTGGACCAACTCATTAAACCTAGCAGGAGCTAAGGCTTTGGTGAGAAGATCTGCTAATTGGTATTCTGTACCCACGAAATATAATTCAACAGTATCCTGTTCCACGTGGTCCTTGATGAAGTGATATCGAAGATCGATGTGCTTTGACTTTAAGTGTTGAACAGAGTTGCACGAGATCGCAATAGCATTCCGATTGTCATAGTACATCGGGATTCTGTCAAATACGTAACCATAGTCTTTGAGTTGTGTTCTCATCCATATGACTTGAGCACAACACGCCGACATGGCTACATATTCTGCTTCGGTTGATGAAAGCGATGTACAGTCCAGCTTCTTCGATTGCCAAGATACCAGTTTGTCACCAAGAAATTGTAGTGCTCTTGAAGTACTTTTCCGAGGGTCTAAGCAGCCTGCGTGATCAGCGTCTAAAAAAGCTATTAGTTCAAAACCAGAATCCTTCGGATACCAGATCCCCAAATTAATGGTTCCCTTGATGTATCGGAGGATTCTTTTAGCCTCTGAGAGGTGGTTTCAGTTGGTCGCGACTGATAACGGGAGCAAAGATAAACGGCAAAGACAATATCAGGTCTGCTGGCTGTTAGATACATGAGAGACCCAATAATACTACGGTATTTGGTAGGGTCAACCAATTTTTCATGCAAATCAGCGTCCAGCTTCTTGGTATGTGCCATTGGTGTGGCATAAGTATCACAAGTATTCATTTCGAATTTGTTCAGAATTTCAAGGGCATATTTGGACTGACTCAAGAAAATACCACGGGGTGATTGATGAACTTGCAGTCCTAGAAAGAACGTAAGTTCACCCATTATGGACATTTCAAAATGTTTCTTCATTAGTTTTGCAAAAGCGATTGAGTACTTTTTATGAGTTGACCCAAAAGTGATGTCATCCACATAAATTTGAACAATTAAAATATGTTCCCCGTGATATTGTATGAAAAAAGTTGGGTCGACCGAACCTTTGGTAAAATTATTGGCAATGAGGAAAGATGATAGCTTATCATACCATGCCCGAGGAGCTTGTTTGAGACCATACAGAGCTTTGTTCAGTTTGTAAACATGGTTCGGAAGCGCGGGATCAACGAATCCTTCTGGCTGGCTGACATAAACCGTTTCTTTCAGTTGACCATTCAGAAAAGCAGTTTTGACGTCCATTTGAAAGACCGTTATATTCATATGAGCTGCGAATGCCAGAAATATCCGAACAGCCTCAAGACGAGCAACCGAAGCAAATGATTCTTCAAAGTCAATACCCTCTTCCTGTCTATAACCCTTAGCCACCAGACGTGACTTGTTTCTGATAACGTTTCCTTTAGCATCCAATTTGTTTTTCCAAATCCATTTTAGACCAATGACGTAGACCCCTGTTGGTCTTTCAACCAGTTCCCATACTTCAAGACGTTTGAATTGGTTGAGTTCTTCTTGCATGGATTCAATCCAGTTATCTTTTGTCATTGCATCTATAATGTTTTTGGGTTCGATTTGGCAGCAGTGAGTGCATAAATGCAATGTTCACCGTCTGTGTGAAGACGTAGTCTCGTAACGACTGGTTGGTTTGGGTTGCCGATAATATTTTCCAGAGGATGGTCTTTTGTCCATCGATGTGTAGAGAGTTGATGTTGGTATACATTATGCAGATTCTGAGGATTCAAATGGCTTGTAGATGATTTCGCGAAATCAGGTGCAGCAGTTTCATTAGCAAACGGGTTAAAGAACGCATTTGGATCAAAATCTACAGGTGGGGGTACTTCATTCAGAACATCATCAGCTGGTTCTGCGTCGTTGGATGCAGTTTGTTCAACTGTTGCAGTAGAGTGAACTGGTGGTACATCTTCAACAGTAGTTGTTGTAGCAGGTGTATCAGGTATAGGAGATTTTCAGGTTGAGCAGCGGAAACAGCGGATAAACCTGTAGCACGTTCATCAATATCGTCACTGAACAGAGGAGCAAATAGTCTTTCCATTTGTTGACGAGTAAGCTGAGGGCTTGTATCAGCTGATGATGGGGTTTGGGGAAAGTTTAAGCGGTTGTGACCGGGTTCCAAGCTATTATACTCAGAAGCCATTTCAGTGAGTTCATCAAAATTAGCATGAATCGTTTCCATAACCTGCTTTGTCCGACGATTCCAGATCCGGTAACCTTTAGAATTCTCACAATATCCAATAAAGACTCCAATGTCAGCTTTAGCCTTGAGCTTTCCAAAGTCATCACGATCATTATTTGGATAGCAAAGAGATCCAAAGACATGAAAGTGTTTGAGATTCGGTTTACGATTGTGGAGAAGCTCAAATGGTGTTTTGTTGTGGCGTTTTGTAATTATTGAACGGTTCTGAGTGTAGCATGCAGTTGAGACAGCTTCAGCCCACAAGTAATCTGGAAGTTTAGCATTAATTAACATCGTTCTGGCAGCTTCCACTAACGTACGGTTTCGTCTTTCAACAACTCCGTTTTGTTCTGGTGTGCGGGCAATAGATGTTTGATGCCCAATTCCCACTTTCTCATAATAATCCCGAAGAGTTTGATTCACAAATTCGGTTCCTTTGTCTGTTCGAATTTGTCGGACGGTGTTCCGGAGCTGAATTTGAATTTTCGTGAGAAAGGTGATGATCATCTGTGGAGCTTGGTCTTTACTTCGAAGAAAATAAACCCAAGTCCATATTGAGTAGTCATCAACAATTACCAAGATGTAGCGTTTGCCATTAATCGTCTGCACGCGCATCGGACCACACAAATCAATGTGAAGAAGATGAAGCACATGTTGAGAGCTGTGTTCCACCTTTGAGGGAAAATGAGCATGTGTGCTTTTCCCTTGTTCACACGCTGAGCATAGGTGATATTTAGAATACTGGAATCTCGGGAGACCTTCAACAAGTTTGTGTCGAGCAAGGTTGGTTATGGTTTGAAAGTTTAGATGTGAGAGATGACGATGCCATAGCCAAGATTTTGTAGATGTAGCCTTTGAGAGCAAACAAATGGGAGATGAAGCAACCATGTCTTGCATTGAGATGGTGTAGAGACTAGAATTGCGAGAGCCAGACATGAGATCGTTTCCTTGTAGATCACGAATGAAACAAGTTTTCTCCCGAAATGCGACTTCCAAATCTCCATCACAGAATTGACCAACAGAGAATAGATTGTGACCGAGGCCTTCCACATAATAAACCCTGCTAATTTCGATGTTGCCATTAATGTAATCTCCGTAGCCCATGATAGCTGCGAAGTGATCATTCCCGAATCTGACAGTGCCAATGAACTTTGAAACAAAGTTTGATAACAGTTTAAGGTTGCCTGTCATGTTTCGGGAACACCCGCTATCAACAATCCAAAGGATGATTTGTATCTGCATTAGACACACTGACACAGATGGAATAGAAGTAGATGTGGAACCCGAAGTTTTAGAGGGTTCCAAAGCAGTTATAGTAGAAATACACACATCAATGACTTTAGGCATCCATTTAAATCCTAGTGTATTATGTATCTATTTCTGCCATCTCCAACTAGTCTTAGCTTTAGTCTTAGTGAATGCACTAGGTGGTACAACTATCCTTGGAGGTGATACTGGAACTACAGGTACATCAATGTGGTTCTTAGAATCTAAAGAGGGCGGTTTACCAAGCACAGACTTAGAAGCAGTAGTGGGCCTAGAGGTATTCCGGGTCTTAGGATTCCGTAAGCGAGATAAGATAGCCTTAGCAACACATTTATCATGACAATCAGAACGCATAATTTTACGACAAATAACACAAGAAGCATCAGACTGAATATCAAAAGTACTTAAAGGTTCAGCATTAGTTACAACACTTTTTTCATTACATTTGCCAAACACAATATCTAAAGTGGGTGCAACTGAAGTCTTATTCAAAATCCTACGGTGTTCTTCTACTTCAACATTCTTTATTTTTCTTTTCTTAGGTCGCAACTTCCTATTCTTCCTTGTATTGCTCCTAGGCTGTGAAGTGCGGACGTTTGGAAAAGAGGCAACTAGTCCTGTTTCAGTAGAGGGAAGCACATTAGTAACTTGTGTTTTGTCAGTAGGTATTCTGGGGACATGATTGCTAAGTGTTACATATGCAACTCTCTTAATGATGCTAGGCTGAACTTGTTCATACTTTCCTAACATTTCCCTTAACTTAAATATAGTGTGCACCAGCTCTTGATTTTCAGAACAAAGATTTCCAGAAAAATTCATGACTTCTTTAGTGTATGCAAGATAATGATCAAGTTCGTTTGATGCTTCATCACGAGTCTGTTTGAGTAAATCAAATATGACACCATATTCCTTTTTGACTTTTGCAAGTTCTTTTTCATATTTTAAGATTTGACACTTAAAAGACACGTTTTGATCATCCAGTTGCTCAATTTTAGGATTAGACGATTTTGCAAGCAACTGGGCGATTTTGTTATGAAAAGAAAGTTGTTGATCGTGAATATCTTTTTGACACCAATTAAGACGACGTATTACAGTTGAAAGCTCGTTTGACAATCGTTCATTTTCAGCTTTTAAAGACTCGAACTGAAGCACATTATCCGTATTTTCAACAGTTTCAACAGAATCAACAGTATCAGCAGATATAGAATCAGATGCATATGGCAAAGAATGCAATAACATAACATATAGATATCAGGACAGATAACATCTTCCAAGAGTCGATCAAAATCTTTTCTCAATAATTTCTTTTTGCGTTTAGTATTTGAAATCGATGTTTCTGTTTTCTCGAAAACTGTTTTCATGAGACCAAGTTCCTTGTGAAAATCCCTTTCCCAATATAGTGCACAGTTTTTCAAAATTTTGACATGGGGTAAAATTCTTTTCTGAAGAATGTCACGTTGTTCTCGTGCCAATGGTGAGGTAAAGTGTTCAACTTTTATTTCAGAATGAAATTCAATCGCACGTTCCAAAAGTTTGATGTCAGATAAAAAGTGTCGAAATATTTGATAACACGACAACTTTCGGCTTTTGTTTTTACTTCACTAAGTGAAGGTAAAGGACCATTAACTTGTGCACCATTGTGTTGGGGACTAACTTCAGAAACTGGTGTGACAACCAAAGGTGTGTTTGAAGTATCTTGTTGTGTGACAAAAGTTATGGCTTTTGAATAGTTAAATGGTTTGTTATAAACGACATTTTCCATTTTTGACCGACTCTCGTCATCTGCATCTAATTCCTCCATGCGATTATATTCCACAACAGTCATAATTGAATCATCAATTCTATGTTCTGCACTGTAAACTTCAGGATTTGGTTTGAATGCTCTGTGTGAAAACTTAGGTTTGTAATCAGCAAGATTCGGTCCATATCCATTTGGATTTGGTTTGAAAGAAAACTTTTGAATCGTTGTGATTGATTCACCATGTTTATAAAAAACAGTTTTAAACTCTTCGATTTTGTGTTGTAAGTCGACAATTTCCTCAAGATAGTCATCTATTCGTTTTGTTGAATGCTTTTTGTACTCAAAGAACTGTTTTTAATAAGTTAACAACTCAGCCTTGGCTTTTTGAGTTTCCAAAGTAAGAGCGTTAATTTGTTGTTTATGTTCATGTTTCATTTGTTCTATTTGAGACAACAAAGCATTCTTCGAAGCGGCTAGATTACGAATCCGTCGTTCCAAATATTTTTCATTTTGGTGTGATTTGGTAAAAGCGGCTTCAAAACCTTTTTCACGGTTTTCTTGAGTTTTGAAAAAGTTGAGTTGTCGAATTAAGCATTCATTATCCCTGGTTAACAGTGCATTTTTCTCTTTTAATTTCGTGCAAATTTCCAAACGAGAATGTAGGTCTTTAATTAAGGTCAAGAGCTCAGTTTCTCTGTCAGACAAAAGCTCATTTTGTTCAACGTAAGTCTCAACATGATCATTATTTAGATCCTCAAATATAACCACGGAGTCAACTTGATTATCAATATTAACCTTGTTAGGTCACAAGGTTTACCACACAAGCTTATATGAAAGATAGAGAGGCGATTGAACAAGTATCACACACACACACACACGAGATAATAAACCGGTTATGCGTAGAGTATGTAGTGAAAGAAATAACTTGAACAACCAACCCTCAAGTGAGGGTTTACATAAGGTATTTATAGGAGGGAAGCTAGGGAAACACTCCTAGTTCCCTTCCTTTCACCTATGGGCTTGGGCCTAAGCTCATGGGCCTTCTACATAAGCTTAAGGCTAATAACAAACATAAAGGCCATAATAAGCTAACTATTACATATGAGTAACTAACACTTGAATAAGGTTTAGGAGTGATTCCAACAATCTCCCCTCAAGTGTTATTACATATGAGTAACAAACACTCAAGTGTTGGTGATGAAAACGGTGAAGGCGTTGATATAATAGTAGCTTTGACGCGCTGACATTCTTTCTTGTGAGAAGAATTGCCTTGATTTGAACAATCTCCCAGTGTAGAGAGATAGTTTACTTTGAACAGTTATGCTTTGACGTCATCTTTAACTTTGTTCTTTGATCATTGTTCTTTGTGATGAAAGTGATAGTATGTTTTTTGTCTGCATCATGTTCCCGCCTCAGGTGCTTCGCTGCATTTTATCCAGTGTTCCACGTCATTCTTCAACATGCTCACACGCGCTTTTGACGTTGGAATTCAGTACTGATGGAGTTCTTTAAGTCTTTAACTTTGTAGATTCTCTGTATTGACGAAGAATCATTCTGACTGTTGTGTTGCTTTTGGATAGAACTTCCATTAGTGATGATGTTGGCGTGAGCATGAGAAGAATCTGCACGATCATTCCACTCCAGAGCTTCCATAAGAAGAAAACATTTAAACGGTTAGTAATAAGCAAATTCCGGCACTTACAAGTTTGAACTTCGAGAGTGTTAACAGCATAGTGTGAAAACAGAACTCTAGTTCTTACAAAGGCCTTTCCTGAATCGGAGTCCCACAAGTGAGATAACACGATGTACCGAAGTACACCTACGATTCAGATGAGTCGCCGAGGTACACCGAAGCATCACCTCACGACTGTAGACCGTTTGAGACCACTAAGCGCAATCCTCGGGGAGTTGCCGAACCCGCCGCCTGCTTGTCGAAATTTGTTTGATGTTGACCCTGGCAGGAGTTTCCATTCAATTACCAAGGATCACAAATGTGAACCTCTCATAAATGTTCTCGACAGATTGCTAAGATCTGTGAAGGACTCGATAATGTACCACTGAAATTCTTATTGTTGAATATCAAGTGTACCTAAGAGATCTTTTGATGAATCTCGTGGCTCTAGACTCAATAGTGCGTTTTGGTTTTCATGAGCGGAGACTAGGGAGAGGGTCTCCTTCTTCAATACCAGCAATCTCTAAGAGAAAGCCGATAGTTTACGTAGGGTTCCCAGTGAGAATGAAACTAGCTTCTGTTAAGAGAAAACTTGTGAGTGGATAAGAAGGTTTAGTGCATGCGTCACGGGTCCATGACGACTTTTAATCTTCAATACCGGCGTCACTAAGTGACAAACAGTAGCATATGAATTGAACCCGTGTCTGCCCTAAGTTGAATAATCTGGAGGGCTATTTCTTTTCACCCTTTCTTTGCATTTCTTTTTAATTCTTCAACTCCTTCTTTCTCTGATTCTCATTTTCTCCTTTTTATAATCATACCTAAGGACTTTTAAATACTAACTATTTGTGGTGTCCTGGGGTAGATCCATCCGGCTCTGGCGGATCATAGGACGGTTATTCCTAACCTTAGTCACCTTATAACTTCATGACTAACCTATGTTGCCATTAAAACCACTGTTGTGAAAAATCTCTCAAAGTGTTTGTGAATGAAAAACATTTTAGTACCATTGTTGAGATAAGATTTTGCATAAATACTCCCCCTCCATATGTGCTTAAGAGTTTTAACGGTTAAACTGCACAGTGAGGAAAGAGCGCATACATTTTGAATTGATTCACTCAAGATAGACATTCCCCCCCGAGACACGGTTACGTGGCATAGTTAAAGAGTTGCATTGTCAGTTTTTAGGTGACAACTGGCTCTAATAACTACCTTGAAGGTGTAGACAATCCTCGAAAGGTTGTCAAACCCGTCAGAGTTCATGTCTACCAAGACTTTCTCGAATGGTACATTCTACTCAGACAAGTCCTTTTTGAGACACGTTTACATCACTAGCGAACTAGTTTGAAATTATTACCCGTCCCGGACAAGTCTTTTCGAGTTACTAACAGTTAAGATCTCGTCAATTCATGGGTTAAGTCTATAGCACAAAGATTCAATTGCATTTACACAACATATTTCTTATCACGTATTTTCTCCCCCTCAAAATGGCATATGATGTTATTTTTGAAACGTTGAGAATAAATATGACCATTTCGAGTGTTGCGGGAAGAATGACCACTGTGAACAATTTTTTTTGAACAAAGTTTTAATTCAAGTACTCCCCCTCAACGAGTGATATAAACGGTTGAGGTTTTGAAAATCATAAGTCTGAAAATCATAAGGGAAAGTACTTGTTCTTTTGAGCAAAACCTTGAAAAATGAAAGGTTTGATAGGTTTTACTCAAAAGTAAGAGGCTTTCGCTTCTTTTATAAGGATTGTGGCACTGAAGCATACCACAGGGTCCTTTATTTACAAGTACGGGTTGTATACTGTTATGTGTGCACAAGCCATTGACAGATAATCAAACAAGCAAAATCACAATCAAGAGAATACCTAATGATTAAAGACGATCAGCTACTTTCTGAGGACGTTGGAAAGTCAGAATCGAAAAGTTTGGTCATCCTCCCACATAGCTCTCCAACCGTTGCATCTGATCCCGATGAATCAAACATTCATCAATCCTAGTGATTAATCAACGAACATCCTTGCGATCCTTTGAATTCCATCTCTTCGTCTGAATTATACCCAACTCAATGTCCTTCAATCGATATGACAATCTATATCGAACCATCTCCGAGGTGGCATCTTTGAACTTAGTGAATTTCATCGAAAGCCATGAAGCAAGTATGATGATATTCACTTTGGTAGACAAACCCAAACTTGTGTTTATGAACGATTTTGTACTGAGGTTCTTGATTGATTCCGATGAAGTATAGAATTTAGGTAAGATTCGACCCCGAGGTGAAGAACTTCAATACGCTCTTTGATTTGAAGCGTATGAAAAACAAGGAGTGCAGTAATGTACTTGATTTAAATTTCGGTTGAGGTTCTGGTTAGGGCTCAGGTATGTCGTGATCCTCACCACCAGTATGTAAAGTGATCAACGGTTTCTCCATTGGTGGTGTGGTTTCTGAATCCCTTGGTTGATCAGATGGTGGTGGCTGTGTAGCTTGTTGTGTAGTGGTGATAACCTTCTTAACCATTTATCGAATCATTGGATAGAGTTGCCTTCTTAACAAATTTTGTTGTTGACATAGGTGTTTCTTATGTTGATGGAGGTGATGATGATTTGGGTTTGGTGGAAGTGTCAAGAGGTGTTACAGAAGACTGTTGAGGTTCGTGTATAGGATTGTCAACTATGTAGTTGTCTGATTCCTTCTTTAACTTTCCTCCTCACTCTAGCAGCTTCTTTTGCCTCTTTTCGAATCATTTCCTCTTCAACCACCAAATTATCATCAGTGAATCTTTCATCCTTATCATGATCGTAATCTCCTTCGTCATATATTTCCACATCTTCACCATGCTTTTCTTCTTGTTGTTGTATAAGTTGTTGTTGTGGTTGCTTCATTTCAACAGTTGTAGAGACAGTGACACCCTGATCCTTACCGGGTTGATTAACCGGATCAAATGGGGTAAGAAATGTTTACAATGGATCTTCCATAAGTGGAGGACTACTGCTTGACCCTCCTGCCCCACCGGGTTGATTAACCGGAAAGGTTGAAGCATGGAATTCCATCCATTTTTGCTTTAATGTCTTACGAAATTGTATTACCTCATCAATTGAATCATACTCATCATCAAGATGACTTTGTGAACATGAATTTGAATGGATGTAGCAGAAGGATGTCCACAGAAACTCTACAAGATGATTATGAGCTTATGAAGTAGTTGAAGATGACACATAGATAGTTCTTGCCAATTGTTTTGTCGTATCCAGCTTGGAATGTGTTTGCCATCGAGAGCTCAGCTGGGGCATTGATGTTTGCTTGATTTGCAGCCATTTCATGATCTGAAAGTCATTAGACAAAGAGACAGACATATGGAAACACAATGTGTTTGTATTAGTCTGATTTATTATCTAATTACTTGTATGATGGTAACATGTTTATGTTAGTTACAAGTCCTAAGTCACATTAGTCCAAATGTATGAAGTTGATGTGATAAGTTACGCGAACATGTTAATTTTGAAATTTCAAAGAGCAATAATTCACTTAACACACAACATATTAACTTTTGTAAGCTTATATGAAACATCAGATATTTGTGACCTATGCGTAACATTTAACAAGTAACATATGCGTAACGGGCCAAAAAGTAGTGAACAATGGGTTATGAGTAACAAGGATCCTTATGCGTAAGAAAGGAGCTTATGCGTAGGAGTAAGCTAAAGCGTAAGACCAAGCTTAGGCGTAAGAGTTTCTTACGCGTAAGACAAGTTCAAAGGCTTTAAGCTTACGCGTAGGGAAAAGCTAGATGTTACGCATACAGTTTACTCGTACGAGAAAAGCTTATGCGTAACAAGCCTTGTTTACGAATATCTTTCCAAGATACACGTAATCCACTGTAGACCCCTTATGCATAAGAGCTACGCGTAAAGATTACTCTTAGGCGTGACCTTTACGCATAAAGTATTCCTTAAGCGTAACGGTTTGAACACCTAAAGATTCCGACATTACGAATAATTAACCTGTTAAATATAAACATGAAAACTTGATTGCAGTTAACTCCAAACATCTTTTAGATCACAAAACAAGCATAAGAACATATCAAATACACACAGAAAGACTTAGGAGTAAAATTACTAAAACCCTAAACCCTTAATCTCCGTGTAAGGGATATAGCTACACAAATCAAACAAGAATGTTTCTGGAGTGTCCTAGATGTCATATGAGTGCAATGGAACAAGATTTAACACATTTCCACCACAAAATCAAAAGATTTATGGGAGATGAACCCTAAAAAACCTAAAACTTAAGTTCATACAGTTTAGATGTTTCTGGGCTAATTTAAAGGTTCAAAAACATGCATATTAACTTATTCTAACACTTTCTTGACTACCTAATAACATATCACAGAAAAAGAAAAACCCTAGATGAGCGCAAGAACCCTAGAATTCAAATTAATGAAATTTAAGATTCAGGATGGTTTTGGATCATTGAAACAAGTTTAATAGACACTAAGAAAGGTTTTAACACAACTCATTTCAATCCAAACTCTTTTATGCATAAACACCCAATTCGTTCGAGTGAACAATTTTCCAAAATCTGTTTAAAGAGTTTTAACCGTTGGATTTGAAAGAATTTTAGAAATCCTTGTTTATCATCTTGATTAAAACAGTTTAGAACTTATAGATTATGAAAAACTTGAACGGATTTAGAAGATTTGATTTGGGCCGTTTGATCTTGGTGG
The DNA here is from genome assembly GCA_910596185.1 of Chrysanthemum makinoi. Lineage (NCBI taxonomy): Eukaryota > Viridiplantae > Streptophyta > Magnoliopsida > Asterales > Asteraceae > Chrysanthemum > Chrysanthemum makinoi. Next base: position 79,469,217 of record OU343216.1, on the reverse strand, counting down.
TTTAGGAGTAAATGAATTAATTTGCCAAGTTGACACATTCAGTCCCTCAACCTTAAAGAGGTTCCAATCAAGATCCTTTAACTTCCGTTTAGGTAAGACAAAACATTTGTAAGGCAAGAAACTTCACGATACTCCCCTCGACTTTTGAAATAATGAAATGGTTAAAACATTTGAGTTCGAGGAGAGTATATGACAAGAAACTTATCCACCATTTTAGAAGAAACAACATAATTTTGAAAACATAGAAGTACAAGGTTTTGAAATCTCAAAAATATTTACTTTCTCCCCTCAACACTTGTTCGGGAAAAATAGTGAAAGATTTGATAGAACAAAGTGTTGATGAAAGATTTGTACTTGCGATGTTTGAAAGAATTAGATAGAAGAATGTTTTTGAGATTTTCTGATTTTATATTTTTGTATTTTGTTTTAGAAAAATATTTACAAAAGAGATTTTGGTGTTTGACAGGTGTTTAAGACTGTTTTAGGAGTTCATCCAATTCCTCTTGAGTCAAACACCTCATACCAATCCGGTGGACCAACTCAGTAAACCTAGCGGGAGGCAAGGCTTTGGTGAGAAGATCTGCCAATTGGTTTTCTGTACCCACAAAATATAATTCAACATCGTTCCGTGATCCTTGATGAAATGATATCGAAGATCGGTGTGCTTTGATTTCGAGTGCTGAACTGAGTTGCACGAGATCGCAATGGCACTCCGATTGTCGCATTACATCGAGGATTCTCTTCAAATACGTAACCATAGTCTTTGAGTTGTGTTCTCATCCAATGACTTGAGCACAACACGCCAACATGGCTACATATTCTAGCCGGTTGAGGACAGCGATGTACAATCCTGCTTCTTCGATTGCCATGACACCAGTTTATCACCAAGAAATTGTAAAGCTCCTGACGTACTTTTCCGTGAGTCTAAGCATCCTGCGTGGTCAGCGTTTGAAAAAGCGATTAGTTCAAAACCAGAATCCTTCGGATACCAGATCCCAAGTTAATGGTTCCCTTTATGTATCGGAGGATTCTTTTAGCCTCAGAGAGGTGGGTTTCAGTTGGTCGCGACCGATAACGAGAGCAAAGATATACGACAAAGACAATATCGTGCCCCGCTAGCTGTTAGATACATGAGAGACCCAATAATACTTCGGTATTTTGTAGGGTCCACCAATTTCTCATGTAAATCAGCGTCTAGCTTCTTGGTATGAGCCATTGGTGTGGCATAGGTGTCACAGGTTTTCATTCCAAGTTTGTTTAACAATTCAAGGGCATATTTGGACTGACTCAAGAAAATACCACGGGGTGATTGATGAATGATGAGTGTGTAAATACTCATCATTTTTAGTCAAATCTGAACTGCAAAACGTCTAAAAAATGCTCGAAAGCGATCAAAATACTGAAAATATTCCAAAATTGCATTTTATATGTTTCAGATGCAAAATGTTTAAAATCCGATGAAAAATGAGCAAAGTTTGCATAATTGGCAGTTTCAGTCCCCCAAGTTTCTAAAATTGTCAAAAATAGTCCTTGAGTCAAAATTTCAAAAGAAAAGTCACCAAAGGTCCTTTTAAAATCATAAGTTGTCAAATTTAGTCCTTTGGTGAAGAATATCAAAAGTTTGAGAAAATTACAAGTTTGGTCCTCCAAGTTTGAAAATTGGCAAAAATGGCCCCTGAAAAATTGGAAAATGGCAAGTTTTGTCCTTATACTTTTTGAGATTGTCACTTTCAGCCCTTGGATCAACTTTGAGATATTGGCAGTTAAGGTCCTTGAAGTTTCAGAAAATTACACATATGGTCCCTATAGTTAATAAGCCCTTCACCCATTTGGACCCATTCTTCACACCTTGGACCCCCTGTCAAATTGCATTTTGGACCCCTTTTAATAACACCGCCAAGTCAAATGTGGTTTGACTAAACCCCTACCCGCCTTTTTTTACTTTTCTTCAACCTCTAGCCCTGCAACACCCGAGTTTCCATCCCCCCACTACACTTTTCCACCTTATCACTCCACCCTCAACTACAATCCAAGATACAATAATTTCACCCTCCCCCACACTCAATCTCAACCCCACTGTCAAAATATCCATTTCCGCCATAAAATGGATTCAATGGCTAAGATCAAATTTTTTCATCCAAAGGTTGAGATTAATGCTGGGAAACAGTCAGGGAAGTGAGAGAAAGCAAACTGAGCTATAAAAGAGGAAGAAAGAAGCTTGAAGAGAGAGTAGCTAGTTTTAGTTTTTCTTTAAAATGTCGTTTTTAAAATTAATGTTTTAGTTTAAAAGCAAATGTTGTAATCTTAGTTCCATGTATTGAATTTAAAGTTAACTCAGTATTTGTAATCAATTCTCAGTGCTAATTCAAAGTTTTATTTAAGGTTGCAAATCTTCATTGTTGCTGTTGAAAAATCCATTTTCAAAGTCATGTATCCAAAGCATTATTAGCTTATTATTAAGTTGAGATAAGCTCATTTAAACTCCTGATAACTTTTTATAAGCTCACATTTCATTTTCAAGGAAACTTGAATGATGGTCAACAAAAGTCAAAACAGGTGCATTTGGCAATGGTGATGGATAATGGGGTTGATGCAGGTTGAATTGGGTTGTATTAGATTAGGTTAGCATAGGTTTGGTTCTCGTTTTGGCTCGCATAAGAACCTGACACAATGGTTAGTAGATTTCTCTTTCATTTTAAGGTCAAATTGCAGTTTATGCTTATCGTCAGTATCGGAGGTCTCACTAGTTTTAATCTGTTAACATAGTTGTATTATGGTCATATAAACTCAGTTTGATCAATAATTCTAGCCTGTTCATGAGTTAGCTTCATTTATATTGCATATCAGTTATTAAGGATGTTTGGAATTGCTGATTCAATCTTGATGTAGGCTTGCTCAATAGTTAGAAATTGTAGTCTCATGTTTGTGTAGTTCTAGTTAAATCATTCCTGATACTTTTGTGCTTGTAACCACCAAAAGTCAAAATCACATGTAATCCTTCTAAGTGCATAATTATAATTTTCAAAAACCTAAGTCTTGTTTTATGTTCAAAACTCATAGATGTAGCTTGTACTAGGTTTAATTTATCTTATAACATCATTATCTGTCCACCATTTTGAATCAAAACTCAAATAAGTCAAACTTTCAGATTTGTATAAAAAGTCAAATTGCAAAACTCAGTTTTTGGCCAACCGGGAGTGAATTTTCTTGGACTCATCTTTGGGCCAATTTCAGTGTAACTTCTTGTATTTAGAACTTCTACTGGTCTATTTTCTCATGTCCATTTTAGTATATTTTTTCAATTTTTTCTATAAGCTCAAAAGGGCTTGTGAATGAGAGTTTATGCCTTCTGTGCAGGCACTAAGCACAGGCTTGTTCAGATTTTGTAGCTCTTTCATAGAGCTTATCATAGCTCCCCTAGGTCTCCATTTTGGTTTAGAGGTTCTTAGCCAGGTCTCCTACTAGTTCCAATTTGTGGTTTGCAGTTTTAGCTTATTGCGTGGCTTATTTTTAAGCTCAAAGTAGCCCCTCAGATTCTGTTTTTAGCTTAATGCTCCTATCATCAGATCTGTGCTAGCTTGTGATCCAGAGGGTATAGCTTGTTGTTTCTTGTTGCATTTTAGCTCTTTTAGCTTATAGTAGCTCTTGTATTCAGTTGGTGGGTTTTGGACTCCTTTTGCTTATCAAAGTGCTTATTTCACAAGCACTTGCAACATCAGTTTCGATTTCCTCCACACAACCCCATGTTTTTCCATTTTCCTAGTTTTTCTAATATTATTTTAGAGTTTTCCTGAAATTTTCATATTTTTCCTAGCTTGTTTGCTATTTTTCTTGATTTTAATTAGTTTTTAAGCCTTTTAAATTAGCTTTTAATACAAAAAATTAAGAAAAGGTTCAAAAAAATAATTTTTCATTTTTCTTAAGTTAAGATAAATATAAAAAGCCAAAAAAGTAATTTTCCAGATTTTTCATAGTTTATTTTGTAATTTTTTGTAATTTAATTAGTTTTTAATAGTTTTTAATTCCTAGAAAATCCAAAAATAATCAGAAAAATACAAAAATAGTTTTGAAAATTCTATTTTGTTATTTTAGATTTTTTCTAAGTCAAAATTTTATTTTGCTAGCTTTGTTTCATATTTTCTTGTATTTTAGGTTAATATTTAATAGTTAAAACTTGTTTTTAATTAATATTAATTAATTTAACAGTTATAAAAATAATTTTCTTTTTCTATATATTTTCTTTTATCATTAGGTTTGTGAAAATGTCATTTTCATATTTTTAGGATTAATTTTGTGTAAGTTTCACTTTTTCTATTGTACGTCGCGTAGTTTTTAATTCAAGTTTTATAAAAACGTAAAAACTAAAACATCATTTTAAATATAGTGATAGCGTTTATTTAATAGTTTTTATCTTTTTAATTTCCTTTAATTTGCATTTAAGCCGTTGTAATTTGTTGGCTTTTCCTGTGGTTATAATCATAATCAATCCCTTTTTCCGTTCAAATTCCTCGATCACTATTCGTAAGGTGATCCATTGCATAGCTCGCTGGGACATAACGACCCGGGGAAACACTATACTCCTCAGATATTCATTGCATTCGTGCTTAGGCAGTTTTAATCTTGTTACGGTTCCGCCATTCACAAGTGGCGGCTTGAGTGATTTAGCTTGACTGTTGGCACGCAATCAAATTTTTACGCCGCTGGAGTCTGGCTGATTGTCTTACGCTTAGCGTGATTAGTAATTTGATATTCACTCTTTGTTCATACCATCCATCTGTATATGTTTATATTTTCTTATTCAAAAATACAAAAATACTCTTCTCATTCCTCTTATCCGTATGATTCTATTTCTCTTACCCCGCATACCGCTTGATTCTACTCTTCTTTAACCTCAAAACCGTTTAATTCTATCTCTTTAACCCTCTACATGTTTAATTCTCATGGCGACATTCGATTATCCTCGTTGTTTCCCGCAAAAGCCGTATGGAAGAGGATCAGCTCTGTTGTCAGAATCCGGATTGTTTATGCAAGCGATGTGGAAGGATAGGTGCAAGAAAATATTGTTATTGGTGCGAATTATCTGATAACTCTCTCGATGATTCTCCAAGTTTTTCCGACCATCCGCCACAACCCGATGAACCCATTCAAGAACTGGAGACCATAACGGAAGTGGTGGAAATTGCTAGCTCTCAGAGCACACCACTTGTCCCACCTCCTGATTTTTCAAAATGTTCTTCGAGTCTTGATAGTCATTCGGATCACCATATTGGTTTTGTTGATTCTTTGAATAAACTGATTCCTCTTCATAACTCTCAAATGCAATCGTTTATTCCTTGTCTCGGTTGTGGTGAGCCTCTCTTTGGTTCACCCTGTCGTTGGTGTACGTGTGTACAATGTGGTAATGATATTCATAACGGGAGTTGTTTGTTTTGTGGTTCGAGGAATTCATTTGATTATGATCCTAATCCGAACTCATTTAACGACCCCTCAAACTTTTCCAATTACCCACCACAGCCCGACCTACCTTCATATAATCAACATACCTGCTGTGAATTTTGTGGAGGTCCTCACCAAGGATTTGAGTGTCAATCCGGAAACACGTTTGTCTATGAACAGTTTTCCAGTGATGCTCAGAACTTTGGTTATGACCAAAATCCATATGATTCACCAGTCCAGACTCAATAGTTTTACTGTTGTGAGTACTGTGGAGGTCCCCATTTCAGCTCTGATTGTCAAATAGGGAACCCAGTTCCTTGTAACAATCATGACTCTTACATGTTTGATAATTTCCAACCTCCACAGTACCATACGGTTCAAACTCCACCTGAGCCGTTGTCTCATGAAATCTCCCACGATTTTGAAACCGCAATGAAAACACTTGAGGATATGATTATTAACTTTAAGAATCAAGTGAGTGGTGAAAAGACCATGGGAGAATTGCTAGCCGAAGATCGAGAGGCCCGCCAATCTAGGGAAGAATTATTAGTCTTAGAGCAAGCAGCTCTAAGGCGTTCCCAATTTCTTAAGGCAGCTCTTTATGATGATGACGAGGAGAGTTTTTATCCTTTTAAGAATATTATTTCTCAACCCCCCTCACGGGGTTGATATCCCCAGTTGAGATTCCATCTCAAACAACGCTATCACACCGATATTCCCACTCACTCTCACGAACATGGGGGACGAGCATCTTGACACTGTTCCTGCAAAGGAATCGGACGAATTCATAAAGTCTAGTGATGAGAACCTTGTCCCAATTCCGAGAGAGTCACAGGGAATTTCTGATCATATGTGTGATTCTTCTTTCCCTCTTGAGTGTTCAAATGATCATTTGGAAACTTTCTCCGATTTTAGCGACGATTGTGCTTCCTTTGGAAACATCGAGTACGTTGAGGCATCACTTCCACAATCTGATGCTGATCCCCTTCTTGAGGAGTTATCCAGTGAACTCACTCACATCAATCCACTCTTTGATTTCGGGATCCGGGGAGAGACTGAAAGTCTCCTTGATAATGATCGTTCACTCACTTCTTATCCCAACAATCCAATAGAGAATGTTGATCACCTTGTTCCCGAAACATTCAAAGCTACTTTCACCAATCCTCTATTTGAATTCGACTCTAATTCACTTTAATTTCTGAGAATCCACTCTTTGATACTCAGATTGAGGATAGTGATGAGTCCACAATGGAACAAGAGTTCACAAATTCACATCATGTGAATGATTCTCTTCATGAGGAGTTCACCGGTGAACTCACTCATATCATGACTCCGCCGGAGTATGATTGCTTGGATGGCAAAAATCATGATCGGGGGGAAAAGTTCTCAATCATGAGAGTTTGTATTTCTATGACAAATTTTCCAAACCTCCCTCCCGAGATGCTTTCCAAGCCAAAGAGCTCAACCAACAAAATCCAAACGAGTGCAACTGCACTTGATCTTGAGGAAGAAGATCTTATCATGATCGTCATCATGATTTTCCTTCTTTTCTTCACCTACCTGGTGACTTCCTCTCTTCTTCACTCGTTCGGGAGTGAAGACACTATCTTTGACCCCGGCATTTTCAGTTATCATTTGTGAGCCGGGTCTTTCTCTCTATATCTCGTCGGTGTGGAACTTTCGCGTGCTTCAATGTTTATCCAAACATCTTGAATGAAAGTCCGATGGAGATTGTTTCTTCCACTTTGCTTCCCCATGAACCAATTAATGCGGGGTCGAGTCAAGCTAGCGACTCGGTAATCAAAAACAGTAGCACACGATATGGGTTTTCACCCATATTTCTGACTTCTTTCTATTTTCTACCACCCCAGTGTGGGGGGGTTGCCCCACATGTTGTGTATATATATAAGTTTATTAAAAAAAAAAAAAAAATTCAAATAATGGCCGTAGTATTTCCCTTTTACGTTCTTTGTTTCGGCATAACCGCCGGTACTTTGAATATTGAGGGCAATATTCATTTCTAAGTGTGGGGGGGAATTCTCACGAATTTATCATGTATTATCCACCTAATTCCCCCGTTTTTGGCCAAAATTTTTTTTGGAGTAAGTGTTTTACACTTACTCAATTGGTTATCAGTCCGCCATGTCTAATAAACAAAAGGATTGGCTAATCCAGGAGCAAACGGCTCTTGGTAAAGATATCTCAAATCCGTTAACGGCTTGCAATTTGCCCAAAATTGTATGGTATTCAGCTCACCATATCCTAAAAAGTGAAGAGTTGGCTAGCCCGCAAGTTTATGGCTTGTGGTAAAGGCAGTGGAAAAAACATAATTGGTAATCACTCACCAAAGATAATATTGATAATTTATCTAAGAGTTGGCTAGTCCAGAGCAAACGGCTTCTGGTAAAGACAAAATCAAATCCGTTGAAAGCCGGTGGTTTGCTCAAAATCACATGGTTATCAGTGTACCATGGTTCTTACTTGAACTGAAACATTTGGCTACTCCATAAGTAATGGCTTTTGGTAAAGAGATTCAAATCCATTAAGTTTTTTCAAAAGATTGCTAGGGACTAGCAATAGTTTAGTGTGGGGGATTGATGAGTGTGTAAATACTCATCATTTTAGTCAAATCTGAACTGCAAAACGTCTAAAAATGCTCAGAAACGCATCAAAATACTGAAAATATTCCAAAATTACATTTTATATGTTTCAGATGCAAAATGTTTAAAATCAGATGAAAAATGAGCAAAGTTTGCATAATTGGCAGTTTCAGTCCCCCAAGTTTCTAAAATTGTCAAAAATAGTCCCTGAGTCAAAATTTCAAAAGAAAAGTCACCAAAGGTCCTTTTAAAATCATAAGTTTTCAAATTTAGTCCTTTGGTGAAGAATATCAAAAGTTTGAGAAAATTACAAGTTTGGTCCTCCAAGTTTGAAAATTGGCAAAAAGGCCCCCTGAGAAAAAATTGGAAAATGGCAAGTTTTGTCCTTATACTTTTTGAGATTGTCACTTTCAGCCCTTGGATCAACTTTGAGATATTGGCAGTTAAGGTCCTTGAAGTTTCGAAAAATTACACATATGGTCCCTATAGTTAATAAGCCCTTCACCCATTTTGGACCCTTCACACCTTGGACCCCTGTCAAATTGCATTTTTGGACCCCTTTTTAATAACACTGCCAAGTCAAATGTGGTTTGACTAAACCCCTACCCGCCTTTTTACTTTCTTCAACCTCTAGCCCTGCAACACCCAGAGTTTCCATCCCCCCAGCTCACACTTTTCCACCTTATCACTCCACCCTCAACTACAATCCAAGATACAATAATTTCACCTTCCCCCACACTCAATCTCAACCCCACTGTCAAAATATCCATTTCCCGCCAAAATGGATTCAATGGCTAAGATCAAATTTTTTCATCCAAAGGTTGAGATTAATGCTGGGAAACAGTCAGGGAAGTGAGAGAAAGCAAACTGAGCTATAAAAGAGGAAGAAAGAAGCTTGAAGAGAGAGTAGCTAGTTTTAGTTTTTCTTTAAAATGTCGTTTTTAAAATTAATGTTTTAGTTTAAAAGCAAATGTTGTAATCTTAGTTCCATGTATTGAATTTAAAGTTAACTCAGTATTTGTAATCAATTCTCAGTGCTAATTCAAAGTTTTATTTAAGGTTGCAAATCTTCATTGTTACTGTTGAAAAATCCATTTTCAAAGTCATGTATCCAAAGCATTATTAGCTTATTATTAAGTTGAGATAAGCTCATTTAAACACCTGATAACTTTTTATAAGCTCACATTTCATTTTCAAGGAAACTTGAATGATGGTCAACAAAAGTCAAAACGGGTGCATTTGGCAATGGTGATGGATAATGGGGTTGATGCAGGTTGAATTGGGTTGTATTAGATTAGGTTAGCCTAGGTTTGGTTCTGGTTTTGGCCTGCATAAGCTGGACACAGTGGTTAGTAGATTTCTCATTTTCATTTTTAAGTCAAATTGCAGTTTATGCTTATCTCGTATCCTGAGGTCTTCACTAGTTTTAATCTGTTAACATAGTTGTATTATGGTCATATAAACTCAGTTTGATCAATAATTCTAGCCTGTTCTTGAGTTAGCTTCATTCATATTGCATATCAGTTCATTAAGGGATGTTTGGAATTGCTGATTCAATCTTGATGTAGGCTTGCTCAGTAGTTAGAAATTGTAGTCTCATGTTTGTGTAGTTCTAGTTAAATCATTCCTGTATTACTTTTGTGCTTGTAACCACCAAAAGTCAAAATCACATGTAATCCTTCTTAAGTGCATAACTGTTATAATTTTCAAAAACCTAAGTCTTGTTTTATGTTCAAAACTCATAGATGTAGCTTGTACTAGGTTTAATTTATCTTATAACATCATTATCTGTCCACCATTTTGAATCAAAACTCAAATAAGTCAAACTTTCAGATTTGTATAAAAAGTCAAATTGCAAAACTCAGTTTTTGGCCAACTGGAGTGAATTTTCTTGGACTCATCTTTGGGCCAATTTCAGTGAAACTTGTTGTATTTAGAACTTCTACTGGTCTATTTTCTCATGTCCATTTTAGTATAATTTTTTAATTTTTTCTATAAGCTCAAAAAGGCTTGTGAATGAGAGCTTAAGTGCCCTGTGCAGGGCACTAAGCCTGCACAGGGCTTGTTCAGATTTTGTAGCTCTTGCATAGAGCTTATCATAGCTCCCCTAGGTCTCCATTTTGGTTTAGAGGTTCTTAGCCAGGTCTCCTACTAGTTCCAATTTGTGGTTTGCAGTTTTAGCTTATTGTGTGGCTTAATTTTAAGCTCAAAGTAGCCCCTCAGATTCTGTTTTTAGCTTAATGCTCCTATCATCAGATCTGTGCTAGCTTGTGATCCAGAGGGTATAGCTTGTTGTTTCTTGTTGCATTTTAGCTCTTTTAGCTTATAGTAGCTCTTGTATTCAGTTGGTGGGTTTTGGACTCCTTTTGCTTATCAAAGTGCTTATTTCACAAGCACTTGCAACATCAGTTTCGATTTCCTCCACACAACCTCATGTTTTTCCATTTTTCCTAGTTTTCTAATATTATTTTAGAGTTTTCCTGAAATTTTAATATTTTTCCTAGCTTGTTTGCTATTTTTCTTGATTTTAATTAGTTTTTAAGCCTTTTAAATTAGCTTTTAATACAAAAAATTAAGAAAAGGTTCAAAAAAATAATTTTTCATTTTTCTTAAGTTAAGATAAATATAAAAAGCCAAAAAAGTAATTTTCCAGATTTTTCATAGTTTATTTTGTAATTTTTAGTAATTTAATTAGTTTTTAATAGTTTTTAATTCCTAGAAAATCCAAAAATAATCAGAAAAATACAAAAATAGTTTTGAAAATTCTATTTTGTTATTTTAGATTTTTTCTAAGTCAAAATTTTATTTTTCTAGCTTTGTTTCATATTTTCTTGTATTTTAGGTTAATATTTAATAGTTAAAACTTGTTTTTAATTAATAATAATTAATTTAACAGTTATAAAAATAATTTTCTTTTTCTATATATTTTCTTTTATCATTAGGTTTGTGAAAATGTCATTTTCATATTTTTAGGATTAATTTTGTGTAAGTTTCACTTTTTCTATTGTACGTCGCGTAGTTTTTAATTCAAGTTTTATAAAAACGTAAAAACTAAAACATCATTTTAAATATAGTGATAGCGTTTATTTAATAGTTTTTATCTTTTTAATTTCCTTTAATTTGCATTTAAGCCGTTGTAATTTGTTGGCTTTTCCTGTAGTTATAATCATAATCAATCCCTTTTTCCGTTCAAATTCCTCGATCACTATTCGTAAGGTGATCCATTGCATAGCTCGCTGGGACATAACGACCCGGGGAAACACTATACTCCTCAGATCTTCATTGCATTCGTGCTTAGGCAGTTTTAGGCTTGTTACGGTCTGCCATTCACAAGTGGCAGACTTGAGTGATTTAGCTTGACTGTTTGGCACGCAATCAATGAACTTGCAGTCCGAGAAAGAACGTGAGTTCACCCATCATGGACATTTCAAAAATTTTCTTCATTAGTTTTGCAAAAGCGATTGAAAACTTTTTATGTGTAGACCCAAAAATGATGTCATCCACGTAAATTTGAACAATTAAGATATGTGTCCCGTGATATTGTATAAAAGAGTTGGGTCAACCGAACCTTTGGTGAAATTATTAGCAATGAGGAAAGATGATAGCTTATCGTACCATGCCCGAGGAGCTTGTTTGAGACCATTCAGAGCTTTGTTCAGTTTGTAGACGTGATTCGAAACTCGTGATCAACGAATCCATCCGGTTGGTGACATAAACCGTTTCTTTAAGTTGTCCATTGAGAAACGCAGTTTTGACATCCATCCGATAGACCGTCATATTCATATGAGCCGCAACTCGAGAAATATCCGCAGCCTCAAGACGAGCAACCGGAGCAAAAGATTCTTCAAAGTCTATTCCCTCTTCTTTACGATAACCCTTAGCCACCGACGCGTCACTTATTTCGATAACGTTTCCTTCAAAGATCCAATTTGTTTTTCCAAATCCATTTGAGACCAATGACGTAGACCCTGTTGGTCTTTCAACCAGTTCCCATACTTCAAGACGTTTGAATTGGTTGAGTTCTTCTTGCATGGATTCAATCCAGTTGTCTTTTGTCATTGCGTCTTTGATGTTTTTAGGTTCAGATTGGCAGACAGTGAATGCATAAATGCAATGTTCACCGTCTGTGTGAAGACGTTGTCTCGTAACGACCGGTTGATTCGGGTTGCCAATAATGTTTTCCCGAGGATGGTCTTTCGTCCATCTATGTGTGGAGGGTTGATGTTGGTATACATTGTGCAGATTTCGAGGATTCAAATGGTTTGTTGAAGATTCTGCGACATCTGGTGCAGCAGTCTCATTAGCAAACGGGTTAAAGAACTCATTTGGATCAAAATATGCAGGTGGGGGTACTTCATTCAGAACATCATCAACCGGTTCATCATTGTTGGAAGCGGTTTGTTCAACCGTTGTGTTGGAGTCAACTGGTGGTGCTTCTTTAACCGTAGTTGTTGTAGGTGTATCGGTATAAGAGTATTATCAGGTTGCAGGAAACAAAGCGGATACACCGAGCACGCTCATCAATATCGCCACTGAACTGGAGCAAATAATCTTTCCATTTGTTGACGAGTAAGCGGGGCTTTGTTCACCTGATGATGGGGTTTGGGGAAGTTTAAGCGGTTGTGTCCGGTTCCAAGCTCGGTATACTCGTAAGCCATTTCCATAAGTTCATCAAAATGAGCATGAATCGTTTCCATCACTTGTTTTGTACGACGATTCCAGATTCGGAAACCTTTTGAATTATCACAATATCCGATAAAGATTCCAATGTCAACTTTGGCTTTGAGCTTTCCAAAGTCATCACGATCATTATTCGGATAGCAAAGAGATCCAAATACATGAAAGTGTTTGAGATTTGGTTTTCTGTTGTGGACAAGCTCAAAAGGTGTTTTGTTGTGGCGTTTGGTGATCATAGAACGGTTTTGAGTATAGCATGCAGAGATACAGCTTCTGCCCATAAGTAATCTGGAAGTTTAGCATTGATTAACATTGTTCTTGCAGCTTCCACTAACGCTCGGTTTCGCTCTTTCGACAACTCCTTTTGTTTTGGTGTACATGCAATAGATGTCCGATGTCAATTCCCACTTTCTCATAGAATTCACGAAGAGTTTGATTAACAAATTCAGTGCCTCCATCTGTTCTGATTAGTCTAACGGTGTTTCGTAGATGAACTTGTATTTTCGTGAGAAACGGTGATGATCATTTGTGGAGCTTGATCCTTGCTTCAATAAAGTAGACCCAAGTCCAGCGTGAATAGTCATCAACAATTACTAAGATGTAGCGCTTGCCATTGATCGTTTGCACGCCAAGATCGGGCCACACAAATCCATGTGAAGAAGATGAAGCACATGCTGAGAGCCGTGTTCCACCTTTGAAGGAAAATGAGCACGAGTGCTTTTGCCTTGTTCACAAGCTGAGCAAAGGTGATCTTTAGAATACCGAAACCGTGGGAGTCCTTCAACTAGTTTGTGTCGAGCAAGGTTGGTGATGGTTTGAAAGTTTAAATGTGAGAGACGACGGTGCCATAGCCAGGATTTTGTTGATGTTGCCTTTGAAAGTAAACAGATGGGAGATGAAGCAACCATGTCTTTCATAGAGATAGTGTAGAGACAAGAATTACGCGATCCGCATATAAGGTCATTTCCTTGTAGATCACGAATGAAACAAGTTTTCTCCGGAAAGCAACCTCCAAATCTCCATCACAAAACGACTCCATCAAAACAGATTATGACCGAGGCCTTCCACATAGTAAACCCTCGCCGATTTCGATGTTCCCATTGACATAGTCTCCAGAGCCCATGATAGCCGCTGCGAAGTGATCATTCCCGAACCTCGACAGTGCTAATGAACTTTGAAATAAAGTTTGATAACAGCTTAAGATTGCATGTCATGTGTCGGGAACATCCGCTATCAACAATCCAGAGAATGATCTGATCACCGCATTACACGCATCTACATGATGGAATAGAAGTAGATGTGGAACCCAAATGTTAGAGGGTTCCAGAAAGGTTATAGTAGATATACACACATCAATAGCTTTAGGTATCCACTTAAATCCTAGTGTGTTATATATCCATTTCCGCCATCTCCAACTAGTGTTTGCTTTAGTCTTAGTGAATGCACTAGGTGGTACTACATTCCTAGGAAGTGAAACTGGAGCTACAGGGATAACAATGCGTTCTTAGAATTTAAAGAGGGCGGTCTACCAAGCACAGACTTAGAAAGATTAGTGGGCCTAGAGGTATTCCGGTTCTTAGGATTCTTAAACGAGAGATGATAGCTTTAGCAACACATTTATCATGACAATTAGAATTCATACTTTTACCACAAATAACACAAGGTGCATCGATGAATATCAAAAGTACTTAACGGTTTAGCATTCGTTACATCACTATTTCTATTACATTTGCCAGACGCAATATCTATAGTGGAGGCAACGTGAGTCTTATTCATAGTCCTAGGGTGTGCTTCTACTTTAGCATTCCTGATTGATCTTTTCTTAGGTCGCAGCTTCCTATTCTTCGATGTAGTGCTCCTAGGCTGTGAAGTGAGGACATTTGGAAAAAATGCAACTATTCTTGTTTCAGAGAAGGAGGCACGCTAGCAATTTGTGATTTGGCAGTAGGGATTCTAGGTTCATGAGTACTAAGTGTTACTGGGCTAATCTCTTAATGATGGTTGGCGGAAGTTGTTCATACTTTCCTAACATTTCACTTAACTTGAAGATAGTGTGAATCGATCTTGATTTTCGTGACCGAACATTTCCAAAGAAAATGCATAACTTCTTTAGTGTGTGCAAGATAATGATCAAGTTCATTTGATGCTTCATCACGAGTCTTTTGAGTAAATCAAATATGACACCATATTCCTTTTAACTTTTACAAGTTCTTGTTCATATTTTGAGATTTGACACTTAAAAGACACGCTTTGATCATCCAGTTGCTCAATTTTAGGATCGAAGATTTTGCACGAATCGGGCGATTTTGTGTTGAAAAGCAAGTTGTTGATCGTGAATATCTTTTGACACCAATTAAGACGACGTATTGCATTTGAAAGTTCGTTTGACAATCGTTTGTTTTCAACTTTTAAGAACTCTATCTGAAGCACATTATCAGTGTTCTCAACATTTATCACAGTAATCAACAAGATCGCAGAGGTTTGATCAAATGCATATGACAAAGAATTCAATAACACAGCATTATGGACATCAGCACTGATGACATCTTCCAAGAGTCGATCAACATCTTTTCTCAACAGTTTCTTTTACGTTTAGTATTAGAAATAGATGTTTCGTTTTCTAAAACGACCTTCATTAATCCAAGTTCCTTATGAAAGTCCCTTTCCCAAGACAATGCACAACTTTTCAAATTTTTAACATTTGGTAAAAGATTTTTCTCAAAAATGTCTCTTTGTTCTCGCGCTAGAGGCGATTGAAAGTGTTGAACTTTGATTTCAGAATGATATTCTATCTCATGTTGTAAAGTTTGAGGTCAGCCATGAAAAGGTCAAAATATCTAAGAATTTTGCGATTTTCCGGTTTTGAGTTTACTTCACTGATGGAAGGTAAAGGACCATAAGTTTGTGCATAATCTGGTTGGGGATTAACATTAGAAGACTCAGGTGTTTTTATGATTACCCTTGGTGTGTTAGAAGAATCCGTTGGTGTGACGAAAGTGACCGCTTTTGAATAGTTAAAAGGTTTGTTGTAAACAACTTTTGTTAATTTTGATCGACTCTCGCCTTCGCGTGATCTAATTCCTCTTGACGATGATATTCAACAACACTCATAATGTAATTATAAACTTTATATTCTCGCGACCGGAAACTTCGTGATTTGGTTTGAATGCTTTGGTTGAAAGCTTAGGTTTGTAATCCGCAAGATTCGGTCCATATCCATTTGGATTGGGTTTTAAAGTAAACTTTTCAATGGCTGTGACCGACTCGCCATGTTTGTAAACAACAGTTTTAAACTCTTCAAGTTTGTTTTGCAAGCCGATGATTTCTTCAAGATGATCATCTATTCGTTTCGTTGAATGCTTTTTGTATGCAGAGAACTGTTTTTGACAAGTTAACAACTCAGCCTTAGCTTTTTGATTTTCCAAGGTGAGAGCGTTAATTTGCTTTTTATGTTCATGTTTCAGTTGTTCTATTTCTGACAACAAAGCATTCTTCGCGGCTAGATCACACATCGTCTTTCTAAATATTTTTCGTTTTGATAAGATTTAGCAAAGGCGCTTCAAAACCGCTTTCATGTTTTTCTTGAGTTTTGAAAAAGTTGAGTTGCTTTTGTAGACATTCAAAATCCTTGGTTAACAGTGCATTTTTGCATTTCAAGTCCCGATTAATGGCATGACATTTTTCCACTATGGTCTGTTGGTCTTGTATTAAACGAGCAAAATCTCGATGAGGCAAAAGTTCGGCGTGTTCAACGTGAGTCTCAACATGATCATTACTGAGATCCTCAAGTATAACCACGGAGTCAATTTGATTATCAAGGGAAACCGTTGGTCATCTTGATCGTCAAATATAACTACGGGGTCTAGTTGAAAATCGTCGGAATGAGATGTGGATGGCTCATTTTGAACATTATGAGCCTTGCCGGATTCAGATGTTGGCGTAGATATGAGATCAGAGATAAATATGGTTTGTTCGGTACTGAGACAAGCCATCGTGTCATACACTGGGCCTGTGTCACTCATGTGTAACTCATGCATATTAGCCATCAACATAACAGCTGCATTGGCCCGCAAGTCCTCCATATCATCATCCGAGTCAAGATTTGCCATAAAGCTCTGTTCTTTGTCCGTGAGAGTTCCACCAGCTTCATCCTTAAGAGCCAAAAGAAGAGCCTCTTTGAAATAAGCACGGCCCCTAGTCCTTGGCTTTGGGCATGCATTAGCCGTGTCCCTCTCATTGCAGTTGTAGCATCGAAGACCATTCAACCCATTTCGAGCATTTCCCTGTTCCACCACTGGAGCTCGATTGTTATTCCTACCCACAACATTAAACCCTTGACCACCGCCCATCTGACGACCATAACCACGATTCTGAACTTCAACTCATCCATTGTTCACAATAGCTTGATTCCTTGTATTAGATGAGGAACGAATACGGTTGTTGGATTTGTTGGTATATCGGCTAAAGGCATTAGCAATCATAGCAAATCGTTGTTGCAGTGCTTCGAACGGATCAGATTCCTCATTAGCTTCAGCTTGAGCATTATTGTTGTTGTATGGAACCAATTGAGTTTGTTGAGATGGAGGTTGTGAAGGGTCATGTGGTGTGATTGTAGCAGTTGGTTGAGTTGCTGGTTGAGGAGAATAACTGTTTTGAGCATATAAGGCAAGTTGTTGATTTTCTGGATGTGTCGGTGGAGCAATTTGAGCATGGAGAATCCTTTCCCTATCAACTTCCTTTTCATGAGGCTTCAAGTAATTGTACAATAATCCATATGTAGATTGATGCATGTTTTTCGCTTGACGGAGAAAAATGACATACTTCTCCCATTCAGGACCAAGACTACTCAGGAACTTAGTATTCACTGCAATTCTTGGCATGATGATGTTGTGTTTATCCAAATCATTGATGATGTCTGAAAAATGGTGATGATAGGACTCTAGTGTCTCTCCAGGTTCAATCATGAAGTGTTCATAAGGCAAGTAAATTTTGGATTCCAAGTCTTCCTGATTGAGTACTGTAAATCCCCTTTTATCACGTATACCTTATCACACAACAAGAACACGTATAACAAACACCCACGAAACAGTTATGCGTATAGAAAGAAAAGATGAAGAGATGGTGACTTGAAATATGTATAAGTCGTGTATGTTTAGAGAGATAAAGGAAAGAAATGAAAACAATATTTCATAAGTAAAACACACACACACACACTTTCAAGTACACCCCTCAAATGAGACTTTGAGGGGTTTATATAGTACAAGACAAAGGATGCCCTAAGGCTTGGCCATGGGCCGTATGTGGGCTTCGTGGGATTGGATTGGACTTGGATTTGATATAAGGCTAGCTTATCTTAACTTATAGCCATTTAGCTTAGCCCAATCCACGAGCCCGTTGACTATTCTATCACGATATCTAACACACGATATAAAGTTCCTAAATGTGAATGACCATCACTTCTAATAAAAACTATTAAGGCTAACAATCTCCCCCTAAGGGGTGGTCATTCAAATGATGCTCCACTTGATAAGATATTTACTTTCCTTGAGCTTGAACTTTGCGTGTAGATATAGAATAATCTTGATTCTTTGTTCCTTCATGCTTTGTGATCAGATAATGTGGTTGTCAGCCATTGTCAACTTCGTTGGTTAGGTATCTCCACGTCTTTCTCCACCATGCTCACCCTTCTATTTTACTTTGAGTTACCAATGATGTAGTTCTTGAGTCTTGAAACTTTGTGTAGCCTTTGATTGAGATGAGAACTTTCATGTGTCGTTAGTATGAGCATGTGAAGAGTCTGCACGATCAATCCGCTCCGGAGCTTTCATAAGAAGAAAACATAAAAACAGGTTAGTAATAAGCGGATTCCGGCACTTACAAGTTTGAATTTCGAGGGTGTTAACAGCATAGTGTGAAAACACGTCTCTAATTCTCACAAGGGCCGCTCGAACCTGGAGTCCCACAAGTGAGATAACACGATATACCGAAGTACACCTACAGTTCAGATGAGTCGCCGAGGTACACCGAAGCATCACCCCACGACTGTAGACCGTTTGAGACACACTAAGCGTAATCCACGAGTAGTTACCGAAGTGACTGCTGTCGGGCTGCTTGATGTTGACCCTGGCAGGAGTTTCCATTCAATCACTGAAGATCACAGATGTGAAACTTCTCATAAATGTTCTGGCATATTGCTAAGATCTGCGTAGGACTCTAGAATATATCACTTGTGTTCTTATTGATGAACAACAAGCGATGTCATGTCAAGTGTTCCTATGAGATCTTTTGATGAATCTCGTGGCTCTAGACTCAATAAGTGCATTATGGTTTTCCTAAGCGGAGACTAGGGAGAGGGTCTCCTTCTTCAATACCAGCGATCTCTAAGAGAAAGCCAATAGTTTACGTAGGGTTCCCTGTGAGAATGAAACAAGCTTCTGTTAAGAGAAACTTGAGTGGATAAGAAGGTTTAGTGCATGCGTCACTGGGTCCATGACGACTTTTAATCTTCAATACCGGCGTCACTAAGTGACAACCAGTAGCATATGAATTGAACCCGGTTTCTGCCCTAAGGTTGATTATGGAAGGTTATTTCTTTTCACCCTTTCTTTTACTTTTCTTTTTAATTCTTCAACCCCTTCTTTCTCCTTTCTCACATTAATCCTTTTTTCAATCATTCCTAAGGACTTCTAGTTCTAAACTATTTGTGATGTCCTTGGTTAGATCCCTCCGGCTCTGGCGGATCATAGGACGAGTTTCCTATTCTTAGTCACCTTATAACTCCATGACTGTCCTATTATTGCCATAAAACCATTTTTCTTGAAAATCTCTCAAAGTGTTTATGATTGAAAACATGTTTGGAACACTCTGAGAGTTTTATATTTGCAGAAACACTCCCCCTTCACATATGCTTATATTGTTTTAACTGAAATCTGCACAGAGAGGGTAGAGTTCGCACTTTTGAATTGATCAACTTTCAATAGACAAGACCGATTCGAGACACGTTTACATCACTAGTGAACTAGCTTGAAATTATTACCCGGCCTGGTTAAGTCCAAAGAAAGTTTCTCGAAATGGTACATTTACTGACTTTGCATTCTCGTCAATTCATTGGTTTCAACTGAGTCGAGCTCTTTTGAGATTCAAACACCGATCATAAAACATTTTTGATCACCTTTTAATCACGTTTCCCCCCCTCAAAAATAGCATATCCATGATGTTTTTGAAACAAAATGATTAAAAGATATGTTTTTCGGAAAGCATTTGGAGAGAAACTGATTTAGCATGAATTTTGGAACAACTTTGGTTTAATACTCCCCTTAACGAAAGCATATTTTTCATATAGAAAATTTGGAATCAATTAAGGGTTTAGAGGGAGTTATCTTGGTACCAAATGTGAGAGATTTTTAAAAATCTTTTTGAAAAATTTCGAATCAATGGTACGCAAGATGAAAAGAAGATTTTGAAAATCTTTTGAAGATATTTAGAGAAAAATTATCTTCATTTGTTTTAGGATAAGTGCTCGATATTTATGAAAATCGATTTTGCGTAGCACTTTCCTTTCTTTAAAGATCGGGTTGCAAGCTCAAATACTTACAAGCCATTATGATTTTAGGAATAGTGCTTGAAAAATATTTAAAACCTTTGTTTTGGTTAAGCACTTTTCTTTCTTTGAAGCGCTGGGTCCTGAACGATGTGTTCGAAGCCATTAATTTGAAGTCCGGTTTGCATCAAGTATACGAAAGCCATTTTTGAAGAAATTTTGAGAAACGACATGTTTTAGAAAACAATAAAGAACTCTCGCTCAAGCATCTGTACATACCCGTATCATTGTTGAATGACATTTCTAGAAACGTACAGAATATCGATTATACAAGAGACATGTCGTGAGAAGAATATTTTTGTATTTTTTATTTTATAATGTTTTTGTATTTTTGAAAAATTTTATATTTTTATATTTTGCTTTTGTTGGTTTTATAAAAGAAATGGAAAATCAAAGATAGACGATAGAGAGAATGAAGAAGAAGAGTTTACAGAATTGGAACCCTCTGATGAGCTGGGTTCAGAGATATTTGATTCACCTGCAACCAAAGAAGAAGAGTTTTCACAAATAACAGTGTTAGAAGTATACGATTCCTCACGGTGAGGGTGATCACTATCAACGGTTGTAGTGGTTTCTACTTCCTTATCCTGATGATTTTCACTACTATCTGTGTTGGTGCAAGTATCAAAAATCTTTCCTGTGGGAATCCACCTAAGGTAAGATCTAGGAGTTGGTTTCTTATCAGATTCAGCGGAAGACTCATTTTTTGAAAAACTGCTTCCTGAAGAGATCCACCTAGTAGGTTTCCTTTTGATTTTCATCTTGTCAACGGGTTTGTTTCGGTTTGGAGTCTTAGTGGATTGTGCCTTGGCACGAGAATTATCTTTCTTAAGATATTGTGAGACACATGCATCATGATTAGCTGAAAAGACACATCTTTTACATGTAGTACGCATAAATTCAATATTCTTGTTTAAAACAGCAGCTTTAACTTTGTCACTACAGTCTTGTGGACATTGATTCTTGTTCGAAAAAGACTTAGAATTCCTAGTGTTGTATTCTAGGGGCATAGCATTTTCTTTTGCTAACTACTCTTAGATGCAAGCCAATCCCTAGTCTTTTGTAGAGTGTTCCTAGGTAAAGGTTTACTACTACTAGCAAAGGCCTTGAAATCTTGTAGAATTCATCACCCTAGATGTTGCACCTAAAATTCCGTCTTTTCGAGTCTGTGCCTTTTTCCTAGCTTCTTCTAGATAGTGATTGTTGACCATGTCGTTAGAACCGACAGATTATTTAACTGGATTTGCGGTCACATTCCGTGTACTATTCATAGAAATGCCAGGTGTAATCACATTTGGTTTTTCAGCAACTGCTTTTCCTTTTTCAAAACTTTTGATAATTCTCTTTTTAATAGGCAGGGACTGTGGAGTGACTGTTTTTGACAAATCATTTTTCTCATTGACTTTTGGAGGAGGCATAAAAGCAGACATTTTTGGTTTGGAAACCGGTTTGGGAACATTTGCTTTCTCCTCAGTCAATGGTTTTGCAAACTTAGTATCCACAGCCTTTCGTTTTTGACATCCCAGTTGAGCTCTCAAAAGATCATTTTGCTCTTTCATGTCCTTGTAGGCACGCTCATACGACCGTTTGTCATACTTGCATTCCTCAGATTTTCGATCAAGTTGTTTAAAATAGAACACGTTTTCTTTTTCAAGTTTTTCAAGAGCTTTTTCATATTTTGAAACAATTGCAGAGGTCTCAGACTGGAGTCTTTCATGATCTTCAACAGAATATGTTTGCAAAATAATGGACATGATATCAGTAGACATAACATCTTCGAAGAGAGAATCATTCAAATTTTCCAAAACTTTGATGTGTTCAACACTTTCATTAGCTTGCTTTACCAGGGATTTATGGTCCTTGAAAAAGTCAATTGTTTCTTTTAAAAAAGCTTGTTCAAAATGAATTACCCTCGCACTGATGGCAGTCAGCTGAGGGGCAATTTGAGTTTCAAAAAACTTTCTCTGTTCGATATCAAAACTAGAGAACCAGTTGTTAGGTGTAATAGTTGTTTTAGTTTTAACAGTCTCTTGAAGATCTGAAATTCGAGTTTTCACATTTTCTAAAATACTTCTCGCATCACTTGTGTTAAAAGGATTGTTTGAAGACATTTGTTCAATGTTCGAAAGAGATTTTGAGACAACAACTGGTTTTGAAACAGATTTTGAAACAGGTGTTGACACTTTGTTTGAAACACTTGGTTTGGTGGAAAACGTTGATTGAGAAAGAAACGAAATGCCATTAATTTTGTTCCATTTGTTATAATCAATTGGTTTGATTTCCGGATGTTTTTGTTTCATTTTTGATCTGCTCTCCTCAGATAGTTCCAACGTTTCAAGAGAATCATGCACAATTATGGGTTCATGCAAAGGTTTTCCATTGTTCAACACATTCCGTTCTTTCTGAGCTTTCTTGAGGAACGAAGAAGGGTCGTTACCAAGTGCCATTCTATTATTAGTATGAAAACGCGGATTTACTTGATTAGAAAGCATCTTGATTGTTTGAGCAGAATGACCTGTTTTGAGAAGCAAATTTTCCAAAGTTTGGATTTTTTCATTTTTATCAAGAATTTCATCAAGAAGAGAATCTTCGCGTTTTGAAAAATCAGCAATCAACTGTTTCTTCTCTTTTTCAAGATCAGAAAACAGTGCTTTTTGTTTAGAAAGTTGGTCATTTAGATCAGAAATTTCTTTGTTTAAAGATTTTATTTTCAAGTTCAGATTCACATCAAGTGTATCATACTTGATTTGCAATTGTTTTTCTCTTAAAACAGAATCTCGATAACCAATTTCTAATTCTGATATTTTGTTTGTATGAAATTCATAGGCTCTTGCATTCTCTTTGTAACTCTCAAGCTCAGCGGTCAATTTTTTATTCGCGGTCTTAACCTCGCGATTGACCTTACTCACTTTCTCAATCTCAATACCACAATTATTGATTAATGATTCAAAATAAGCACGGGTTTCCTCATCAGTCTCAGTATTTTGTGCCACACAGCCGCCATTAGGATCCACATCTGGAGTTTCAGAGTTCGTATTGCTACAACTCGGATTGTCCAGGTATGTATCATAAGTAGGTGCTGATGTCACAGAATGCTGTTCATCATGAGTAAACTGATTAGCAACATTACTATAATTTGGTACCTCATTGAGTGAATCTGTGTCGTAGACAGGAGGTGAGTCAAAAGTAGCACTTGATGTTGTGTCCTGCTGGTTGATTGTAAGACAGTAGCTTGCATTATCATTTGCTTTCTCTGCCCGTCCGGATACGAGATTCGTATTCCTCGCCAGCAGTCAACTCTATTCCCAATTTTTCTTTCTTTGCTAACAGCACCTGTACTTGAGGTTCGGAGGTAGCATGCTGAACCGACGATGCCCTGAGTCTTGGCTTTGAGGTTCGGAGGTAGCATTCTGAACCGAAGTCATAAAACAGTTATTCCCATTTTGATATCCCATATTCTGATTCACAATCTGACCCCTCTGATGTCCAACAAATTGCCCTGCATATTGCATCATTCCCCATTCAGATACCCAGTAGCAAATCCATTCTGATTCCCAATAACATCAACCATTTGTCCTCCTTGACCCATATGCATACTTGGTTGAGCAAACTGCGGATTATACGATGAAATCCATTGGTTGTTGTTATTTGGTGTAGTTGGACTAATGTTTAGGTCATTGAAGAATGAATCAAAGAAAGCAGTTTTGAGAGGATCTGCCAGAGTTGCCATTGAGGAAGGTATGCATGATAAAGTTGATGTAGGATCGATTCAACGATAAAGGAGTTGTGTTTGAGAAGATATTGCCGTTTGAGGTTTTCTGAAAGTCGTACTCTGATCCGTCCCAAACGGTCAACCTAAATTAACCAGGTGAATGGTCAACAAGAGTCAATCTCTTGAGAACGCAATGCAATTATCCAGGAGAGTATAGTGTTTCCCCGGGTCGTTAAGTCCCAACGAGGTGTGAAAACTGTAATACAACGAATCTGTGATTGGGTGATATTGAACAGGGAAGGGATTATGATTGTTTACACTAAGGAAATTAAATCTAATAAAGACTTTGAAGTCATTTTAATTCTATATTTAAAATCGATTAATGATTAAAACCTAAAACGTACGTTTAAATAAAATTACGTGAACGTACGAAATAAAACGTGAAAATAAAGAAGTAAAATACCTACGGATATGGAAAATACATTTTTACAATCCTAATGATGCAAGAAAATTATTGGAAATTTAAAACTAATTTTTTTGGATTTTTCTTGATTTAATTTGAATTAAAAACTAATTTTAAATATTTAAAATAGACTTAAAATACTAAAAATCAGGAAAATAAACTAGAAAAATACAAAACTATTTTTCAAAAATCTTAAATGACTAAAAAGAATTTTAAAAACTGGAATCACATTTTTTGACGTTTCTCAATTTATTATGAATTTAATACTGTTAAAAACTAATTAAATTCCTAGAAAATACTACAATAACTAGGAAAAATCTTGAAAAATACTTTTTACGACATTTTTATTTTTCTAAAATTAAGAAAATTTAAATTGCATTTTTCTGAACATTTTATGAATTATAAGGATTAAATGCTATTTAAAAATGCTAGAAAATGTATTAAAATGCAGAAAAATAGCAAATAAGCTGAGAAAATTATGAAAACTTCCAGATAAGTATAAAATGATACTGAGAATCCATGAAAAATAACAGAAACATCTAACTATGGCAGATTAAGCAAATGGGCATGAAACTGATGAAATAAGCACATGAAAATAAGCAATAAGCTACCTATAAGCTACTATAAGCTAACTAAAGCTCAAAATGACCTAAACTAACTGATATAAGCCTTCTGCAACTGAATTGAACCTAAATAGCACAAGCTAGAGGCATAAAAGCTACATATCATGTTCTAACTCTACTATGCCAAACGGCCCTAACTAGCTACTTTAAGCCTAGATTAAGCTAGCTAGAAAAATTCCTAAAAATTAACTAAAATGACCAGGAAGTAGACAACCAACCAAAGAGCTAGAATCCAGAATTTCATCTAATTTGGCCCTATATTGAAGGAATGAAAAATCAAAACTATAACCTATTTGAACATTATTTGGAATTTTTGACTTTTTCAAACAGAATTGGAATGTTGACTCTATTGAACTTCCAATGCAATTTAAGGACTGATTTCAATGTTATAAGATGTAATAAGACTAAATTTAGCTAACTTAACTGATTCTAAACCTAAATGAAGTGTTATACTAATCTATTCCTAACTGATGTGCAAATGAATTAGATATGAAAATGATTTTGACTTTTAAAGAGATGCAAGTGCAGTTTTATGATCTAAATATCCTATATGCAACTAAATATGACTGATGCAACTAACCTAAATCACTGAACTAACCTCTAAGGCAGCTTAATCAGATTATCCAAACACTACTTTATGAAACTGTGATGCAATTTAACAAACAACAACAAAATTCTAAGCTATAATCAACCTCAATACAACTTATCACAATCAAATTAGATCTACTGGATGCAAAGTGATAGCTCAAAACAGTCTCAAACCATGATTTCCAAATATGAGATTATCAATTCAAATGAAAGCAGAAGTGTGTGCAGATAAGAGATTTAAGCTAAACAAGTTTCTAAACTACCACAATAAGCTAAAAACAGTATCAAATAAGCTATTAAAACAGAAATCAAAGCTAAATCAGCACTATCAGATTATTCTAATATTAAGCTAATATTTTTTTTTTTGGCTTTTTATATGATTTTTGGAGAGAATTAAATAAAGCAGCTTATACTACATTAAATTAAAAGCATATACCTCTACTTAAACCAACTAAACTGATAAAATCCAAATAAGCAGTAATTAAGCTCAGGAACAGTAAAGTTGACTTTTGTTGACTTTTCTAAACTTTTTTTTGGAAAATTGCATTTAAAACCAGGAAACTTATTTAATCCTATTGATTAGGCAAAAATAAGGTTGAACAAAGTAATTAAGACTATTATAACAATTTAAAATGGGACAATTAACAGAACTTGATTTTGGCGGGAAAGATGAACAAAGCAAGAAGTGAAATTAACAGCAGAACAATCTTGAATCAAACTTGAATTAACTTGTAAATTACACAAAGCATGAAACCCAGAAAGATTTAACATTCAAAAACTAAAAACGATTACAAGAAAAAGAAAAGAAAGGTCTAAAACAAGTGACAGCTGCTACTTCTGTCTTCATTCTCTTTTATAGCCATCCAAAGATGTCTTCTCTCTCATTCCTAGCCTTTGATTTAGTCAGTTTGATCACAGCCCTTGATTTGCGTTTTTGGCGCCAAATGTTGTAACTGGGCCTGATGACTTGGGACAGGGGAGGGTGTAATAAATGTTTCTTGTTTTGTTAGGTGAGGTGGAGGGTGATATGGAGTGGAGTGTGAGCTGGAGGTGAGGGGTGGTCTGAGTGTTGCAGAGAGTGGGTGAAGATGGTGGGAAAAATGGAGGGAAAAGGGTGGCTGGGTGGGCGGTTTTATTATAAACCGTGGGTTGGATATTTGGTAATTGGGCCATGGGTATAAGGTTGGGCTGGGATTGGTGTTGGGTATTATAAAAGGGTCCGGTTGGATTTGGTATTAGTAAACAAGGACCAAAGTTGCAATTCAACCAAACTTGAGGGACCAAAACTGCATTTTCCAAAATTTATTATAAGGACCATAAATGACAACTTTATTAACCAAGGGCCATAAATAATATTTTCCATTTTTAAAAATCCCGGGGACTTGTTTTGCCATTTTTGAAAGTTGGGGGACTGAAACTGCCAATTATGCAAACTTTGTTCGTTTTTCATCTAATTTTAAACATTTTGCATCTGAAACATATAAAATACAATTTTGGGATATTTTCAGTATTTTGATGCATTTCTGAGTGTTTTTAAATGTTTTGCAGTTCAGATTTGACCAAAAATGATGAGTATTTACACACTCATCAATCCTCCACACTAAACTATTGCTAGTCCCTAGCAATCTTTTTGAGAAAACTTAATGGATTTGAATCTCTTTACCAAAAGCCATTACTTCTGGAGTAGCCAATTGTTTCAGTTCAAGTAAGAACCTTGGTACAACGATAACCAAATGATTTTGAGCAAATCACCAGCTTCTAACGGATTTGATTTGTCTTTACCAAAAGCCGTTTGCTTCTGGACTAGCCAACTCTTAGATAATATATACTATCTTTGGTGAGCTGATTACCAATTATGGTTTTCCAACTGCCTTTACCACAAGCCATAAACTTGCGGGCTAGCCAACTCTTCACTTTTAAGGATATGGTGAGTCGAATACCATACAATTTTGGGCAAATTGCAAGCCATCAACGGATTTGAGATATCTTTACCAAGAGCCGTTTGCTCCTGGATTAGCCAATCCTTTTGTTTATTAGACATGGCGGACTGATAACCGTAAGCTGAGTAAGTGCAAAACACTTACTCCAAAAAAAAATTTGGCCAAAAATGGGGGAATTAGGCGGTGTAATTACATGATAAAATTCGTGAGAATTCCCCCCCACACTAGAAATGAATATTGCCCTCAATATTCAAAGTACCGGCGGTTATGCCGAAACATAGAACGTAAAAGGGAAATACTACGGCCTTTATTTATTTATTATTTTTATTTTTTATTTATTTATTTATTTTTTTTTGAAAACTTATATACAACAGCGGGGGGCAACTCCCCCACACTAGGGTGGTACACACGGGTGAAAACCCATGTTTAACTACTGTTTTTGATTACCGAGTCGCTAGCTTGACTCGACCCCGAATTAATTGGTTCATGGGGAAGTAAGTGGAAGAGACAATCTCCATCGGACTTTCATTCAAGATGTTTGGATAAACATTGAAGTACGCGAAAGTTCCACACCGATGAGATATAGAGAGATCCGACTTACAAATAATAAATGAAAATGCCGGGTCAAAGATAGTGTCCTCACTCCCGAACGAGTGAAGAAGAGAGGAAGTCACCCGGTAGGTGAAGAAAAGAAGGAAAATCATGATGACGATCATGATAAGATCTTCTTCCTCCGGATCAAGTGCAGTTGCACTCGTTTGGATTTTATCGGTTGAGCTCTTTGGTTTGGAAAGCATCTCGGGAGGGAGGGTTGGAAAATTTGTCATAGAAATACAAACTCTCATGATTGAGAACTTTTCCCCCCGATCATGATTTTTGCCATCCAAGCGATCATACTCCGGCGGAGTCATGATATGAGTGAGTTCACCGGCGAACTTCTCATGAAGAGAATCATTCACATGATGTGAATTTGTGAACTCTTGTTCCATTGTGGACTCATTACTATCCTCAATCTGAGTATCAAAGAGTGGATTCTCAGAAATTAAAGTGAATTCAGAGTCGAATTCAAATAGAGGATTGGTGAAAGTAGCTTTGAATGTTTCAGGAACAAAGTGATCAACATTCTCTATTGGTCTGTTGGGATAAGAAGTGAGTGAACGATCATTATCAAGGAGACTTTCAGTCTCTCCCAGATCGGCTTTGAAATCAAAGAGACTATCATCACTTTCCGATGAAATTGGATTGATGTGAGTGAGTTCATCGGTGAACTCCTCAAGAAGATGATCAGCATCGGACTGTGGAAGTGATGCCTCAACATACTCAATGTTTCCATAAGAAGCACAGTCTTCGCTACCATCGGAGAAAGTCTCAAATTGATCGTTTGAACACTCAAGAGGAGAAAGAGAATCACACATATGCTCAGAAGTTCCCTGTGACTCTCTCGGGATTGGGACAAGGTTCTCAACACTAGACTTTATGAATTCGTCCGATTCCTTTTCAGGAACAATGTCAAGATGCTCGTCCCCCATGTTCAGAGAGTGAGTGGGAATATCGGGTGTGATAACAACAGACTGAGGGAGTTGAGAAATATTATCTTTAAAAGGATAAAAACTTTCCTCGTCATCATCATATAGAGCTGCCTTAAGAAATTGGGAACGCCTTAGAGCTGCATTCTCTAGGACTAATAATTCTTCCCTAGATTTGCGAGCCTCTCGTTCTTCGGCTAGCAATTCTCCCATGCTTTTTTCACCACTCACTTGATTCTTAAAGTTTTGAATCATATCATCAAGTATTTTCATTGCGGTTTCAAAATCTTGGGAAATTCCTTTAGGCAACGGCTCAAGTGGAGTTTAAACCGTATGGTGCTGTGGAGGTTGGAAATTGTCAAACCCGTAAGAGTCATGATTGTTACAAGGAAATGGATTCCCTCTTTGAGAATCAGAGCTGAAGTGGGGACCTCCACAGTACTCACAACAGTAAAACTGTTGAGTCTGGACTGGTGAATTATATGGATATTGGTCATAACCAAAGTTCTGAGCATCACCCGAAAACTGTTCATAGACAAACGTGTTTCCGGATTGACACTCAAATCCTTGGTGAGGACCCCCACAAAATTCACAGCAGTTATGTTGATTATATGAAGATAAGTCGGGCTGTGGTGGGTAATTGGAAAAGTTTGAGGGGTCGTTAAATGAGTTCGGATTAGGATCATAATCAAATGAATTCCTCGAACCACAAAACAAACAACTCCCGTTCTGAATATCATTACCACACTGTAACACGCATACACATGACATGGTGAACCAAAAAGAGGCTCACCACAACCGACACAAGGAATAAACGATTCCATGAGAATAAAAGAAGTTAGAATCAAATGGATAGAGGGTAAAGGATAAAGAATCAAAAAGGGTAAGAGGGTAAAGAGGAATATTTTTGGTATTTTTGAAAAACATGTTGTAAATATAAGAAAGAAAATCTTTTTGGGTTTTTTGTGTTCGTTGAAAACTTGAATAAAATAAAAAATGTTTTTGGTAATCGATCCGTCAAACGAATTAACTTCACGATAATTTTGGTTTTATATGAAAATAAGGAAATATGGACAAAGATGGTAAATATACAATGGATGTATATTCAACAACACTGATGCTTCAAATTCGTAGTACGCAAAGACACCTCCCCGGCAGCGGCGCCAAAATTTGATCCGTCCCAAACGGTAAACCAAAATTAACAAGGTGAATGGTCAACAAGAGTCAATCGCTTGAGAACGCAATGCAATTATCCAGGAGAGTATAGTGTTTCCCCAGGTCGTTAAGTCCCAACGAGGTGTGAAAACTGTAATACAACGAATCTGTGATTGGGTGATATTGAACAGGGAAGGGATTATGATTGTTTACACTAAGGAAATTAAATCTAATAAAGACTTTGAAGTCATTTTAATTCTATATTTAAAATCGATTAATGATTAAAACCTAAAACGTACGTTTAAATAAAATTACGTGAACGTACGAAATAAAACGTGAAAATAAAGAAGTAAAATACCTACGGATATGGAAAATACATTTTTACAATCCTAATGATGCAAGAAAATTATTGGAAATTTAAAACTAATTTTTTTGGATTTTTCTTGATTTAATTTGAATTAAAAACTAATTTTAAATATTTAAAATAGACTTAAAATACTAAAAATCAGGAAAATAAACTAGAAAAATACAAAACTATTTTTCAAAAATCGTAAATGACTAAAAAGAATTTTAGAAACTGGAATCACATTTTTTTGACGTTTTCTCAATTTATTATGAATTTAATACTGTTAAAAACTAATTAAATTCCTAGAAAATACTACAATAACTAGGAAAAATCTTGAAAAATACTTTTTACGACATTTTTATTTTTCTAAAATTAAGAAAATTTAAATTGCATTTTTCTGAACATTTTATGAATTATAAGGATTAAATGCTATTTAAAAATGCTAGAAAATGTATTAAAATGCAGAAAAATAGCAAATAAGCTGAGAAAATTATGAAAACTTCCAGATAAGTATAAAATGATACTGAGAATCCATGAAAAATAACAGAAACATCTAACTATGGCAGATTAAGCAAATGGGCATGAAACTGATGAAATAAGCACATGAAAATAAGCAATAAGCTACCTATAAGCTACTATAAGCTAACTAAAGCTCAAAATGACCTAAACTAACTGATATAAGCCTTCTGCAACTGAATTGAACCTAAATAGCACAAGCTAGAGGCATAAAAGCTACATATCATGTTCTAACTCTACTATGCCAAACGGCCCTAACTAGCTACTTTAAGCCTAGATTAAGCTAGCTAGAAAAATTCCTAAAAATTAACTAAAATGACCAGGAAGTAGACAACCAACCAAAGAGCTAGAATCCAGAATTTCATCTAATTTGGCCCTATATTGAAGGAATGAAAAATCAAAACTATAACCTATTTCAACATTATTTGGAATTTTTACTTTTCAAACGAATTGGAATGTTGACTCTATTGAACTTCCAATGCAATTTAAGGACTGATTTCAATGTTATAAGATGTAATAAGACTAAATTTAGCTAACTTAACTGATTCTAAACCTAAATGAAGTGTTATACTAATCTATTCCTAACTGATGTGCAAATGAATTAGATATGAAAATGATTTTGACTTTTAAAGAGATGCAAGTGCAGTTTTATGATCTAAATATCCTATATGCAACTAAATATGACTGATGCAACTAACCTAAATCACTGAACTAACCTCTAAGGCAGCTTAATCAGATTATCCAAACACTACTTTATGAAACTGTGATGCAATTTAACAAACAACAACAAAATTCTAAGCTATAATCAACCTCAATACAACTTATCACAATCAAATTAGATCTACTGGATGCAAAGTGATAGCTCAAAACAGTCTCAAACCATGATTTCCAAATATGAGATTATCAATTCAAATGAAAGCAGAAGTGTGTGCAGATAAGAGATTTAAGCTAAACAAGTTTCTAAACTACCACAATAAGCTAAAAACAGTATCAAATAAGCTATTAAAACAGAAATCAAAGCTAAATCAGGACTATCGATTATTCTAATATTAAGCTAATATTTTTTTTTTGGCTTTTTATATGATTTTTGGAGAGAATTAAATAAAGCAGCTTATACTACATTAAATTAAAAGCATATACCTCTACTTAAACCAACTAAACTGATAAAATCCAAATAAGCAGTAATTAAGCTCAGGAACAGTAAAGTTGACTTTTGTTGACTTTTCTAAACTTTTTTTTTGGAAAATTGCATTTAAAACCAGGAAACTTATTTAATCCTATTGATTAGGCAAAAATAAGGTTGAACAAAGTAATTAAGACTATTATAACAATTTAAAATGGGACAATTAACAGAACTTGATTTTGGCGGGAAAGATGAACAAAGCAGTAAAGTGAAATTAACAGCAGAACAATCTTGAATCAAACTTGAATTAACTTGTAAATTACACAAAGCATGAAACCCAGAAAGATTTAACATTCAAAAACTAAAAACGATTACAAGAAAAAGAAAAGAAAGGTCTAAAACAAGTGACAGCTGCTACTTCTGTCTTCATTCTCTTTTATAGCCATCCAGCATGTCTTCTCTCTCATTCCTAGCCTTTGATTTAGTCAGTTTGATCACAGCCCTTGATTTGCGTTTTTGGCGCCAAATGTTGTAACTGGGCCTGATGACTTGGGACAGGGGAGGGTGTAATAAATGTTTCTTGTTTTGTTAGGTGAGGTGGAGGGTGATATGGAGTGGAGTGTGAGCTGGAGGTGAGGGGTGGTCTGAGTGTTGCAGAGAGTGGGTGAAGATGGTGGGAAAAATGGAGGGAAAAGGGTGGCTGGGTGGGCGGTTTTATTATAAACCGTGGGTTGGATATTTGGTAATTGGGCCATGGGTATAAGGTTGGGCTGGGATTGGTGTTGGGTATTATAAAAGGGTCCGGTTGGATTTGGTATTAGTAAACAAGGACCAAAGTTGCAATTCAACCAAACTTGAGGGACCAAAACTGCATTTTCCAAAATTTATTATAAGGACCATAAATGACAACTTTATTAACCAAGGGCCATAAATAATATTTTCCATTTTTGAAAATCCCGGGGACTTGTTTTGCCAATTTTGAAAGTTGGGGGACTGAAACTGCCAATTATGCAAACTTTGTTCGTTTTTCATCTAATTTTAAACATTTTGCATCTGAAACATATAAAATACAATTTTGGGATATTTTCAGTATTTTGATGCATTTCTGAGTGTTTTTAAATGTTTTGCAGTTCAGATTTGACCAAAAATGATGAGTATTTACACACTCATCATACTCGTAGCCTTGGTTCTTAAAAAATTTCGCCCAAAATTTGAAATTCACTATAAAAATCAATTCTAAGGTCGTATGAAAAATTTGAGTTATGACAATTTTGACGCCAAATTTGACCCAAAAAATTTGAATTTAGGCCCAAAAATTTGAATTTTTGACCAAAATTTTCACAGTTAAACCAAAATTTGAATTTCGCATAAAAATTGAACGTTTAGTCTCCTAAAAAATTTAAATTTTACTCAAGTTTTCCCGCCAAAAAACTCTTCCCAATTTTTCTTTCTTTGCTAACAGAGACCCTGTACTTGAGGTTCGGAGGTAGGATGCTGAACCGACGATGCCCTGAGTCTTGGCTTTGAGGTTCGGAGGTAGCATTCTGAACCGAAGTCATAAAACAGTTATTCCCAATTTGATATCCCATATTCTGATTCACAATCTGACCCCTCTGATGTCCAACAAACTGCCCTGCATATTGCATCTGGTTCCCCATCTGTATACCCGTAGCAAATCCATTCTGATTCCCAATAACATCAACCATTTGTCCTCCTTGACCCATATGCATACTTGGTTGAGCAAACTGCGGATTATACGATGAAATCCATTGGTTGTTGTTATTTGGTGTAGTTGGACTAATGTTTAGGTCATTGAAGAATGAATCAAAAAAAGCAGTTTTGAGACGATCTGCCAGAGTTGCCATTGAGGAAGGTATGTATGATAAAGTTGATGTAGGATCGATTCAACGATAAAGGAGTTGTGTTTGAGAAGATATTGCCGTTTGAGGTTTTCTGAAAGTCGTACTCGTAGCCTTGGTTCTTAAAAAATTTCGCCCAAAATTTGAAATTCACTTTAAAAATCAATTCTAAGGTCGTATGAAAAATTTGAGTTATGACAATTTTGACGCCAAATTTG
>OU343216.1:79388218-79434735 GCA_910596185.1 Chrysanthemum makinoi | reverse complement strand
ACCCGAAAAATTTGAATTTAGGCCCAAAAATTTGAATTTTTGACCAAAATTTTCACAGTTAAACCAAAATTTGAATTTCGCGTAAAAATTGAACGTTTAGTCTCCTTAGGCGTAGACCAAAGAAGTTACGAGTAGAGTTGGTGCTTATGCGTAGGATCTTATGCGTAGGATCTTAGGCGTAGGATTCCTTAGGCGTAGGATCTTATGCGTAGACTTAAAGTTAGGCGTAGGAAAACTTATGCGTAAGATTTAGCTTATGCGTAAGACAAGGCTTAGGCGTAGGATAAATACTTAAGCGTAAAGTAATCTACGCGTAAGTCTAAGCTTATGCGTAAGATTAGGGTTTAGCCCAAAAATCCTTTACACTATCACAGTGTAAGAGATATCCAAAAGTCGAAGTGTTCCACAAACTTATCCAAGTGAGGGAAGCACTGAGTCACCGTTGAAGCTCGAAGAATCTGCACCAAAAAGTTATGAGTAGAACCTTATGCGTAGTTTGACTTTCTTACGCGTAGAACTAGGGTTTTGACCTACTCGTAAAAAATTT
Organism: Chrysanthemum makinoi; assembly: GCA_910596185.1. NCBI lineage: Eukaryota > Viridiplantae > Streptophyta > Magnoliopsida > Asterales > Asteraceae > Chrysanthemum > Chrysanthemum makinoi. Next base: position 79,434,188 of record OU343216.1, on the reverse strand, counting down.
CCAATGATTCAAACGATTTCTCTTGCACAGATAGCCTTAAAACACTCGAATAACCCAAAAATGTTGACCTTTTTCACCCAAAGTGCTTAGAAAAGTTACGAGTAGAAATGACCAATGAAACAAAATGAGTTTAAAAAACGTATCTAAACCCGTAAAGCTTCAAACTTTTTGCAAAAACTGAAACTTTAGCACCAAATAAACCTTAAACCACAAGAATCTTGAATTTTTTGATGAAAAAATCAAAGCTTTAAGCGTATGAAATATGTAAAACGTGAGCTTTACGAAACAAGCGTATGAAACTTCAAAACAAACACAAAAACTCCTAAACCATTGTTAGGCTATTGATACCAATTGTAGGACCTTACTTTTATATCAACCTTATCACTTTACCAAGCAAACCAAACACAAGTATAACCACGAACACAAACAGTATGCGTAGAATAAGAAAGAAAAGATGAAGAGATGGTGACTTGAAATATGTATAAGTCGTGTATGTTTAGAGAGATAAAGGAAAGAAATGAAAACAATATTTCATAAGAAAAACACACACACACACACACACTCAAGCACACCCCTCAAATGAGACTTTGAGGGGTTTATATAGTACAAGACAAAGGATGCCCTAAGGCTTGGCCATGGGCCGTATGTGGGCTTCGTGGGATTGGATTGGACTTGGATTTGATATAAGGCTAGCTTATCTTAACTTATTGCCATTTAGCTTAGCCAAATCCACGAGCCCGTTGACTATTCTATCACGATATCTAACACACGATATAAAGTTCCTAAATGTGAATGACCATCACTTCTAATAAAAACTATTAAGGCTAACAAGTACAGATCCTTCCATAAGAAGACGAATATGATCCCACATTTTATTTGCAGTCTTTTGAGCATCAACACTACGAAGAATTGGGTTTGGTAATCCTAAGAGGATATATTCCATTGCAAGCTCATCTGCTTCATAGTGTAGAAGTTCTTGAGGATTCAAGTCTGCAACAGTAGCAATGTTCGTTTGTTCATCTCTTGGTGGAATGGCATTTGGATCTCCGGGTACAATGACTGTAGGCATCTCAAAAGGACCTTCCAAGATAACCTGCTTTAAGAACTTTCCATGTGGCTTCTTTAGATCACAAAACCTAAAGAACCTTATCACCCATTGATCATAGTTTCCTGGAGTGAGCATTGGAGGTCTATCAAGTGATCCAGCCTCATGAAATGATTGTTGGCTGCTTAAAGCTTCAAACATCTTTGCAAACCAAGTGGGTTCCTTCATAATGGTCCTTGATGGATGTTGATTGAAGTCATTTATGTACGGTTGAACTTGAAGACTTGATGGTGGTTGAACCATTTGAGGTTGTGGATTTGCAGCAAGTTGTGGAGTATGTTGTTGGTTAAATTGTTGTTGATAAATTGCTTGTTGTTGATTCCATTGTTGATGTTGTGGAGTTAGTTGTTGTTGACGTTGAGGATGAGGATAAGTGTAAGGGAAATAGTTAGAGTATGGTGGTTGTGACATGTTGATAAACTTGTGTTGGTAAAAATGGATCTTTCTAGTCGAATGAACCTTTGTTGATGAAGTATCCTTAGGCGTAGAAATCACAATAGCCAAGTAACACTTATGCGTAAAAACACCAAAGTTACGCGAAACAATTAGAGGTTACGCGTAGAATTTAGCTTACGCGTAAGTAAGGAAAAAAACGCTAAAGTTATGCGTAGACAAAAGTTAGGCGTAGAAAGTTAGGCGTAGGATTATCTTATGCGTAAGACTAGGCTTAGGCGTAAGAAAAATCTTATGCGTAGGATTTCTACGCGTAAGCTTTATGCTTATGCGTAATTTTAGGGTTTTATCCCAAGTGATCTTTTACACTTCACAGTGCAAAAGATATCCAAAGTCGACGTATTTTCAGACTTATCCAAGTAAGAAAACACGGAATAAACCACGAAAATAAAGATCAAACCAAGGAAATACTTACGCGTAGTTTTAGGGTTTTACTACGCGTAGGTTTACTCGTAAATTTGATTTTGCTCAAAGTTGTTTCTAAACCAGTTTTTGTGTGATGAAATAGCTTCAATAACACCAAAAGACACAAAAGTGTGAAGATTGATGATCCAAAGCACTTAAAACAGTTATGCGTAGAACTATACCCACGAATAAAAACTAGCTCAAAAACAACGATCCACGCATAAAGTTTGAAACTTTTTGCCAAAAACAAGTATTTTAACACCTTAAAACGTTGAAAGTACAAGAATCTTGGATTAAAAAGTGTAAAAAACAAGTTTTGAGGTGAACCAAAGAACACGTTATCTTTACGCGTAAGACCCAAAACCAAAAACTTCAAAACAAAAGTGTACACCCAACTATTTTGCGATTGATACCACTGTGAGGTCACTAGTTTTACAACACAATCTTACTAGAAAGAAATAGAGAGGAGAAGAGAGGCGGTTGAACAAGATAAACACCAACACACACGTTAGCAATAGGCCGGTTAAGCAAAGAGAGTGAATGAGAGAATAACTTGAACAACCAACCCTCAAGTGAGGGTTTACATAAGGTATTTATAGGAGGGAAGCTAGGGCAACACTCCTAGTTCCCTTCCTTTCACCTATGGGCTTGGGCCTAAGCTCATGGGCCTTCTACATAAGCTTAAGGCTAATAACAAACATAAAGGCCATAATAAGCTAACTATTACATATGAGTAACTAACACTTGAATAAGGTTTAGGAGTGATTCCAACAAACCTTAAGGTCATTTTGATCATCAAATATAACTACGGGATCTATTTGATAATCATCGGAATGAGATGTGGAAGACTCATGTTAAACACTCTGATCCTTGTCAGATAGAGAAAGTGGCGGAGATATCAGATCATTGATGATAATTGGTTGTTCAGGTACCTGAGACAAGCCGTCAGTGTCATACATTGGGCCTGTATCACTCATATGTAGTGCTTGCATTTGTGCCATCAACATCACTGCTGCATTAGCCTGCAAGTCCTCCATATCATCATCTGAATCTGCATCTGCCATAAAGCTCTGTTCCTTGTTGGTAAGAGTTCCACCAGCTTCATTCTTAAGAGCCAAGAGCAAAGCCTCTTTGAAATAAGCACTACCTCGTGTCCTTGGTTTAGGACATGCATTAGCCAGATGACCCTTCTCATTACAGTTATAGCATCGAAGACCATTAACCCCATTCTGAGCATTCCCCTGTTCAACCACTTGAGCCCTTTGCGGAGCACCCATATTATTCCTACCCATAGCATTGAACCCCTGACCACCTCCCATCTGACGACCATAACCACGATTTTGAATTTCAACGCGTCCATTGTTCACAACAGCCTGATTCCTTGTATTAGATGAAGAACAAATGCGATTGTTGGATTTGTTTGTATAACGGCCAAATGCTTTAGCAATCATAACAAATCCTTGTTGCAGTTCATCGAAGACATCGGAGTCCTCATCGCTTCATCTGTAAAGAGCTTGAGCAGTGTTGTTGTATGGAACCAATTGATTTTGTTGAGGTTGTTGCTGTGATGGATCAGAAGGTTTGATGGTTGCAGTTGTTTGAGGAGCGGGTTGAAGAGCTTGTTGAGGAGGAATATTTGTTTGAGCCCACAAAGCAAGTTGTTGATTGTCCGGAAGTGATGGTGAAACAGTTTGACCACGGAGAATCCTTTCCTTATCAACTTCTTTTTGGTGAGGCTTCAGATAGTCGTACAACAATCCGTAGGTAGCATGATGCATATCTTTAGCTTGACGGAGAAAAATGACATACTTCTCCCATTCCGGACCAAGACTACTTAGGAACTTTGTGTTGACACCAATTCGTGGCATGATGATATTGTGTTTGTCCAAATCATTAATGATGTCAAAAAGCGATGATGATAAGATTCTAATGACTCTCCCGGTTCAATCATGAAGTGTTCATAAGCCTAGTAGATTTTGGATTCCATGTCTTCTTGATTGAGTGTTGTGCCTTGTATAAGAAGATGAATCTGTTCCCACATTGCTTTTGCAGTCTTTTGAGCATCAACACTTCGAAGGATTGGATTGGGTAATCCTAAAAGGATGTATTGCATTGCAAGTTCGTCAGCTTCAAAGTGTAGAAGTTGATCACCCGTGAGTTCTGCAACAGTTGCAATGTTGGTGACATCATCTCTTGGTGGAACAACATTAGGATCTCCGGGTGTAACGATAGTAGGCATCTGAAATGGACCTTCCATAATGACCTTCTTTAAAAACTTTCCATGTGGCTTCTTTAGATCACAAAACCTAAAGAACCGAATCACCCATTGATCATAATTACCGGGAGTGAGCATTGGAGGTCTATCAAGTGAGCCAGCTTCATGAATTGATTGTTGGCTACTCAAGACTTCACACATCTTGCCAAACCATGCCGGTTCCTTCATAGTATTCCTGGATGGATGTTGATTGTAGAAGTTTGTGTAAGGTTGTACTTGAAGACTAGGTGGTGGTTGTACCATTTGAGGGTGTGGAATTGCTGCAAGTAGTGGAGTATGTTGTTGATTAAATTGTTGTTGATAAACTGCTTGTTATTGATTCCATTGTTGATGTTGTGGACTTAGTTGTTGTTGTTGTTGATTATAAGTGTAAGGAAAATAGTTAGAGTATGGTGGTTGTGACATGTTGAAAACTTGTGTTGTTTAATGGATCTTTGTAGTCGAATGAACCTTTGTTGATGAAGTATCCTTAGGCATAGAAATCACAATAGCCAAGTAGCACTTATGCGTAAAAACACCAAAGTTACGCGTAACAGCAAGAGTTACGCGTAGGTTTAGCTTACGCGTAAGTAGGAGAAAAACACTAAAGTTATGCGTAAACAGGAAGTTAGGCGTAGAAAACTTCGGCGTAAAAGTATGCCTTATTGTCAAACAACTTGCTATTTGTTATTTGTTATTGGTATCAAGAGCAAGGTCGGTTTGTTATTTGTGGTTGATTTGTTGATGACTAGTAATCTGTTTTTTATAACAAAGCTTTAACCTTTCATAAATTCTTTTTGGTTTTAACAGATTTTTTACAAGTAATATTGTATCCTTTGGTCAATACTGTCTATACCACTGCTTTGTGTCATTTTATTGTCCAAACAGTAATTTATTGTACCAATATGTGAAAAATTGGTCATCTTGTCTTCTTTTTATTTTTTTCGAGGTCAAACTGGGCACAAAAAGAGGCATCTTTTATGATTTTTTCTGGGTAAGTTTGAAGATAATCGGAAAAGTAATCAGAAAAAGTGGTCGGAAAAAGTCAACAAAAAGTCAAAACCCTATTTTTACGCCTAAGGAGCCTCTTCAGTGATATTTACGCATAACTGTGAAGTTATGCGTAAGAACAGTAGGCGTAAGGGCTTACGCCTAAGGACCTTGGCTTACGCCTAAGGACCCTGGCTACGCATAAGGGTTGGCTTACGCCTAAGGACATTTGTTACGCCTAAACTTCTTTACGCGTAAGGTTTTGACCAAGAAAATGGTTACGCATAAAATCTGAAAAGAGAAGAAGACGAGACAAAGACCACGACCTAAAATACCAAATGTACTCATAACCTCAGTTTCCATCATTGGTTCATGTTACAATAACGAGTCGTTCAAGACTCGACCCAACATCAACTTCACCAAATCCATGTCTAATCCTATATCTCATCTCCTTTCACACGTCAAAAACAAACAAATAATAACAGCAAACAAGATCTATTCCCATCTCCATATGAAACAAAACTACTAAACAAGACTCAAAAGTTTAATATTCGAATAATGCAAAGAAATAACCAAAACAATTATGTTTGAATCATTTCTTTCATTCATTAAATGTTAAAGTGGATCTCAGTCTTATCTCTTTGGTACTCAAAAATTCGTCCAAAGTCAAAAACCAAAGTGATAATGTCATCATAGATCCATTTAGAAGATGAACTTCTTTAAAATTTTCGAATCTTAAAGAATGAACAAAACCAAGGTTTCATTCATCCTTTCATTCGGTTTAACAAATACAACAAATGAAAATCAAACCTACCTGTGATCTTTGTACAGATCTTGAAAGAAGAAAAGTGAAGCCGGTTGGTTTTTTATTGTTGGTTTTTTTGTGAATCGTCTTTGTGTAAAATGAAGATAATGAATCGATTGTTGATTAGATGGAGATGAAGATATTCTTGTTATCTATTATTATGTGTGGTGAAGAAAAGTTAGGTGAGAGGAACTCAGTAGATGGGGGCGGATAATTGTGATATTAGGGTTGGACAAATGACGAGTTAGGTTTGTTTTAAATACCCGAATATTAGGTTAAGTATGGATTGAAATTGGAATTGGGCCCGCGTATTCACTGCAGTGGATTGGACCAGGTTGTGTTGAATGGATTATTGATGGGCTCGGAGGGGTTGTTGTTATAGTGGATGGACCGGACATTTTTCTTGATTAGGCTACGTGGGGTTAAATAACTTTAATCCTGAATTTTTTTAATTTCGTGGTTATATGGTTATGATCCGAAAGATTATACTAATATTTTTTTTGAGCTGAAATTTAATCATTCAAATGTATTTTAATACATTGAGATAATCGTTGGTATAATTCTTTGGCTAATCGAAATGGTATTTTGGTTATGACTAATTTTCACGGGGATACATCTTTGACAAGATCGGGAAACCATTATCAAAGTTCATTTAAACCGTTAACGAAGGCTATTTTTTGGGGCATTTAATCGCAAGATGTGACTACGGCGCGAATTCACTATTATTTATTTGAGGTTGAAGTGGAATTTCATGGGTGCGTGTACTTAGTATCTGAAGATATCAGGGTTGGTTGGATGCATGATTCTTAGAGATCCTTGTTCGAGCTTTAACCGTTTCGAATGACAAAGACTTGAGTTATCTAGTTGAACCTGATGTAAGGAGTTACGTTGTTGTGCTCACAGCTTATAACTACCACTTTTAAGGAGTTACGTTGTTGTGCTCAAGTGTCACACTAACGTGTGGATAATTTGAGAAACTTTAAGTTTACCTTTTTTCGATGGAGTTAAGAAAAAGGGTTCTTCATCGGACAATAGTGCAAGTTTAAGTCACAAGTTCGGGTTATACTACTTTAGTCTCAAGTTCGTCATATTGGGTTTTCTCCATCAGTAGTCACTACAAAAAGCTGTCAGAATGATAATGGGGTCGGTAAAGAGTTAGCTGAGAAGAGTATACACGAGTAGAGAAGTCTTATCAGCTGTTGATTCTCACATGATATTTATGGTACTTCACAATTGTTCGATTACTTGGACATACATGGTTTTGATGTCTTCAATTCATCATCAACATACGTGGTGTATGATTCTGATTCAATGAAAACATCGGAGGGAAGAGAGTATAGGTGGTGTCTCGCCTTTGATGTTTTTGTATTTTTTTGCGAAAACCCTCTCCTTTCATGAATTTCTTCAATCGGGGGAAGAAATGAGACGATCTGTGGTTCAAACGTCTCACTTTGGTGTTATCGTCTCACTTTCACAGAGTTATCATGTGTGAAGTTACCTAAATAGGATGTTATGATGTCTCACACACGGTCATTTTATCGAGTAATTGCAGATTCACAAGTAACTATTATTCCGATAGACCACAACATTCAGGGGGAAGTCGTTTCATTTCGCTTTTCGTGGTTTGTTTGGTGTGAAGCATCTACATACGTGAGAAGATCTTGTTGATTTCTTGCATGTTACCCCTGAACGGATTTTCCGCAATAAGTTAGATTTACCTTGTGTGGTTTACTGCTTATCTACAAATTCCGCTTGCATCGAAAATTTCAAAAGTTAGAGGAAATGTTCACTACATCAAAGTTTCGAATCTGCTGAAAACGGTTGTCAGTTTGAAGGGGAAATGACTTTCGTAAACTTCGCCAAAAAAGGAGTGTACGGAGAATTTTGCTAAAGACATGCGGCATGGATTGGGGTGAAGTTAATCCAGTTTATGCATATTACATCATTTGCCTACAAGTGAAGAAAACGGTTCACAAGTCAAGGTACAAGAAGAAGACAAAGAGCGTAAAATTTCATCATCCTCAGCACTTGAAGAGCTTATGAAGACCTTTCTTTATTTGTTTTCTATATCTGTAGTAAATGTTGTAAGTAATCCCTTATGTCGTCCCATTGGGGGAGATTGTTGGAATCGCTCCTACAGGAAATGGAACGACATTTACGGGATTACAATATCTATCCTAGTTAGCCAAAACACATGGACTTATTATGTCATATTGTAATAGATGTATGTGCTAGGCTATAAATTCCCCTCCATACTTCCATGGAGGGGTGAGATCTCTTTGTGTAAACTTCACCTTTTCTTATCAATAAACACATAGTATTTCCCTTCTCTCTCTAGTTTCTCTCACTAACTTGAAGATGGTGTTCTTCCATCTTCCCCGACCTTCCGAATCACAATATCATCCATAAAAACGATCCTAACAGTTTTTTAAAAAATAAAAAAACATGACTAAAAACTATGAAATTTGATTTATTATAAGCTATTGATCTTGCGAAGTCTTATGTGACAATAAATGGGTTCGGCTTACATTCGATAATGCGTAGGCTTACTACGTCGAGACTTGTAAGATATAATAGTTCATAATATGTTTTATAAATTAAAGTCTTACATCATTTATCGATGACAATTTTTGTATCAACCAATGGCTTGCAAGTTATTGAAGATGTGGTTTATACTCAAAGCTACCAGGTGATAACTTGTAAGTGAATGGTTTTAGCAAAAATAGTCTTTAGGGTCATTGATCGTCATCTTTTCTACGCCCTAGTACATGCTTCGGCATATGAGGGAATTATCGAAAGAACTTAGGTCTTTGAGTCATGCAGTAGTACGATATAGTGGTTGGTATTTCTTTAATTGATTTTACCAATACCACGATATTAAGTGTATTACTTTAACTATGAAATCATGTCGAATCGTCAATTTTAAAAATTTCATGTCGTTATTTTTATATTTACAAGATTTTCATATAAATATAAGTGACATACACTATAAAAAAGTAACTTAATTGCGTAAAGATTTTTATTAAAATCTATGATACGAAGATGTATGCATGCTTCTTCATACATATTTGGTGTAAACATTATTTATCAAATAAAATTACCCTTTGAAACGTAAGTTTATGTCATCCAATTGTAAGAACACTTGCAATTGCCTTTTACTCTATGTGAGACGTAGGTGAATTGCAACCTAAGGTAGATTACCACTCATCGTGAGACGGTTGTAGAATATTTACAGTTCTTTATTGGACGACTTAATCGAGTTAATGATATTCCACTCATCATGAGACGGTGGTAAAATCCTTAAGCCCAAGGCATAAAAAGATGTGATGAAACATGCTGACATGATACTACTTGATTGTCCCTAGTGCCATTAGTAAGTCCCATAATGATCTAGGAATTGCATAGGATTTGCAATTATTGTTCGACACTTACCTTCGTTAATAACAGCATTTCTAGCAGATCAACTGATGTGATGGTGGCATGTCAATTAGGGTCCTAGCCTTAAGAAAATTAATTAGTTTATCTATTTAAACTATGGGTAGTTTGTAACACCCCCAATTTCGTGATACGCAGCGGAATTTAAACTGGGTGTTACTTCATGGCACAACAGTCATAACAATAGAAAACAAACTCTAATGGAGTCGTTTTAAAAATGATTTATCATTCAATTTATTTAAATATTAGAGTTTACAAAATAGGTCCCAGTTGGTTCAATTGTTTACAAAGTAAATCAATATAAAGTCTTTGATGTTTTATGAATGATAAAATATTTATAGCCTTCTTGATCTAGTCCTCGCTCTTCCGTGCCAGCTTCTGACATTATGGACCTGAAATACATGCTTAAAACTGTCAACACAAAGGCTGAGTGAAATTCATAGAGTTTGTTTGATGGTTGAACACATTATGTTTGTAGTGTGAGTTATAAATTCACACCAATGGTTTGAAAACCAAAACAGTTATTATTAGAATAAGCATCATGCAATCTGGCGCTAACGTGTTCCAAATTTAATTGGAGAAACTGCTGATATGTTCTACCGTAAAATTGCCATTTTACCTAATGTACTCAAATATAGTCGCGCTTGTTTACGGACCTTGTCAAACAAACGGATTAAGTCAATCCAATAGATCTATTCACAATATTCTCGCCCACCTTTACTCAGTGATTAATGATTCATGATTTAGGGACTTAAGATTGGCAAATGCGGTAACTTAGTGCTAATAAAACAATCAGATAAGCATACATTTTGAAAGCAATGTGTTCGGTTTCAAATAAAGCATGTATCTCCCCCAAGGGTTTGTAAAACAATTAAGTAATAGAAAGTGGGGCTATGAACTCACGGTAATCCATAAAAGTTTAGAGTACTTGTAAAAGTAAATGAAAATAGTTGAGCATGTATCTCCCCCAAAAGAATTCAAAATGTATAAAAATAGGGGCTATGAAACTCACCGAGAGTTGATGATGTCAAATGTATAATGAGAATGATGGATATGCCGTAAGAACTTCTACGAGCAACCTAGAATAGGATGTTGCGACTTAGGTTTGGAATAATGATGCGAAAGAAATAACAAGCCTATATACTTCTCTATGTTGATCATGATGTAGTACACTGTATTTGTGTATGTCGTTTATAGAAATAGTCTAGTTGTGAAAACGTATTTATTTTATAGATATCGTACTACCGTTTGGGCCATCACAGTTCAGAGGTCATGTAGTAAACGTTCGAGGAGCTAGGACACTTTAATTCGTAAATCCAGCAACTCGTCGATCCGTTTACCTAAATGAAATCCCTCACATGAAGCTCCCTAGTATTGTAGCACTTAGTAGATAAAACATATGTTTTGTTTATATATCATAAGTGTCATATGGTTTGTAAGCATAAGTTACAAGGTTGTTTGGTTATGATTAAGAAATCATAATGGTTATCACAAGTATCGTCATAATTTATGCCACAAGTGTTTAAAGAAAAGTTTACAAGTTTCTAAATTGTAAAGTTGGTTATTACAAGTATAGTTTCATGGTTTATCGAAGGAGTAGATCCAAATTGTATTGTATACGTTTAGGTTTGTCAAGGCTAAGGCCTTTGGTTTACTGGCCTAGGCTTAGGAAGCCTTGATGCTTTAGCCATGGCCTTAGCGTGGCTTTGGTCTTGACTACCATGGTCTTGAGACTCAGCTTTGACCTTAGCCGTAGCCGTGATCTTGGCTTATGGCCATTAGGCCTCTTCGTTTGCTTTTAGTTGTGACAAAAGTATAGTCGTGAAACTATATATAGGGCAGTTTCAGTTTTTGAAAGATAATGGCCTGTTTAAGTGTTTTTAGGGTCCGAGCTTCCTTACTATTGAAGGAAAACGTCGCCGTTCGGACAACTTTAGTGTTTTAACTTTTGATGATTCGACCGGAATACCACTTTTTAAATCGGACAGCACTTTAACACCTTGTGTTTAGGCAGTTTCGGCGTTTTGGTTTCGCTAAATTCTTTTGACTATAACTTTTGACTCGTTTGTCCGTTTTGGGTGATTCAAGTTGCTATGTTTACCTTTTTATCTTTTCTACCATAGTGTATAAGTTAGAAAGTCCATATATGATTGGTTTTAATGGTTTCAAACATGTAGAATATGACTAGTTTACTAGTTTGTTACTTTTACGACAATATATGAATTAAACATGTGATTGAGTATATGTACATCATGAATTGTTGATACAAAATTTGGGCGTTCTTTATTTAGACTCTGGTTCTCGTATCAATTAGATCTTGATGCTTGGGACCTGCGCACTAAGAAAATGAAAACACCTAGGCTTATTTGGGATTGTCCTCACGAGATTATCCTCCCGCAGAGAGTAAGTAATCGGTTTTTAGGGTTTAGTAAAGAGTTAGGGTTTTGGATCATACCTTTAATGAGGCCCGAGATGCCCTTTATATATACACGAAAACCTTGTTGGTTTCTTGTTCCCCAATCTTCGGCGTATCCCGCCTAAGTCGGTTGGCTAATGCATATCCCATCAATAAGAGACATCCAATATCAAGGCCATAAATAACTTTGGGTTTGGGCCTTCGCGGAGCCCAAATCTGCACCGGTTTAACCCATCTGCATGGGCTCAGTTGCTAGTAGCGTGGTACACAGGTACCCCGTCGGATCTCGGAAGGTGCTGTTGGAATCACTCCTAGACCTTATTCAAGTGTTAGTTACTCATATGTAATAGTTAGCTTATTATGGCCTTTATGTTTGTTATTAGCCTTAAGCTTATGTAGAAGGCCCATGAGCTTAGGCCCAAGCCCATAGGAGAAAGGGAAGGAGTAGGAGTGTTGCCCTAGCTCCTTGCCTATAAATACTTTGTTATAACTCTCACTTGAGGGTTGGTTGTTCTCTTTTCTCATTCACTCTATGCTTAAACCTTTCTCTCATTATATTCCTGTGTTTGGCTAAGGGTTCAGCCAATCCTCTCTTATCTATTTCTTCTATTGATACTTGTGTTACTAATATGGTGACCTAACAGTGGTATCAATCGCCATCTAGTCAGTGAAACGGTTTGTTTTTTTGTCTACTCCGTAAGGTTCACGCTTTAACCTTTTCACACATAAAGCTTTCATTTTTTCACTTTAAAATTCAAGATTCTTGTACTTTAAAGGTTATTTGGTGTTAAAGTTTAAGTTTTTGGCAAAAAGTTTGGAACTTTACGTGTGTAGAAGTGTTTTTGACCTTGATTTCATTCATGTACCTCTTTCTACTGTGAAGGTGAAAAAGTGTTTGGATCATCAAGTTTCACACTTTTGTGTTATTTTGGTGATATTGAAGCTACTTCATCATAAAAATCCGGTTTCTAAACACTTTTGGGCATAAATCGTTTTTGGTATTTTACTGTAAGGAAACCCTAAACTACATAAGAGTTCCTTGGTTTGATCTTCGCTTTTAGAGCCATCTGTTCTCTTGCTTGGATAAGCCCGAAAACAGCCGACTTTGGATATCTTTTATACCGTGATAGTGTAAAAGATCTTTTGGGTAAAACCCTAATCTTACGCATAAGCTCAAAGCTTACGCCAGAACCATTTACGCATAAGATTATTCTTACGCCTAAGCCTTGTCTTAACGATGCTAATCCTACGCATAAGTTTTCACGCCTAACTTTCGCTTTACGATAACTTTAGTGTTTTCAACTCTTACGTGTTAAGCTAATCCACTGTAATTTCTCATTGTTACGCGTAAGGTGGTGTTTTTAATCTCTCTACACGTAAGGTTCTTTCTATGCATAAGCTGGTTTTCTACGCTTAAGGACTTCTTCAACAAACAAAGTTTCATTCGACTACAAAGATCCATCATCAACACAAGTTATCAAAAAAAAAAAAAAATGAAAATTTGAGTAAAATTTAATTTTTAGGGGAGACTAAACGTTCAATTTTTACACGAGATTCAAATTTTGGTTTAACTGCGAAAATTTTGGTCAAAAATTCAAAATTTTGGGCCCAAATTCAAATTTTTCGGGTCAAATTTGGTGTCAAAATTGTCATAACTCAATTTTTTCTTACAACCTTAGAATTGAATTTTATAGTGAATTTCAAATTTTGAGAGTCAAAATTTTTCATAATTATTTTTGGAAGGAAATTGAAATTCACTATATCGACTTTGCACCTTTTCTTCTCTTTGATTCTTCAAGCAGGGTTTAAATCAATGGATTGTGATGTCGAAAAGGTGTACGTAAGATGGAAACCAATCAAATTCTCCTTCCCAATGATTTACAATTCCAAGCCGAACATCATCAAATTCCCCGATATCCCGCAATCGTGCAAGGTGAAAGAGTTGATGTACATGAAAGGAATGCTCAAATGGAAGTTGATAATGTTGTGATTACTGAATCGGTTTGCATGACAATGAGGTTGTAGCATTGGAAAAGCGGATATGCTAGTAGGTCCGAGAAGATATCATACTTAACTACGCATGACCAAACAACTGCGGACAAGAACAAATGGTTAAGGAAGATATCTTACCCACCTATGACACTCCACACGTAATGATGGTCGAGGTACACCCATCGTTGATCATATTCTCGATCAAGAAATTTACACAACATATGAAAACCTGAATTTAGTAGAAGGAGAGGTTGACCAGTTGTTGCACAATGTCCGCATACAACTTTCTTCATGTCTGAGCCCTTACTTGTTAACAATTCAACTGAAACGCCAAATCAAACTCTTGAATCTAAAATCATTCTTCTCAAAAAGACCATTGCTCAATTATAAAGATTTTTCAAAACTAGAGGCACATTGCATTTCTCTTGAACTTAAACTACAAAACAAATCTTTTTCTTCATAACACAATGGTTAGTATTCAAATGAACAAATTAATCGTGTGGATACATTAGTAAATGAAAATGAGCATTTAAAGGCTCAAATTCAAGCAAAGGGGCTTGCACATGTTGCTTTACAAAACAAATTGAGAAGATTAACTGGCAAGAGTGTGGATACTAAGTTTACAAAACCAACAATCTTGGGGAAATTGTCTCTTCAACCAATCAAAACCAATCAAGAGTTTAGACAACCAATGCATTTAAATCGAACATTCAAATTCAAACCACGGCCCTCCCAAGTTGTTGAGAATAATCGCTTGTCAAAACCAAATCACTCCACATTCCGGCCCAACAATAATGTTTCTGTTTATTAAACATGTTTCGTTTAAACCTCTGTTGTTATACTCTGATAAGTGGCCGTTTCCGCCAATCTAGGATTTGTTCGAACATGTGTCTAAACCGAAAAGCATTAAACGTAAAAATTCATATGATTCAAATGACGCATACAAGAACTATGACCTAGAAAAGGCTAGGAAAAGGGCCCTACTCCAAAAGGATGGAATCTTAGGTTCACAACCTAGTGTATCACCTTCAGTGTATTACAACAACGCTTGTAGTAGCAAACCAAAACCTAAGTTAACTCAAACAGCTTAGAAAAAACCCGCTTGATCTAAACGAAATTAAGAAACCTAATAGGTGGATCAATATAGGACGCAGACTCTTCCCAAAAGAAGTTTCAACATCCCTAGATCTAACCTTAGATGGATTCCAATGGGTAGAGTTTTCAACACCGTTGGTCTTAGTGGATTCCTACAGCAAGATATTAAGTAGTTGCACCATAACAAGTGTGAAACCCTACATCCATCCCCGGAAAAGAAAGGAAATCATCAAAATATCATGTCGTGTGTCAAGAAGATAATTGACACTACATCTTTATGCTTCTAACATCTGGAACCCAGCTACACTTGGGGATCCATGTTTTTCTTCCGCCCTCCTTTTATGCAGTATTGAATGAATGGTTCCTAACTGAAAACAACAGAGGACCCGCTTCTCACCGTTAAAAATATCATGATCCATCACTGCTCCACCATTGTACTTAATCGCCATGAATTGGAAACATTGCTTGCTCCTCAAGTTAAAGATTCTGCCAAAATTGCGAAAGCCAGATGTATCGAATGCTCCGCTACACAACCGATAATACTCTACTTTCGTATACCCAACTACAACAACAACCTATTCTTTACATTTCTCCGCTCCTAATAATAGTCAAGTCCACTTTGACTTTTAAAGTTCATGTACAACTTTGACCTTAAATATTTTGTTTGTGTTATATAATACTTATAAAAATTATACCAACTTAAAGTACATTTAAAACACAATTCATTCATATATTTTGTATCAAGTATTATATAAGATAAACACAAATATTTAAGGTCAAAGTTGAATAAGTAAGACTTTGAAAGTCAAACGCAGACATTTATTTAGGGATCAGGTAGTATAACAGAAGATCAAACTGCTTCCAACAACAATGACACAGCTGATGATCAACATAATGAACAGAGATGTTTTATCAGCAGTTGACTCTCTCGAAATATTTTTGGTACTTCACACTTGTTTGATCAATTGGACATACATGGTTTCGCCGGCCTCTTATATATATTTTTTCGCATTGTCTTCAATCCATCATCAACATACGTGTATGATTCTCAATCATTGAAAACATCGTAGGGAGAGAGTGTGTAGTGGTCATTGCTTCCTTGTTTTTTCACATGCTTCTTTGCGAAAACCCAATGCCTTCTTGAATTTCTTCATTAGGGAAGAAATAAGACGATCTCGGCTCAAACGTCTCACTTTGGATTTATCGCCTCGATTTCAGTGATCTTGTGTGAAGTTACCCAAATATGATGTTTATGATGCCTCACACACTACCGTACGCTATTTGCATATTCTACAAAGATTAGTATTCAAAGACCACAATATCTGGGAAAGTCGCTTTCATTTCGCCTTTCGTGGTTTGTTGGTGTGATGCTGCCTACATACGCAGAGAATATCTTGTTGATTTCTGCATGTTACCCTAACGGATCTTCTCTGAATTAGTCGATTTTCCTTGTGTGGTTTTTCGCTTTTCTACAAATTCTCGGCTGCATACTGAACCTTCAAAAGTTAGAGAAATGTAGACTTCATCAAAGTTTCAAATATCTAAAGACAAATTGTTAGTTTGGGGGAAGCTGATTCTAAAACTTCTTCACAATGGCTTCTGAGTATAACAGCTTGGAACCCGGTCACAACCGCTTAAACTTCCCCAAACCTATCATCAACAACAAATCCCCCAAAATTACTCGCCAACAAATGGAAAGGTTTTTGATCCACGCTCACCACGATATTGATGAACGCTCCGTGTATACGCAAGTTTTCACCAAGCCAACTTGATAATACTCTATACCGATAAAACCTGCTACAACAACTACCGTTGAAGAAGCACCACCTTGCCACTCCAACACAACAGCAAACAAACCGCCCACCAATGATGAATCCGCCGATGATGTTCTCAATGAAGTAACCACACCCCGCAGATTTTGATCCAAATGCATTCTTTTTAACCCGTTGCTAATGAGATCTGCTGCACTGATGTCGCATCTTCAACAAGCCATTTGAATCCTCAAATCTGCACAATGTATACCAACATCAACCCTCCACACATAGATGGACGAGACCATCCTCGCAACATATTGGCAACCCGAATCAACTGGCCAGCATGGAGACATCGCCTTCACACGTGATGAGAACATTGCATTTATGCACTCACCGTCTGCCAATTCAACCTAAAAAATACAAAGACGCGAATGACCAAAGACAATCGGATTGAATCCATGCAAGAAGAACTCAACCAATTCAAACGCCTTGAAGTATGGGAACTGGTTGAAAGACCAACAGGGGTCTACGCCATTGGTCTCAAATGATTTGGAAACAAATTGATGTCGGGCGAATGTTATCCCAAAGAAGTCACGTCTGCGGCTAAGGGTTATCGTCCGAAGAGTGGAATAGACTTTGAAGATCTTTTGCCCGTCGCAAGCTTGAGGCTGTTCGATATTTCTCGCGTTTCAAGGCTCATATGAATATGACGGCAGTATCGATGGATGTCAAAACCGCTTTCAATGGACAAACTTAAAGAAACGGCTTATGCAGCCCAACCGATGGATTCATTGATCCTGAAGCCCAATCACGTCTACAACTGAAAAGCTCTGAACTTCAAACAAGCCTCGGCAAGGTACTATAAGCCATCATCTTTCCTCATTGCTAATAATTTCACCAAAGGTTCTAAGGACCCAACTCTTTTATACAATATCACGGGGCACATATCTTAATTGTTCAAATTTACGTGGATGACATCATTTTTGGGTCTACACATATAAAGTTTTCAATCGCTTTTGCAAAACTAATGAAGAAAATTTTTGAAATGTCCATGATGGTTGAACTCACATTCTTTCTCTGACCGCAAGTTCATCAATCACCCCGTGGTATTTTCTTGAGTCACTCCAAATATGCCCTTGAATTGTTAAACAAATTTGAATGAAAAACTAGGACACTATGCCACACCAATGGCTCATACCAAGAAGCTCATGATTTACATGGAAAAATTGGTGGACCCTACAAAATAACCGTAGTATTATTGGTCTCTATGTATCTAACAGCTAGCGAATCTGATATTGTCTTTTGCCGAGTATTCCGCTTCATCACGCACTAACTGAAACCCACCTCTCTAAGGCTAAAAGAATCCTCCGATACATAAAGGGAACCATTAACTTGGGGATCTCGTATCCAGAAGGATTCTGTTTTGAACTAATCGCCAGACGACGATTACGAGGATGCTTAGACTCACGGAAAAGTACTTCAGAGCTTTACAATTTCTTGGTGATAAACCTGTGTCATGTGCATCGAAGAAGCCAGGATTGTACATCGTTGTCCTCAACCGTTGCAGAATATGTTAGCGTCGGCCGTGTTGTGCTCAAGTCATTTGGATGAGAACACAACTCAAAGACTATGGTTACGTATTTTTATAGAATCCCGATGTAATCTGCATAACGAGTGCTGATTGCGTCTCGTGCAACCGTTCAAAGACTGAAATCAAAGCACATCGATCTTCTATATCATTTCATCAAGGATCACGTGGAAAAGTGGTACTTGTTGAATTATATTTTGTGGGTATGTAAAACCAATTGATCTTCTCACCAAAGCCTTGCCTCCGCTAGGTTTAATGAGTTGGTCCACCGGATTGGTATGAGGTGTTTGACTCAAGAGGAATTGATGATCTCCTCAAAACAGCTTAAAACCTGTCACAAACACCAAAATATCTTTTCGTAAATAAACTTTTCAAAACAAAATACAAAAATATAAAACTTGATAAAAACAAAAATATTCTTCTATATACTTTTCTGTCAACATGGCAAGTACATTTCTACCTTCAACACTTTAATCTTTCAAAATTCAAGTATTTTTCGATCAAGGGTCAGAGGTGAGAATACAAAGATTTAACTATTTCAAAACATCTCGCTGACTTGCATGTTATCATATCTCTAGTTGTTTCTCTTATCAATGGTGGTAAATTTTCTCGTTCAATGACACCCTCGGACTAAAATTAATAACCTTTCATCATTTTTCTTAAGTCGAGGGGGAGTGTCGTCATGTTTCTTTCTTAAAATCTTTGTTTGGTAACCAAAATGGAAGTTAAATGGCTTTGTTTGAAAAAGGA
Source organism: Chrysanthemum makinoi (assembly GCA_910596185.1). NCBI lineage: Eukaryota > Viridiplantae > Streptophyta > Magnoliopsida > Asterales > Asteraceae > Chrysanthemum > Chrysanthemum makinoi. The sequence continues at coordinate 79,415,146 of OU343216.1, read as the reverse complement.
AAAGGTGGAGGGACCAAAACTGTCAAAATGTTAAAGTTATTTTAATAAAATACACCTCCACCTAACTTACAACTCACATTTATTATCATCAAAACTAATCCTACGTTTTAAATATTAACGGTTAGATATTAACCTATGGTCGATTTTTGTGTTCTACGCGTATGCGTATGAACACATAATCTTGTTTATGTGTTTTGTGGCAAAAGGATGTGTGTCAAAATGTCTTAATAACATAAATGATACTTTTCTATCCTCAAACGAACCTGATTCACGTAATTGGATGAGTTTGAAAAATTAGGGTTTATGCGTGGTTTTGGGTATTTTCAAATGTGAATGTTTTTGGTCAAAAAATTGTTGTGTAATGTTTATATGATGATGAATTGATGATTTCCAAGCTCTATAACCACCTTAAAACTCTAAATGATTAAAATTTGGAATTAGGGTTTAAAGTTCATAAGTTTGGGCATTTTTGATTCTCCACGATTTAGATGTTATAACTTGGTTTATAGACTCTCACAATATCTTAGAACTACTAGAAATTGTTTGGTAATTCCATGGTTAGAAATTATAACGTAATTCATAACCCTTAGGTTTTGACCTACTGTGATGACTTTCTACTCATAACGTTCAAGTAATCCAATGTTCATGCCATGATTTGTTGTTAAAATGAATTTTTGTGTTAATATTGATGCTTTGATGAATTTATTTCGTGCTTGCTACGCTTAAAATTCGTAATCAAGGTAATTTGAATCTCACGCGATAAGGATTACCCTACGCGTAGTCATGTTATGCGTAAGAATAAATCCTACGCATAACTATTACGCGTAAGGTTTTACAATGGGACTACGCTGTATCCTCGTGAAGGATATGCGTAAACAAGGACTTACCCTCTCACGCATAAGCTCTACTCTTACGAGTAAGCCTTCACGCTGCGTAAAGTATAAATACTTCACGCTGTAAGTTTCTCTACGCATAAGGTCCCTTTTCCTACGCGTAACATTTCTTACGCTTAAAGTTAAGATCCTACGCATAAGCTTTTCGTCTACGCTACATATCACATCGCTTACACTTAACCTGCCAACTCTATGCATATGCCTTTATTGACCTTCATTATGAATTGTTACATGTACAAACTTGTTAATAAACTTATCATAACGTCACGAATCCAATAATGTCACTAATAAACTTAAACGCTTGATATGTTGTGAACAATAAGTGATAACATAAACTTTAAAACTTAAAGTTAACTAACTCACTTAAAAATTTCACGACGTCATTGGACTATTGGACAAACAAGTGACTTAGGACTCGTAACAATCATTGACACTGTATATTCAATAACTAGACAATAAGACCTTCTGTTGACTAACATTATGTCTCTCTATATGTTGGTTCTTTTCGATAATGTTATTTCGATCACGACATGGTCAACAAATGAATGTGGATGCATCAGAAGTTCTTACAATTGCTGATATCTTTCTAGAAGGTTATCCGAGAAAGATTGGAAAGAACAACCTTAGGGTTGACTTTGATACCCTCACATGCTCGTAATATTCATGTCTCATTGCAAGTTGGATATTCTCGGAATCATCCCTACCGAACATGCTCTCACACTCTGCCACAGCCTGAGGTCTACATTCAACACCTGGGATTCTATGCGAGGATCACTAGTCAAATTGCTGTGACAAAGGTTACACTTAATCACAAACAAGTCACTATCACTCTTTACGATTTGGTACATTCTCATCATTCCCTGACATCGTTCCAACCGACTTCTTTGCAATTTACCTACTTGAAGAGACAACTCAAATTTTGATAGATATTGTGTTATGATGAAGCTTCAGAATCATTAAGCACTCTCAATGTGGAGTCAAGAATATTCCTCAACCATGGAGAACACTCTACATGATCATCACCAAATCGGTCTCCGGTCGTGGCGACAAAGGCTATAGCATACAGCATCCCAAGCTCATGGAACTAAAAATTTTCTGGTCATTGATCAACAAGAAGGACATTGAAATCGGAAGTAAGACGATATGGGAGGACATGATGGTATTTCACAAGAAGCTTGGCTCCAAGATTCCCTATGTCGGATACACCAAACTGTTGATCCAGAGAGCACTTGGACTTCATCCTGATATCCCCAAGAGGCTCAATGACCCAGATAATCACAACATATTGATCGAACTCTATACTCATCTGAGTCGTAGAATCAAAGAATCGTCAACAAAGAAACGAGGGTGTGCGGTATTACCGATCACCTTCTAACTACCAAAATCAAAAAGCTTGAAAAATAAAAAGGTATCTATAGTTAGCGGTAAAGAAGGCAAAGTTGGTCATCTTGATGAAGATCTTACTGGTACACCTACCTGGAGGACCTTAAGAGAAAGCGCTGAAGTGTCACAAGTACAGTAAAATTCAAAGGAAGTTTCCCAAAAGGAATCCTCCTCGCGAAAAGGATTGTTCCAGTTAAGGAAGTGAACCTATTCCCTCAATCAAGCAAAGAAAGCTTCGGACGAAAAGCTCAAGATACACAACTGATCGAGAGGTCCTCTACTCTGATCAACCGCAACCGAAACACCTCCTTCAGCAGCTAAACCTCCAAGTCCACTAGCTAACAAAGAAAAAGGGAAGACTCCTGTGATTGTGCCGTACTTTATGAAAAGCTCGATGAAGAAGAAGAGCAACTGGATACTTCATATTGTGAAGCAATTCAAATTCCTTAGACTCCAACACGCGGCAAAAGAATTTTCAAAAGAACAAATGGGTGGCCCCGGAGGGTCAAGTGGTGCTCAACCTTCACCAGATCCTGATGCGGTTAATCAACCCGATAAGGGATCTGGTACCACCACTTTGGAGCAACAACAAAAGCCCGTGGAAGAAACTGTAGAAAACTAGAAGGGGGGTTGAATAGTTTACCAATTAAAAACTTTGTTTTGAAACTTATTGTAAAGATCAATTTATATTGATCTTAGATATGTTAATGAAATATGCAAGCAATATGTAAGGAGTAAATAAGGAAAGAAATGATCAAACCACAACAAGTTGTTTATAGTGGTTCGGTCTACAAGGACTCTTTTTCCTTGCCCTACTCCACTCCTCGAGTCTCACACTCGAGAGTTTAACTTCACTAGTCAACAAGCTCCTTTCACCGGCGGAGAAAACCTTTACACTTCGCTTACACTATTTCGACACTAAGCTAGATGTCAAGTTCTTTCCAAGGGTACAACCACTCCCACACACAATGTATTTTGAGGACTAAAATACTAACCACTCACACTCACAAGATTATGATGGTTTAATACAACAATGAAGTATGAATCAACACAAGATCATACAACACTAAACAAACAAGACTTCCAACTTCTCGCTTGAAGCTTGAATGTGACTTGATCTTCTTTGCTACAAAAGAGATCACTAATATGATATGAAACTGAGTTAGAAAGGTTAGAGAGAAGATATGTATGAGAGTATGTTAGAAAGGGATGAAAACTACTTGGCTTGGCATTGCTATTTATAGCCAAAATGGACAGGAGCGTCCACGGACCGCTGAACCCTTAAAAGGGTTCGCCCGGTACCAATTTGGTACCGCCGGTCCGACAGTCAAGATATCAAATCTTTGCTAAAGTCAACTCTATCTAAGTGAGATTGTGCAAGATATGAAGAGTACAAATCCACACAAAATATCTAATGAAATCTTCCAATGATTTCCATGATGCATCACATGATGTCATATGTTGTATTTCTATTTTTAGAAATATGCAAGTACTTAAGTAGTGTTTGGTTTTAAGAACCTAACACATTCTAAAACTACTATCATACATAATGATTAGAGTCATATCAAGATGTTACTAATCATAAATGTAAATGCTTGAATGATGAATATATTGTTTGAAAAAGCTTGTTTTAATATCTATTAAACTTGACAAGCTTTAAGCTTTTATACAAATTAAATTTACTTTTGTCGTTAACAAAACTTAGGTAAAGATCAAAAATATAAATAACGTTTAATGACGATATTTGTATTAACAATCTCCCCCTTTTTGTTGAGGACAAAATATAAATTTTATTTTATAAAAGATACAAAGTTTGTGCAAGAGTTATAAAAATATTAGTTTTAGAACTTGAAAAGAGAAAGATAATGCAAGTGTATGATGTTTGACTATTTATGAAAGTCAAAGTATTCACTAGTTGATGTATGATGTTGACTTTTTTAGAAAGTCAAAGTATGCAGTTGACTTTTAAGAAAAGTCAAAATGTAATCAAGTTCTATATTTTTTCCCCTTTTGTCTCAACAAAAGAAGAGGCTATGCGGAATGTAATGAGCGAGCCATTATCTCCCCTTGATCAAAGCTCCCCTAAATTGGGTGCTTAATGGGAAGATACATGGATTGTGAAAATAAAGCTACAAAAAATGTTAGTAATAATGATCATTCACAAGCATTTCCAAACACTATGTAAAAGCACCAACACTATAATAAAACACACCATTCATTAGTTAAAATTTTCATGAATAAAGATCATGAAATGGGAACACAATGATGTGTTTTAGTACAAGAAGAAAAGAAAAGAAAATAATCCTAAGAAGAGAAAACTAGAAATGCTAAACTATGACCATCCTAATTTGATGGTGGATGAGAAAGAGCGTTGAGGCGCTCAAGGATGTGATTGAGGATGAACCTCATTTCTTCTTGAAAGCCAAGGACCATAACCCGGTCCTATCACGGTTTGGGCCGTTTGCTCACAAGTTGAGCAACCATGCCTAGGGGGTAGTATGTTTGGGGAGGTTGTGGTGGTGGAATGGTAGATGTGTTGGTGTTGGTGGAAATGTTTGGGGTGGTCATGATGGAAGCAAGCAAAGCACTTTGCATTTGCATTGTCTCACTCAAGTGAGAGTCCACCATGCCTTTGAATTGGTGGAGGTTGTGGAGTTCCGTTTGAATCTCTCTCTAGTGGGATTGGCATCCCACATACACTCCTCAATGTCCTCAAGATGAAGGGACATTGATGTGGGGAGTGAATGATCCCCATACAAAGGACCATGAATGTCTTTGTGAATGGGGTGGAAGAGAAGAGGTTTAGGCCCTAATGGGGCGTTTGGGTCAAAGGATGACCGAGGTGACTCATGAGCCATCCGCTCAATTGAGCCAAATGATGGCAATGGTGGTGGATGATTTGGCCTAGGAGGCAAGTCATCCAAGTCCTCCAAGAAAGGATTTGGTGAAGTTGGTGGAGTGGAAAATAACTCCATAGGAATGAGAGTTGGAGACCTTGGTGAAGGTGGTGAAGGTGTTTTGGATGTTTGGATGGGTGCCGGTGGAGGTGAAGTTGGTGTTTTTGTTGGTGGTGGAGTGGTGATCACAATGTGTGATTGAGTAGGTGTGGCTAAGGTAAGGTTTGTATCATCTCGGATTGGAGATGAGATTGTGAGTGGAGAAGACTCGGATGAGGAGCTAAGATTAACGAAGCAACAAGGCCTCACACTAATTCTAGCGGTCTTCTTGCAAGGTTTTGGAGATGATTTTGTCATTTTGACTTTGGTTTTTCTTTGCTAGATGATAGTAAGAATGAAGAAGGTGTGAGGATGATCATGGTAAAACCTCTCAATTTATAGAAGTGAAAAATCATGGAGAAATGTGTTTGATTTGATGTTAAGCCATTGAAGAGATGAGGTTCCTAATGATTTGGAAGTGGGTTGAATGCTAGTCATATCACCCAAGTCAAGCCATTCAAGAGAGATGGAGTGAAGAAGAAAAGATTTGCAATAAATGTGTTCTAGTGAGTGGAATTTCCTAATATTCAGATCACCCACGGATTTGAAGGTACCAAAAATTTGGTTCCTTCCTTTATGCAAAAGGGCTCCTTGGGTGGATTTTTCAAATTTTTGAATTTTGGTGGGAAATGGATTTCTTATATACCTAAGTGAATTATACTAGTTCTAATAAGAGTATAAGCAAGTTAGGATTGATTTATAAGCATTGGATGGTAATTTGGAATCACGAAATAGTCGAAATTCAGAAAGTTACCTGAAGGATCCACGGCACCAAAACTTACACGGCCGGAACCCTAAAAAGGGGTGCGGTCCGCTGCATGCATGGCGGTACCAATTTATAACGGACGGTACCAAATTTATGGTGCCGTCTGATCCGTGAAGTGCAGAAAAATGGACAGAGTTCATTTTTAAGTGTCGGGGACTTTTCCAAACCTAAATTCTTCTCAAAACATGTTATACTAAACATTTCTAGTTAGGAAAAGTAGATAACATATATATAAACATAGTGGAGCATGTATTTTGAGCAAGGCTTATTGATTTTCACATTATAGTGAAAATGGGTAAAATTTGATAGCATACTTGCGCTATCCCCTGCATGAAATTGTTAGCATTCACCATTGTTTCAAGTTATATTATCATCCTACATAATAAAAGCAACTAAATTGTATCAAACATTAATGATAATGCATTGTTCCAAACGCTCCTTAAAAGTACCCTTATTTGTCCAACTTCTTGTAAATCTTGTTCATCATCCTACCAAGGCACTTGAACATTCCCTTAGTTTGCTTGAACTCCGCTGATTCATTCTCTATTTCGGGAAGAGACGCATAATACTCATGAGGCGGAAGACGAGAGCTTGGAAGACCATCCTTGGAGCTATTTGATGATGATGATGATGGAGTTGGAGGTTTTGCTCTCTTGCCTTTGTCTTAGCAACTCGTGCATCACTCAACGGTACAAAGATGTGAGGGATGAGCTCATAGTGAAGGTGCATCCCTTTTGGTGTTGGTGGAATTGGTGCGAAGTTTCTATAGAGACGGGTGAGGAGCATCCCGTATGGAAGAGCAACCGATCCTTGAGTTGGAATATCAATCATTCTCCTAGCTATGTAGTAAGCTAAATTGAATGGTTGACGGGTGGACAAGTTGTAGAGCATATGACAAAGGCAAGCGTTAATGTGATCCCTATTTCCTATGGTGCTAATGACGTTGGCTCTAAGTAGCTCCTCCCATTTCTTAAATTCGGGCTTAAGTTCATTTAGCTCCATTCCATATGGATCTCGGTTTACCTCTTTTCCCTTTCGGGTAACTCGGGTTGTATCAACCTTTGGGTTAAAAAGGTGTTCACGGATGACATCCTTGTCGGCCAAACGGGTTTGGTAGGGTAGAGAGCGGTCATTGATTGCATCAAGAGCCGTGAGTGACCACTTATCCGTGTAGACACAAGTTCCTCGTTTGGGAATTCCTAGCACTTGAGCAAAGTTGGCTAAGGTGATGGTGTAGTCATTTTGATTGATTCTAAACCTAAGACAAAATTCATCATCGTCTTCATCACTAAAGCCGGTCACACTAGCATAGAATTCTAACACAAACCTAGGACAAATTGGTTCATCGATGTCAAGAAGACAATCGAATTGAATGGCGGCTAGTTCTTCACGAAGGTTGGTATTTTCAAGGAAGGATGAGTGAATGGTTCTACCCTCATGGAAATACCTTGATTCTAGACCCCTAAATATTTCTACTTGTTCCTTGGTAAGTCCTTTGGTTTTGTGGTGTTTGGGAATGTAGTTAAGGGTGTCTTTGTGATCATAGAATCTTGCGGCTACCATGGTTATTCCTAAGGACAAGAGTTAATATGTTAAAAATGAGAATAAGTTTTAACGTTTTTGGTTCTAGTGTGTGCCTATATGAAAACAATTTGGAGTTGCGGTTATCTCGACTCATTTTATGCACAAAATGGTTTTAGTGGGGTGTTTGGCAAATACCATGAGATAACCCAAATGCTCCTAATTCAATGTGGCTTCATTTGAATATACCCGGAATGCATATTAGTTATGCAATACCTTTAGTATTCAAGAGCATGCAAGTGATGAAAATTTAACGTTTCTATTTGTATTAGCAATGAAAAAATTGTTTTCCTACAAGTGAGAAGCTTTTCAAAACTTTTGACATGGGGTGTTTGGTTGTTTGAATAGGGCCTTATATTCATTATCTATCAATTAGTGGGAAGCATGATTTGTTTATGCAATATGATAATGTAGTACCTAATTTCAATGACTAGTTATGCAATTTGCCAATTGAATTCATATTTGGTATAAAAGCATACATAAAACCCCATGTAATGATTTGTGATAGTTTTGTGCATAAATAAGAATCCTAGACTCAGAATTAAGAGATGAAATGTAGTTAGGATACTTACAATGATGTTATCTTCAGTGATTAGTGAGTGGGAAGATGACAATAATGAGCTTGGTTTAAGTTTTACACGTTTTGGTAAAGTGGGTTTTGAGGAAGAGTATGATTTGTATATAGCGCTTTTGCTTTAGAGACACCACGGACCGACGGCACCAAAAATTTGGTTCCGTCTTTGTTGTCGCTTGGTGCCGCGGGCTACTGAGTGCGTACAAGACAAATTTGTTTAGTTTTGACTATTCTAATGTTTTGGGCTATGTTTATCCTACATGTTTGGTTCCATTAACCCTAAACCAAGTCTAAGAAGATTAAAAGGTTCTCGTTTAAGAGGCTTAGTTAAGATGTCGGCAATGTTGTCTTCGGAGGATACTTTCTCGATTGAAATGTTTCCTTTTTGAACATTGTCGCCAAGAAAGTGATGGCGGATTTCAATATGCTTTGTACGAGCATGTTGAACGGGATTCTTGCTGAGATCGATGGCTCCTTTGTTGTCGCAAAGTATCACAATGTCGTTGAGATGAATTCCGTAATCTACGAGAGCTTGCTTCATCCAAAGAGATTGTTGACATGCTTTCCTACCGGTGAGACGTGCACGGCTTCAGTAGTTGAGATGGCTAAGGCCGTTTGCTTCTTTGCAAACCATGAGGTGAGACAATGTCCAACAAAAGTGCAAATACCACTTGTACTTTTTCTATCGACATAATCACCGGCATGATCCGAGTCGGCATACACTATGGTTTCTACACCCGTTCCTTTGGGATACCATAATCCTAAACACGTTGTTCCCTTAATGTATCTAAAAATCCTTTTTAAGGCTTCTAAGTGTGATGCCTTTGGGTTTTCTTGAAAGCGAGCACATAGACAAACACTAAACATAATGTCGGGTCTACTAGCCGTAAGATAGAGTAGGCTACCAATCATTCCTCTATATTTAGTGTTATCTACGGATTCACCTTCTTCATCCTTGGTTAGTTTAGTGTCCGAGGACATGGGTTTCTTAGTTGGTTTGGAATCTTCAAGACCAAATTTCCTAAGCATGTCTTTTATATATTTAGATTGGTTAAAGAATATGCCATCTTCTAGTTGTTTTATTTGAAGTCCTAGAAAGAAATTTAACTCACCCATCATACTCATTTCAAACTCGTAGTGCATGATTTTAGAGAAATCATCACATAATTCTTGACAAGTTGATCCGAATATAATGTCATCAACGGATATTTGAACAATGATAATATGTGATTCCTTTTTCTTGGTAAAAAGAGTATTATCTACTAATCCCATAGTATATTTGTTATCAATAAGAAAAGTCTTAAGTCGGTCGTACCAAGCTTTTGGTGCTTGCTTAAGACCATACAATGCTTTCTTGAGTTTGAAGACATGATGTGGTTTCTCAAAGTCGGTGAAACCGGGAGGTTGAGCAACATACACTTCTTCGTTAATAAACCCATTAAAGAAAGCACTTTTAACATCCATTTGAAATAATTTAAAATCATAGGCACATGCATAAGCAAGCAATATTCTAATAGACTCAAGCCTAGCTACCCGTGCATAAGTTTCATCATAATCAATCCCCTCTTGTTGATTATAACCTTGGGCTACAAGCCTAGCTTTGTTTCTAGATACTATCCCATTTTCATCCATTTTATTTTGAAAAACCCATTTTGTTCCAATTATAGTTTGATCTTTAGGTTTTGGAACTAATTTCCAAACATCATTTCTAACGAATTGGTTTAATTCTTCTTGCATGGCAATAACCCATGATTCATCTTTTATTGCTTCATTTATGGGTTTTGGTTCAATGGTGGATACAAAACAAAAATAATTACTTTGATTTTGGGCTTGTGACCTTAAGGTTCTTTGATTAAGTTGTCCTATGACTTTTCTAAAGGATGACTTTTAGATTCTTTGATGTTGACAATTTCTTTATTTAATGGTTCATCTTCCTTGTTATTATTAATTATTTCTTGACCTTCTATCATTTGACTTTCAACTAAGTCATCATCTACCAAAGGTGATGTCTTAGAGGGAGGTGGACTTTCGTCGAATGTTATGTTCAACGATTCCTCGACTATCATTGTTTCTTTGTTTAGGACAATGTAAGCTTTACTAGTTTGAGAGTAACCAAGAAATACACCTTCATAAGACTTTGGGTCAAACTTGGTGAGATAATCCTTAGTATTAAGAATAAAGCATTTACAACCAAAGACTCTAAAATATCCTAACGTTGGCTTTTTACCTTTATAGAGTTCATATGGTGTTTTGTTTAAGAAAGGACGTATTAAGACTCTATTCAAAATATATGTAGAAGTGTCAACGGCGTTACACCAAAACTTTTGAGGAATGTTTTGTTCATTAAGCATTGTTCTACTCATTTCTTGAATTGTTCTATTTTTACGTTCTACTACTCCATTAGATTGAGGTGTTCGTGGAGCGGAAAAGTTATGTGTTATACCATTTGTATCACAAAAGTTTCCAAATTGAGTTTCGTTGTCAAATTCACGACCATGATCCGTTCGGATCGACACAATTTTGACACCTAGAAGATTTTGAATTTTCTTGCTAAGTATTTCAAATTTATCAAAAGCTTCATTTTGGTTTTCAAAAACAACGTCCAAGTAAACCTTGAGTAATCATCTACTATGACCAAAGTGTATAAGTTGCCTCCATAGCTTCTTATAGCGGATGGTCCAAACAAGTCCATATGTAATAATTCTAGACACTTAGATGTGGACACCATATTTTAGATTTGTGACTACTATGTGTTTGTTTACCAATTTTGCAAGCGTCGCAAAAGTGTTGGTCATATTTAAGTTTTGGTAAATTCCTAACCAATTCTTTTGAAGATAGGTTTTGTATAAGTCTCATATTAGCGTGACCTAAGCGTCTATGCCAAAGAGATGAGCTATCGTCTAATGTTGTTAGGCAAAGTTTGTCATTATATGTTTTATCTATTTTCATGACGTATATGTTATTTTTCCTAACTCCTTTAGCTATGGTGATACCATCTTTTAGTATTTTACTACCATTTTCATCAAATAGTACTTTATACTTTTTATCACATAGTTGGCTAATACTAAGTAGATTAAATCCTAACCTATCCACATGAGCAACATTTTCAATAGTTAGGAATTTATGAGCAATCGTACAATAATTTTGCTTTGAGATTGCTACCAAAGGTGACATTACCTCCGTCATACTCTTGGTATGATGAGAAGAGACTTTTGTTGCCCGTCATGTGTCGTGAGCATCCACTATCTTTTATCCATTCATCAAGTTCCAATCCAACTTTCAAGCATACCTAAGAAGCAAATAACTCAAGCATTTGGTCCCCAATATCTTATGGGTCCATTTGGGTACCATTTATTTGATTCTGGAAACGATGGGTAAGAGTTCCATGGCATGTAATCCTATGGTCTAGGAAAGTTTTGATTCCAACCATTGTGTTGGTAGTTGGGTTGTGCGTTGTGGTTGCTCTTAGGAAATTGGCTATCGTTGTTGAGTAGTTTTTGATCTAAATTCATTTTGACAAGTCCTACCAACAGTTTAATACCTGTTATTTAACAAATTCAAGACCGATTGCGAACATTCATTCAGTACCCACGGCACCTGCCAACGGACGGAACCCTTATTTTGGTTCCGTGTCCGTCTTCAGCAATTTTGAAGAATGTTCGTCCTTTTCGGTCGTTTTATTTTGACTCTTTGGAATTAATACTTCATTAAAACCTAGCCCATTCATGTCTTGTTTTATGAATTTTAACTATTTCATCGGCAAGAGCGATGTTCTTGTTAAACCTTTTAAATTTAGAATTGTTTTCTATTAAAACATCTTGTGTGAGCTTTAGTTTTTCTATTTCAAGTTTAAGCTCTTGACATGATTTACAATCATCGTCATTTGCTTTTCCCTTTTCTAGTCGTTCCAAAAATTCCTTTTTGGTTTTTTTAAAATTTATTTTTAGTTATGATTTTTAGACTTAGCTCACACAATTGATTATATTGTTTTTGCAAAGTGTCATCATCAATAGAAGAATAAGAAGAGTCGGCAAGTACCTCATTTGACTCATGTGCCATTAGAGCGATCTCTTCCTTGCTTGATTCTACATCGTCTTCACTATACCACTTACAAAAGCTCGTTGAGTTTTGCTTTTAGGTGGCTTGGGACATTCTCTATGAACTTGCATCACCACATCTAAAACATTTTCTTTCACCTTTACTCTTCTTGTCGTCCCGATCTTTTCGAATCGAGGTTGTCTTACACTTTCCTCTTCTTCTAAAGAACTTCTTGAAATCTCTAACGGCCATGGCATTCTCCTCATCTTCACTCAAGATTCGTCATCATCACTTGATTCCGCTTTTGCTTTTAGAAATGATGATCTCCGAATCTTTCTCCATCACCATTTCGTGTACTTTGAGGTTACCGATCAACACGTCTAGTGACATTATGGATGGCGGTCACTTTAGCTCTCCATTTGGGATGGAGTGCTCTAAGGACAAAGTTCTTACTACGAAAAGATTCATCAAGTGCTTTAAGTGATGGTGTTAAAGCGAGCAAAGCCACAATCAATGGTTTCATCTTTAACAAATTGTTCATATTGTTGAACAAGAAGATCAATTTTGTTATCCTTGACTTGTGAATTACCTTGATGTGTAACAATTAAAGATTCCCAAATATCTTTGGCGGTTTCACACATAAAAATTCTTTCATATTCTTTTCTAGGTAAAGCATTATAAAGCATCATTTTAGCTTCATTATTTTTAGCAACAAATTTCTTTTGTTCATGAAATATCCTTTGTTGTAGAACTAAAATCCCTTTAACAATAATAAACCAAAGATCTATATCTTTTGATTTTACATATGTTTCAAAGCGGTTTTTCAATAGATAAATCCATTGGTTTCAAAGAGTGGTGGTCTTTGCATAGATTGCTTTAAAGTTTTCAATCCATGGATCGTTTCAAGTTTATAAAATACAAGTTATTTTAGAAATTCTTGAGCAACGAGGGGTACCAATTTAGAAAACTAGAAGGGGTTGAATAGTTTACCAATTAAAAACTTTGTTTTGAAACTTATTGAAGTTCAATTGATATTGATCTTAGATATTTTGAAATATGCAAGCTAAGGAAAGAAATGATCAAACCACAACAAGTTGTTTATAGTGGTTCGGTCTACAAGGACTCTTTTTCCTTGCCCTACTCCCCTCCTCGAGTCTCACACTCGAGAGTTTAACTTCACTAGTCAACAAGCTCCTTTCACAGGCGGAGAAAACCTTTACACTTCGCTTACACACTATTTCCGACACTAAGCTAGATGTCGAGTTCTTTCCAAGGGTACAACCACTCCCACACACCACGTATTTTGAGGACTAAAATACTAACCACTCACACTCACAAGATTATGATGGTTTAATACAACAATGAAGTATGAATCAACACAAGATCATACAACACTAAACAAACAAGACTTCCAACTTCTCGTTTGAAGCTTGAATGTGACTTGATCTTCTTTGCTACAAAATAGATCACTAATATGATTCAAGGGATGAAAACTACTTGGCTTGGCATTGCTATTTATAGCCAAAATCGGACCGCGGAACCCAGGGTTTGTACCATTTTGGTAGATCAAGATATCAAATCTTTGCTAAAGTCAACTCTATCTAAGTGAGATTGTGCAAGATATGAAGAGTACAAATCCACACAAAATATCTAATGAAATCTTCCAATGATTTCCATGATGCAACACATGATGTCATATGTTGTATTTCTATTTTTAGAAATATGCAAGTGCTTAAGTAGTGTTTGGTTTTAAGAACCTAACACATTCTAAAAACTACTATCATACATAATGATTAGAGTTATATCAAGATGTTACTAATCATAAATGTAAATGCTTGAATGATGAATATATTGTTTGAAAAAGCTTGTTTTAATATCTATTAAACTTGACAAGCTTTAAGCTTTTAAACAAATTAAATTTACTTTTGTCGTTAACAAAACTTAGGTAAAGATCAAAAATATAATTAACGTTTAATGACGATATTTGTATTAACATACTCCATCCCTACCTGAAGGTCAAGATATGGTAGATGGTCAAACATTGGAGCATGCTAAGTTACTTCAAGAAAAGTTTCGGGTGAAGAAGATGACCAAGTCAGAGTTAAAACACATCAAGAATGACTTTTAACTACTCGTGAAGTGCGAATATCATCTTGAAAACATGCCATGTCTAACAACATCGATTGGCTGAACATTGACTTCACCAAAGGACAAGGCTCCATACTACCTGATTGGATCGGACCTCTACCTACAATTACTACCTAAAAATTCCTAATTTGCTATTAATTTCTTCTACATCTAGCGATGGGTCAAAAGAATGTTAGGAATTAGAAATTCCGGTATTAAAGAGTCGGTCACCTCAAGTATATGTAATCGTTAGAAAGCTCGTAGTCATAGTTAGTTTAAGTTAAGTAGTATTTTAGTTTAAGTAACACCGTGGGAGGACGGACGGTCTTTACCCACTTGTATGCACGATCCACAACCCGTTGTGTGGCGATTTATGTAAGACTATAAATACTCTCTACCTCCCAAGGTAGAGAGTTGGAGCTCATAATAATATCTTTCACTTTCTCTCACTAAGTTCCCTAAACCTCTAACTTTCTCTCTCAAGAATTCCATCTATATGCTACTTTGTGTTATGGTTTGATGTGTATGTGAAAAATATCCTTACAATTGGTATCAAGAGCCATGGTTAGATCATATCTTACACATCTTTGGATTTCTAGTGGTTTTAGGTGGTTTTGAGTTTGAAAAAGTTTAGTGGTTTTTGCATCATTTGGTTGATTTCTAGTGTTAAAGTTTGGATTTTGATAGTACTTTTGTGTTTAGAATCATCACAAGTGTTTAGGTTTTCATTTGGTAAGCTTGAATCATCTTGGTTGGGTTGTTTTGGATTGAAAAGTGATGTTTATGTGGTTTTTCTTGCTAGCGACTTGAGCCACTTGATCTTTTCTTCAGTAGCGACTTGCTTCACAATTTTGTAGCGAGTTACAGGTTTGGAGCTAGCGACTTAGACCTAGCGATTAACAGTACAAGTAGTGGACTCTCCACTACGTAGCTGGTGGTAGCGACTTGGTAGCATGTGAGTTGCTCTTTAGCGACTTGAAGTTTTAGCGACTTGAGTAGCGAATTGCTGCCAAAATTGTTAGCGACTTAGTATTCTTAGCGACTTGGACCTTAGCGAGTTCTTTGTTTAGCGACTGGCGACTTGGTGCTTAGCGATTTGGTGATTTAGCGAGTTGCTCTTTAGCGACTTTAGCGACTTGGTGCTTAGCGATTTGGTGATTTAGCGAGTTGCTACTTAGCGACTTGGTGCTTAGCGACTTGGTTCAAGGGTTATAGCGACTTGGTTGAGTTTTACGAAGAAGAGGTTTGACCAAAGTTGACTTTTTACGTCAAAACTTCAAACGGCCATAACTTTTGTACCGTAACTCCGTTTCGGTGAAATACTGTCAAAAGCGACCGGAAGCTGAATATTGTGAGGTTTCACCACGATGTCGTGATCACTAATTTTTCGAGGCCCAAATCCTATCCGAAAGGAAGTTATTGAGCTTTTAAGATTTTAGATCTAAATTTCTCCATAAAATCGTGCAACAACCAACCCAAATCACAACCAAACAACATCTCTGCTTATCCCACAAACAATCATAAGACCTAACACACAATTTTCTATCATTGTGTCGATCCATCAATCATCTTAACACATTCCATTGGTCATTGCTTAACGGTTTGGTCTTGATTTTAGTAAAATCAGGCGAAAGATTCTATTTCTCGGTTTAAATCATAGACTTGTAAAATCCTGTGCATTCCACCACATCATGTCTTACTCTCTTGACCCGGTGATTTCGAAGTGCTTAAATTGTATGATGTTGTGGACAATAATGTTAATGAATGCTACACGAGCGATTAAAGATGTTTGAATTAAACAATGAGGATGTGAGATCTTCATGTTATGAGTACAATGAGAATGAATTGCACTTCTGAAATGCCATGAAAATGGAATGCATCATTGAGCCCTATCGCCTACTTCATCCGCACCTCATACAATTTGTTATCCATAGTGCCGGGATCGAACATGTAGTGCTCTTTTCGCCGGGACTTACCTACATTGACAAGAAGCTTCGTTGAACTTAGAACATTTAAAGCAACTTACCAATGAAAAGGTTCATAAGGATGGTTCAGTCTCTTCAAGTAATCTACAAACAATTTCACCATTCATCGCTGGGGAATATTTAGCAGATTACGATGAACATTGTGGAATTTCCTTCAAAAACATCGGAATGGAAATTGAGAATTCATTGAAACATTTATCCAACTCATGGATAATGTGAAAAAGTACATTGAAGAATCGCACAAAGAATGAAGGCGTGAATGAGTGTCGTGCTTGAAAGAATTGTTGTGATAAGTTGGGTAATGTATCAGTTGAAGAATCGGGTGTTCTTTGAATCGAATGTGATTGACAACAAAAAATGATGAGTCGGATAATGCAAAAGTGGAATCTTCGTGCTCAAATTCACAAGAGAGAGAGGTGCACCGACACATTGCAAGTTAATGCAAAGGCGCTCCATGGAAGCGGATGTACCCAAGATAGAGATGCATCACTGCATGTCAATGCTGAGGTAAGTTGCATGGAAGTTTAGTTGTACCTAGTTGTGCATCTTCTACTCAAAATGATGATTATGAACCGCATGAGTACCGTGCATTTGTGCTGATGATTCCCTTACCACTGAGCTTAACATATATAAGGATCCGGTTGCTATTTATGAACAGCGTGCTAAGTTTGAGTTAACCACTCGTGGAGGGAAATGGATGACCAAATACGCATACAATTATTAGAAAAGTAGGTTTAGAGAAGAAGTATTAAAACAAGAGTTAAATTCCTTACAAGAAAAGCTTTCTAAAACCGCTAAGCAAAAACAAGAACTTCAAGAAAATGTTAAAATGCTTAAGCAAGAATTTAGTGCTAAGGAATCAAAACTTTTGAATGATTTTTCTAATCTAAAACTTTGAAAAACAAGCTTGAAAATAAGTTGTACGTACAAGGGAACACCATTCAGACTTGCTCACATGATCACTAAGCATAGAGTTCTAAGTGACAAACATAGTGTTCCCTTAGTTGATGAACCAAACCACGAGGCTTGTAAAAAGGCTAGAGAAGCTCATAAGGTCCTGTATGATGGTAATGAGATCCTTAAGCCTAGACAGAAACCTAGTTGCGTTGAAAGTGCGAGGAAGATAAGAAATCGATGAAGTCACTAGGAGAAAATGAATAAGAAGCTAGAAGATCCCGAGTGTAAAAAGAACAAGATAACGATAAAACCCCATGATTACACTAAGGAAAATTGGATATCCTTAAACAAGTTTAAGCATCAGACTCTATTGACCCACGAACAAGTGTTCTGAAAAAGGATATGGACTTGCAAAAAGCTGAAAATCTTGTTGAAAAGAATCCCCCTTGTAGGAAATTCCTAAAGCGTGTGTATCCTCCAAATACACCAATGCATTTAGTTCCTAGAACTATTGCCACTAAGAGCAAGACCTTAATCAGTCAATATGTTATTCTTCAACTATTTGTCGATTTTGAGAAAACTAGTAAAAAAAGGATCACACCCGGGATAATCAAGGGAAAGGGGTTTTGAGCAAACAAAGAATTATCTAACCGAGGTCATGCCTTTCTTTAAACAACTAAAAGATCATTTTGAGAGTCTTAAAAAGGGATAAAATCAGATATTAAAGAAATGGAAAAGGAATTTGATGCAATGATAGTTGAGGTTAGTAACTATGGGCGAGAATTAAAATATAATGAGATTGAGAGGAAGAACTTGCATACCTTGAATGAGAATCTTATTTCTGAATGTATTACTCAAGATGTGTTTTACACTGCTTCGAATTGTTCCATTAATGCTTCTCAATTTCATGAATTATCTTGCTCGAAAGTCTCCCATGATCGTGTCATTGAGCTTGGAAAAACTAATTCTAAATTGCATGAGAAAATTGAACAGGATGATCATGATAACTTTGGTGAAACAGCTTTTCTAAATTGGAAGTTGAGCATCTTGCTTTGCAATTAAAATATCAACATCTAAAGAAAATGTTAAAACCTCAAATATCAAGACATCCTTGGATGCTCCGAATTTGATGCGCTTTTTGAAATTAGCAAACGTGATGAACAGATTCAAGCTCATTGTACACGATCGTAAGATTGAAAACCCAAGTCTCACAATTAAAGGTGAAAAGAAGGAAGTGATGGGATCCCAAATGCCTCCTCCTTTAGATTCTCAGAATTCTCAAACTTTTCATCTTCAAAACTTAGTTGATGCATTACAAAAGGAAAACGAGAGTTTTCTAGAAGAAAATGAAAAAGTTAACGACATTTTAAAGAGTTATATGATTCAATGAAAGTCACCCGTGACCAAAACAACGAAAAATAACGTCTTTACAAAAGGAAATTGAGAATCGAGAAGTCGTGGAAATGGGAAAGCGCCACTTGTTTTCAATAAGAATGTTGTCTCAAAGTCACCCTCGATTGCAAATACACTGACAGTTAAATATATTCCTCCTCATCTTAGGAATAATGAACATGCTTTTCATGACTATGTGCTTCACCTTAAGGATAGTCTAGAATGTCTCAGTGAGATTGTCGAAGAGGATTTCATTAACAAACCTCTTGATAGTGAAGTTAGGTTTGCTTGCCTCCAGGCCAAACGATCTCAAGAGTTGCTAGAATGTGTAATTGCAACATGTCCTAAATCCTTATCCTTAGGTGCAAAAGGCAAGGCTGTGATGCCTTGTTCTATGCCTAAAGCCAAGCATGTGACCCTTGATATGCCTTGTTCCATGTCGAAATTCAAGCAAGCAACCACGTGATGTGCCTCCTAGAATTTCGGATCCCAAAGACTTCTAGACCAGGAATGCAGAAAGTAGTGAAGCCATGTAATGTTCCCATCGTTACTTCTAGAGATGTTAAGATTGACACTAAAGTTAGCGGGTCAAAACCTAGAAGCTATGCCAAGAAGGATAGGATTACGCAAACTAAAAGTGATCATGATAAGGAAGTGAAAGAACACCATAGGGACAAGAAGTTTGATTTGAACAAAAGAATCGTGTTAGTTCTAGTATTAGCTCTAAGCTTACTAAAATTAATTAGGGCCTTATGCTATCAGCAAAACATGCAAAAATGTTTAATTTCGGTAATCATGATAAATGTGATGTGTTATTTACGAGGTCTAAGATTCATAACCCTTGCTTAAGAAAGTTTGGAGAGCGAAACAGATTAAGCAATCATGGAAACCTACAGGAAAGGTTTTTACCAATGTAGGATTCGATGGAAGCCAGCATGTGTCGAATATTCACGAATGGCAAACCTTGCCCCTTAACTAGATCCACTATGCCTAGAGTAGTGCCTTTTAAGGTTTGGAAGCCAAGCGGTAGAATAATCCCATTAAGCACAAAATGTCCCTCGACTAAGTCTGATGCTTCTACTAGTTCAGCTCCTAGTGACAATGACATTGCACCTAGGGTTTCTGCCGATTCAAAGATTGTTTGTGCTAACCAAAAGGACCCCATGAGCACGTGGGGATCCAAGGTTTCCAATTCTCTGTTTTGCCCGTTATCCAAAGCAGGTCGTACAAGTCGCCCCTTGGTATTTGGATTGGCTGACTCTAAACATATAACGGGCTCTAAACAATGGCGTCATTCACATCGTTCAGGCCTCGTTCTTCATCATTATGGCGTCTGCAGATATCACTTCAGGCCCCGTTCCTCAAAGAAAAGAAAAGTGTACGCTCTTACGGCGCTTTATCTTCGAAGAAGAGAAATCTCTCATGTTTAAATGGCCATACTCATCGACATTCTTCATCAACAAGCTTCATGTTTTTCCCATGCTCATTCAGTCATCAAGTGGATCTACATTCATTAATGTATATTCTTATTCACTTGCTAAATAAAAAATGGCAACTTCGGATGCAATTTTTGAGGGGAGAAGAGTGAATATACTACATGATGATGGATGTTTGAATAATGGTTATCTGACTTAATTTTTTGATGATGACTCTCCTCCAGAGTAAATATACTAAGGATAAATGGGATTCATTGTTTTTCTAAGATATGTTTGATGAGTACTTTCAACCTCAGGCGAATATTTTGATCATCCAAAGAATATGTGATTCATGAGTTCAAGCTCATGCTGTTCTATTGACTCAATTGGTTCATCCCTTGTTCCAAACTCTTCTCAAGAAACTCCATATGTACCTCCATCTGAAGATGATTTAAAGAAATTGTTTGATCCTATGTTTTATGAACTTTATGATCCAGTACTAATAGGTGTTGATCCCTTGCTCATATTCATGAATGAAGTCAATCCCTCGTCTCAATATCTTTAAGTCAAGAAGCACACACTCTTGATCCTTTGATCTCATCAACAAATCATCATTCGGATTCAAATTGTACATCATGGAAATGTTTACGGCATCAATGATGAAGTTAATCCCTTTGCTAATTCTGAAGATGCTCCATTTGAAAACATATTTGCTCAAATCTTCATGGAACCATCTTCTTGAGACATCGACTCTGCTACCTCAGTCCCTCAATCAACTACCACATGAACACCTTCAAGAAAATGGACTCACCGATCATCCATTAGACAACATCATTGGAAATCCTCTCGTCTACATATCCACAGGGAAACAACTTGCAACCGATGCCTTATGGTGCTTCTTCAACTCTGTTCTCTAAGTCGAACCAAAAGATGTTAAAACCGCCATGAATGAAGATAGCTGGTTCAATGCATGCAAGAAGAAATTCATGAGTTTGATCGACTTGATGTATGGGAGTTAGTACCGCTCATGTGCTATGATTATTGCTCTAAAATGGATCTTCAAAGTGAAACTTGATGAGCATGGTGATGTATTGAAGAACAAGGCTCGATTAGTTGCTAAAGGATACCGTCAAGAGGAGGGTATTGACTTTGAAGAATCTTTTGCTCTAGTTTCTCGAATCGAGGCAATTCAGAATCTTTTGGCTAATGCGCTAGTAAGAACATGGTAGTCTATCGGA
Source organism: Chrysanthemum makinoi (assembly GCA_910596185.1). NCBI lineage: Eukaryota > Viridiplantae > Streptophyta > Magnoliopsida > Asterales > Asteraceae > Chrysanthemum > Chrysanthemum makinoi. The sequence goes on along the minus strand of OU343216.1, from coordinate 79,393,861 downwards.
TGGATGTGAAGACGGCATTTCTGAACGGAGACCTTAAAGAAGTCGTCGCAACTGAAGGATTTGTAAATCAAGAGCATCCTACTCACGTTTATCGTTTGAAGAAGGCCCTTTACGGTTTAAAGCAAGCTCCAAGGGCATGGTATGATACACTATCAAAGTTTCTTCTATCAACCGGATTTAGCAAAGGAGCAGTTGATCCAACATTGTTCACCAGGAAGTCGGGCAAACATTTAATTCATGTTCAAATTTATGTTGATGATATTATTTTTGCCTCGACAGACCCAATGGAATGTGATCGTTTTTCTAATGAAATGAGTTCAAAATTTCAAATTTCAATGATGGGACAAATGTCATTTTTCTTGGGATTACAAATTTACAAAGTCAGGAGGCATTTTCATAAATCAATCTAAATATGCAACTGAGATCTTAAAGAAATTTGGATTTGATTCAAGTGACCCTGTTGACACTCCATGATTGATCGAACCAAACTAGATGAGGACCACTCAGGGATCATGATTGACCAAACAAAATATCGTAGTATGATTGGATCCATGATGTACCTCACAGCTAGTAGACCGACATCTTGTTATTTGTTTGCATGTGTGCTAGATACCGGGCTAAGCCTACTAAAAAGCACCTTGAAGCGGTTAAACGGGTCTTTCGCTATCTCCAAGGAACCATCAATATGGGACTTTGGTACGGACACGGTATGTTACTAACGACCTATGCAGATCGCGATCATGCAGGGTGTCAAGATACTCGTCGAAGTACATCTAGAGGTGCTCATTTTTGGGTGATAAGCTTGTGAGCTGGTCTTCAAAGAAGCAAATGAGTACTTCTATTTCCTCTAGAGAGGCTGAATACATAGCCATGTCATCTTGTTGTGCTCAAGTCTTATGGATGAGATCTCAATTATCTGACTATGGCTTTATATTCAACAAAATCCTGACGATCTCAACTTGTGATAATAAAAGTGCTATTGCTCTCTCTTGCAACAACGTTCAACACTCAAGAGCAAAGCATATCGACATTCAACATCATTTCATCAGGGAACAAGTGGAAAAATGTGTGGTGGAACTCTATTTTGTGAGATTGAATATCGGTTAGCGACATCTTCACCAAAGCTCTTCCAAGAGAACGTTTTGAGTTCATTCTTCCTCGACTTAGGCTTGAAAAGCTTTCAACGAGAAACACTCAAACGTCTTGAGGAGGAGGAGACGAGGAGTAAAGTTCTATCTTCATCTATCTCTTGTAAATATTCTATTCGAAAATCAAAATACAAAATTATAAAACCTTCCTTCAAAACCATAAAAAACGAAAAATTGAAAAATCTTCAAAAATATTGTCAATTTGTCATGTTTTTCTCGGTTCGATAATATCTACGGTTTTTGTGTTGTCATTCAAAGAATGACACGGGACTTTAGATGTTGTTCGAATTTTTTATAAAAAAAAAAAATCAAAAAATCAAAAATTATTTTTGGGAGAAAGAGAAACAATGGTTTATTGTCTTTTTCAGGCAATAACCGCTTTTTTAAAAGAAAGAACAGAGCCATGTACTTTATCATGTTTTCAAATTCCATGCTCGATTCTTTAAACATTTATCTTGAAAACTAAATGCTTTGAAAAATAACTTCGTCTCTATTTTTGATAATCATCTCGACTTATTTGTCAAAATATCTATCTCTCAATCAACAACCTATGTCATTGATTGAGGGGAGAATGATTTCAATTAAATTAAAAAGTTATTTGGCATTCAATTGTTTTCAAAAGATGTACATGCATGTTTTATCAATGGAGTTTAAAGTCTTAAAATCCGATCATTATCGGTTAAAACGCTTTCATAATCAAGTCACAATTCTCCTTAAAAGCTTTCAAAATCAATTTAAATCTATAAGAGATCACAAATCTCAAATGATTTGATAATTGTGATCGGGGAGAATGTGTGATTTAAATTGGATTTAAACTGATAATTCGGTAAATGGTTTTATAAGGATGTACAAGCTCTCCTTCCCACATGTGACAAACGATTTCAAATTTTCCATGCACATGTTGAGGGGAGCATCTATCTTAAACCTATGATTTGAAACGTGATCACTTATCTCAATGTGCAGGTTCCCTCTAGTATGTGCAAAACTCTTTTCAAATCTCGAGGCACATATTGAGGGGAGCAAAATCATGAAAACCTCATCCTTCCCCAAAATGCTTTATCTACTTGATTCGATTAGGGAAGTGATGTTGATATTTTTAGAAAATGGTAATCAAAGAAGTTAATTCTTTCTCTTGCCTCCGTGTGGAAAACTATTTCAAATACTTGATTCACATGTTGAGGGGAGTTCTTCTTCTAAAAATATCAAAAACAATTCAAGTACAAAATGCTTTGATAAAATATCATAAGTATCTGGATTGATTTTCAAATGGTTTTCAATTGGTTCCTATGGCGGATGAACAATACCAAAAAGACCGACCAACTTTACATTATGTATGGTGATATAAGGATGATAAGGTTAGGTATGTGTTCCCATGATCCGCCAGAACGGAGGGATCTACCCAAGGACTATCCACTAGTTAGTGTAGAGTTCTTAGGTATGATGATAAAAGGAGAAAAATGAGATATGGGAAGAGTGCGGACTGAGACTGAGCTAGTAATGGAATAAACCCAACAAGGTTCTAGCTATGAAGTCTCGGTAAGCACAGAAGGGGTTGAAGAATTAAAAAGAATTGAATGAGAAAAGGGTGAAAACAAATAGCCCTCCATTTATTCAACCCTAGGGCAGAAACCGGGTTCAATTCATATGCTACTGATGGTAACATCGGTATTGAAGACAAGGCGTCATGGACCCAGTGACGCAATGCACTTCAACTTTCCAAACCACTCAAGTTCCTCTTAAAAGGACTTGTTTCATTCTCACGGGAACCGACATTATCTATCGACTTTCTCTTAGAGATTGTTGATATTGAAGAAGGAGACCCTCTCCCTAGTCCCCGATATAGGATCCAAATATGCACAAATTGAGTCTAGAGCCACGAGATCATCAATAAATCTCATTAGGACACTTTCAATGAAGACTCTCTGTTTCACACAATGTGGAAGAGAGATTATATCTTGAGTCCTACGCATTATCCTTGTGGTATTGCCAGAACATCCGAGTGATGTGTTTACATATTCACAATGAAGATGGAAAGCCTTCTGGAGCCAACATCTAACAAGCTTCTGGTAGGTGGCATGTGAGATCTATTATATAGATCAACCATGTGACAACCGATGAAACAATGGGGCGATTCAATCTTTTGAATCAATCACTAGTTCAGTTATGGATTGGACGGATACCTTTGAAAACCGGTCTTTGTGCTTTAAAACTCTTTTCATTAGCACGTCGACCGTGTACTAATTTTTCAAATCAAAAGGTGTTTTATGATTGATAATTGATTTTCATTAAAACCTTCGTTATATTGCAAAACAATTTCTATTGAGCAATACACGATTGTTTTTCAAATCTCTTTTCATCAATCGGACGAAATTATTTGGTTCACTCACTCCGTGTTGTCTTCTTTGAGACGTTCCGGTTTGAGAACGGCTAGAGCATTGCGAAACCTGTCAAGGAAATTCTTCGAATTATACCCGATCACAAAGTACTTGTATTGATCAAGCGGGAACCGTGGGCGCGTACCTCAATTCATCGAAAGTGATCAAAGACACTTTCGTGCGCTTTATTGCTAAGCTGTCTTATGCGGTACACCCCGCGTTTGCGGTGATCGAATGAAGCGGTCAATCCATAGCCGCATGCTCACCTAACACATTCATCTCAAAAGAAATCATGATTAGTGCATCAATGACTCTGATATTATCACTCCATGCTTCGCTACGCCAATATCATGAATCAACTAAAGCTTCCGCTACTCTGATGAGAAGATATCATGATCCCGAATGTGAGCATGTCGGTCCGAATGTCACAACATCACATAATACCAACACCACAATGGATGTATCCGAGATTTTCTATTAGATGATGATCTCAAAAGCTGGCTCAACATTATTATCACGTGGATCAGTTAAAGACCTCCACTTGGATTAACCAAACATGCAATGAGTGGAATCAATGACTACGAGCTTTTGAGCAAAGTACTACATCAAGAATGCAAGATCAATTGTTAATGTAATATCCGATTGTATTCAATGTCATTTTAGTATATGTTTGAGGTGACCTCCCTTAGGGGGAGATTGTTAGGAATTAGAAATTCCGGTATTAAAGAGTCGGTCACCTCAAGTATATGTAATCGTTAGAATGCTCGTAGTCATAGTAATATTTAGTTAAGTAGTATTTAGTTAAGTAACACCGTGGAGGACGGACGGGTCTTTACCCACTGTATGCCGATCCACGCCCGTTGTGTGGCGATTTATGTAAGACTATAAATACTCTCTACCTCCCAAGGTAGAGAGTTGGAGCTCATAATAATATCTTTCACTTTCTCTCACTAAGTTCCCTAAACCTCTAACTTTCTCTCTCTAGAATTCCATCTATATGCTACTTTGTGTTGTGGTTTGATGTGTATGTGAAAAGTTATAACTTACAAAGAAATACGCTACATCACTGACACTTCCGTTCCCGGCAGCCATATACTCCAACTACATAGCCATCGAAGAAAAGGCTTCTCACATGTTTGCCAATAGCGTGGAGAAGTATGACATTGATGCGATGTATGGGATTCACCATTGGCCTGAACGCTGAAGAATCTTCTATAAAAGTGCCGGGTTCCAAAGTCTACACATGAAGTGTTTAGTGATAAATGGACGTTCTTTGTTAAGCATGTAACTCTCTCGTCAAAATGGGACTACACATTTCTCAAGAAAATCGTGGTCAAAAGACAAGTCGAAGAGGACTATGTTTTTTACGTGAAGCGGACTTTTCGAATTTGTCTCTCAACGATATTGAAGATCTGTATCTTGCCAAGGTACAGGGAAGAATGAGACACTTCTAAAGAAATCCAGCGTGAATACATCAAGTCCTTGCTCATCTTCATCAGAAGCATAGTGATCCAGGAACGTGTATAAGACTTACAACTTGCCGTGGAATCGTATCAGACATGTGTCAACCTCACGGACCTCAGCTAGACCTTCCTGACATCAACCAACTTCCTCAATACACTCTCATCAGCAAACCGTTTGGCGTAGTCTACCGTAGTGAACTACAGCGCTTGATGGCGGAAAACTTCTTAAGTTTGGGGATCATACACTGAAGAGCGTAAGGGATGGTTTAGCTTATCGGTTAAGGGAGATACATGAAGGCATAGGGTCAAAGAAGAGATGGAATTCGAAGGAGAAAAGGGATGTTAAGAGGATCATCACTCGCATCGATGAAAGGTTGTTCAGAAAGGACCAATTCAGAACATTGGAGAGTTTCGCAGGTGGTCGTCCCAGCATTTCTCTCACAGGCTATCAACGTCCAGCACGCATTCCTGGAGTTATTGCTGGACTACCGGATTATCCTGGTAACCCTTGATTTGTTTCTTTATCATTACTTGGTTGTGTGATTTAGATTTAACGATGGCTTGTGCACACATAACAGTGTACAACCCGTTCTTGTAATGAAAGGACCCTGTGGTACGCTTCAGTGCCACAATCCTTATAAAAGGAGCGAAAGCTTC
>OU343216.1:79324510-79388118 GCA_910596185.1 Chrysanthemum makinoi | reverse complement strand
AGACAGACCCGCAGGATGCTTAGACTCACGGAAAAGTACTTCAGGAGCTTTACAATTTCTTGGTGATTGATGAGTGTCTAAATACTCATCATTTTTGTACTATCTAGACTGCAAAAACATCTGAAAACACTCAGAAATGCATCAAAATGATGAAAATATTACAAACAAGTGTTTTATATGTTTTAAATGCAAAAATACCAAAATCGATGAAAACGATCAAGTTTGCATAATTGGCAGTTTAGTCCCCAAGTTACAAAAGTTGTCAAAATTAGTCCCTCGTAATTCAAAAAACTTGTAAAATGTCATTTAAGGTCCACAAGTTTCAAAAGTTGTCAAAATAAACCCTTTAAAGTTTAAAAATCACAAAATGACAACTTTAGTCCCTCAAGTTTGAAAATTGTCAAATATAGTCCTTGGTTAATTTAAAAAGTGAAATTTATCAAAAATAAACCTTGTACTATTTATAAATGACAAAATTGGTCCTTATGACAAACTTTTGGAAATTGCACTTTTAGTCCCTCAGAATCCAAAATTTACACAACAGGTCCTTTAAGTTTATAAAATAATAAAAATACAACTTTGGTCCTTGTGTTATGTTTACTTGGCAGATTTGGCCCTTGGAAGGATGTTTGGAATGATGGCATAATAGGTCCCTCAAGTTTGGCAGTTTTCACTTTTGGTCCTTGGGTTTATTACAACTAAAAAACCAAATGGACCCTTATTATTAAACCAAATCCAAGTCCAACCCAAACGGATATAACCCGCCCAAAAGTTTAAAATAAGACCCTCGCCTAATCGTTTCATCTCCTTCATCTCAACACTGTGGTCCACTCGTTTCCCTCCACCTCGCTACTACCACTCTTCATCTCAACCTTTCCAACTTGTCTCCCAACTGTATAACAACCCCCCTCCACCTACACAAACAACCAAAGCTCATTTAATGCTAAAACCTGCTTCAAGACTTTTTTGGCGCCAAAAGTAAAATTGATGGCTAGGATTTGTTTCAGAGATCCAATGGTGGTGGGATTTACTCGTGAGGCATGTGGGGAGTTCAAAAAGTCATTATAAAGAAGGGAAGAAGCAGAGATGAAAGGGCAGTAGTTAAAAGTAGTGTAATTTAGTTTAGTTTAGGTCGTTGTAGTTAATTTTCAAATAAAAGTATAATTTTAAGCTTTCAAGTACTTTGTTTAACTTTTCCAAGCATATGTTAATCTGTTTTAAGTAATCAATTTCAATTTTCAGTTCAGTTTTCAGTTTATGCAAATTTTCCTTGTTCAAGAATCTTATGAAAGTTTGAATGTTGTTTTTAATTGTTATTAAGGATTGATAACTTCACATAAGCTCATAGAAAGCTTATTAAAGCTTTTAGAAACTTTAAGAAACCAATTTTATTTAACAATTTCAAAATTCAAGAAAAATACTGAAAAATAGTGGAAATTCAAAAATCAATGAATTTGGTGAAGAAGACTGAAGCATGGTGATATTTGGATTGATTTTGGTTTAGAGCTTAGTGGTAAGCATATAGGAATGATCCTCAGTTCTCAGTTCTATGTTTTATGCTTGAAATCAATTTGTAAGCAATTTCCTTAAAATTTGCATTTCCTAGTAATAATAATTAAACCTTGTTAATTCTAGTTTAATCTTGTCTAAATATAGTTAATGTAAGTTAATTAATAGGTTACTTACTTTAAAAACTTGTTTTAGTTCTAAATTCTTCATAACAGTTAGTTGAAGAAGTGTTTGGTTTTGCATGTTAATCTGTGTTAGAAGTTATTTGAATTGTTAATTGTTGTTGTCCTGTGTCACTATAGTACTTAATAACTCTTTTCAGTCATAAAAACCTAGTCTTGTTTGCATAAAAGTCAAAAATTCCAAATCCTATCCTTTGACAGTTAACTGTCAAGGATTTGCAAGTCAAAATCCTTCATGTTGGTGCATAACTTAGTGATCTAGCTTAAATTAGCCTTAGTATAGCTTAATATAACATATACAATCATTAGAATCAATCACAAGTTCATAAAAGTCAAAATGCTAGTGTAATAAAAAAGTCAAAATTTTCCTTTGAGTCGTTTTTGAATAAAACTTAGAATTTTGCTGTGTGCTTAATATTAAGATTTAGCTTATAAGCTTCTGGGATACTAAATTTTAGTTGCTTATCTAAATTAGAAAAATAGGTTCTCTTTTATCGACTTATGCTGCTTATTTTATAGCTTGTTTTGAGTACCTTGTCTGAGAAAGTGCCATGTGCACAGAATTGGTAGCCTAGTTCATAAGCTTTTAGAGAGCTTATTAGTGATCATTAACTTGTGTAATTTAGCTTTTTGAGAAGCCAACCTAGTTTTTTAGCTATTCCAGTACTTATTTTCTATTTTGAAGCTTATTTAGTTGGTCTGCTCATTGATTTCAGTTTTGTCCATTTTTACTAAATGTACCAGCTAGTCAGTATTCAACAGCTTTTCAAAAGCTTCTCAAGAGCTTATTTGTGAAAGCCAAACTTTGTAAATTAGTTCTTTGGAAAGCCTAGCTGGTATACTAGCTTGTTCAGTTGCTTATTTTCATTTTTTAGCTTATTTTAGTGCTTAAATTTAATCTAGAAAGTAGTTAGTTAACCATTCAGTATGCTGTGTAACCAGTTAAGTGCTTATTTGAATTTGTAAGTGCTTATTCCTAGTTCTTGTGCTATTTCAGTTGTAAAACTAGCTTAATTACAAAGACTGAGCTTATTTCCATTGTACTTATGCTTATTTTCTAGCTTAATAGCATTTTAAATTATCTTGTGCTTATTCCTTTGTCTTGTTCACTGTGATGAAATCATAAGCTATTTCAGTGCTTATTAGTCATTTTTGTAAAAAGTGGTAGTTGTAAAAAGTGCTTATCTCTTTGTGTTTAATAAGTTTGCAAAATAAAATTCCAAAAATAAAATGTTTCACAAAAAGGGAGAGGCAGGGGTCGAACCTGAGACCTCTCCCTCAAGAGGATGATAGTGTGTACCTGTATAGCCAGCGCCCTTGGGACTTGTCTTGGTTATCTCTTGCACAATTAAATACATAACTACACTTTGTCAGTTTAAGCTTATACGATTTATTTAGCTTATTTGTAGCTTATTTAAAGTAGCTTTTTCCAGTTTTGTATTTTTCATAAGTCTCAGATTAGTATTAAGTATTTTATAAAAAGTTTCGTGATTTTTCTCATTAGTTTTAGTATTTTTAGACATTTAATTAGTGTAAAATCTTATTTAATTCATAATAAAAAATATAAAAGTCTAAAAAATATAAATCTTTTTTCTAAAATTTTCTTTTGTCATATAGTACGTAATAAAATTAGTTTTACATTCGTAGGCCTTTTATTTCATAAATTTTACGCTTTTGCTTATGCCCAAATAGTTATTTTTACACGTAACGCATTTCGCTTTCATTTTAGGTTACGTTTTATGTTTATTTAGGTTTACGTTTTAATTAAAATAGTTTATTTAAGTTATTTTGTTTTAGGTTTTAAACGTCCATCATTGTAAAAATAGTGATAGCGTTTATTTAATATATTTTATCTTTTATTTCTTTTAATTTGCATTTAAGTCACTGTAATTTGTTAATCTTTTCTTTTGGTAATTATTTCTCAAAAACCTTATTGATCACTATCCTTAGTGATTATTCGACATCTGAAGTTGTTTAACACCAATTCATCCTCCGTGGGACTTAACGACCCAGGAATTCCCTATATTCCTCTGATCTAAATTGCATTTGGTGTTTGAGTCTTTTGAGTTTCTTACGGTTGGTCATTCACAAGTGACTAGCTTGCGTGAGATAACTTGACGGTTTTGCACCGATCAGTGATAAACTGGTGTCATGGCAATCGAAGAAGCAGGATTGTACATCGCTGTCCTCAACCGAAGCAGAATATGTAGCCATGTCCGTGTGTTGTGCTCAAGTCATTTGGATGAGAACACAACTCAAAGACTATGGTTACGTATTTGATGTAATCCCGATGTATCTGCGACAATCGGAGTGCCATTGCGATCTCGCAACTCACCAAAGACTCAAATCAAAGCACATCGATCTTCGATATCATTTCATCAAGGATCACGTGGAATGGTATCGTTGAATTATATTTTGTGGGTACAGAATACCAATTGGCGATCTTCTCACCAAAGCCTTGCCTCCCGCTAGGTTTAATGAGTTGGTCCACCGATTGGTATGAGGTGTTTGACTCAAGAGGAATTGGATGACCTCCTAAAACAGTCTTTAAAACCTGTCAAACACCAAAATCTCTTTTGTAAATATTTTTCAAAACAAAATACAAAAATATAAAATCCGATAAAACAACAAAAATATTCTTCTATCTATTTTCTTTCAACATTGCAAGTACATTTCTTCCGTCAACACTATAATATTTCAAAATTCAAGATTTTTCCGATCAAGTGTTGAGGGGAGAAAATTAACACTTAATCGCTAAAACACTCGTACTTGCATGTTACTCTATTCTCGGTTGTTTCTTGTATCAATGGTGGTAAACTTTTTCGGTTAAACTCACTACCTCTGACTAAAATCTATAACCTTTCTTCATTTATTAAGTCAGGGGGAGTGTCGCATGTTTCTTTCTTAAAATATTTGTTTGGAAACCAAAATGGAAGTTAAAAGGCTTTGAATGAAAATGGAATAGGTGGAGGGACCAAAACTGCCAAAAGTTTAAAGTTATTTTTAATAAAAACTCTTCCACCTAACTTACCTTTCACATTTATTACTCTTAACCAACTTCATCCTACGCATATAATTCGTTCAAGAAATCTGTGTTTTGGATCAACATTTTGTAAGTTGTTTCATAATCTTAACGTGTTTTTAAACATTGGTTTTGATTTTTACATGAATCCAACGGTCAAAACGTGGTATAATCTTGTTTTTGTGTTCTACGCGTGATGCAAGAACACATGATCAAGATTGTGTGTTTATGGTTAAAAGGATAGTGTCAAAACGTTTATAATACATAAATGATACCATGTTAATCATCAAAACTCACCCGTAATCACTAATTGAATGATTTGTGTAATTAGGGTTTAAACGTGGTTTTGGGTATTTTCAAATGTGAATGTTTTTGGTCAAAAAGATTGTTGTGTGATGTTGTTATCATGATGAATTAATGTTATTTAAGCTCTATAACAACCCGTAAAACACTAATTGATGGTGAATTAGAAATTAAGGTTTAATGTTCTTGAGATTTGGGTACTTTTGATTCACTGCGAATTAGGTATTAAAACTTGGTCATTTCACTCTCACAACATCTTAGACTTACCGTAAACACTTTGGTGCATATCCTATGGCTAGATTTCATACGCCAGAAATTTTGAACTTTAGGGTTTTTGGCTACGCGTAAGGTTTCCTACGCCTAACTGTTTGAATGAGTTTCATGCCATGATCCGCTTTTTAAAATGACTATACATGTTAAGATTGATGATATGATGATTTTATTTCAAGCTTGCTACGCATAAAACTCAGAATCAAGGTCCTTGTTACTCTACGCATAAGGATCACCTTACGCATAGAAAGTTATGCGTAAGAGAAATTTTACGCGTAATCGTTACGCGTAAGGGTTCTACAATGGGACTACACGTATCCTCGTGAAGGATATGCGTGCTTGACTCTACGCATAAGGTTTACTCTTACGATTAATCCTTACGCGTAAGGTTTATATACGCCTACGCTTAAGTTTTACGCATAAGGTTCTCCGTTCCTACGCTGTAATATTTCTTACGCCAGAAGTCAGATCCTACGCGTAAGCTTTACGCCTACGCCAATATACTTATCTTGTTTACGATAAGCTACTATTCCTACGCATTAGCCTTGATCAAACCTTGTTAATTGTTACGCGTGCAAACTTGTAAATAAATGAATCATAACGTCACAAATCCAAAAATGTCACTAATATACTTAAACGTTTGATATGTTGTGAACTATAAGTGATAACATAAACTTTAAAAGTTAAAGTTAACTAACTCACGAAACATTTCACGACGTCATTGGACTATTGGACAAACAAGTGACTTAGGACTCGTAATAATCATTAACACTACTCAATCAATAACTAGAAAATAAAACCTTCTATTGACTAACATTATGTCCTTCGATATGTTGGTTCTTTTGGCTAATGTTATTTCGCAGATCACCGACATGGTCGCCAAATGAATGTGGATGCACCAGAAGTTCTCACTATTGCCGATATCTTCCCTAATGGCTATCCAAGAAAGATTGTAAAGAACAATCTCAGAGTTGACTTTGAAACCCTCACATGCTCGAATCTTCTTGCTTGATTGCGTGGATATTCTTAAGAACCATCCGTACTGGAATATGCTCTCACACTCTGCTACAGCACGGAGATCTACATACAACAATTCGAAATTCAATGCAAAGGATTAAAGGTCAAAGTGCGGTGACTGTGACGCTCAATCACAAACAAATCACCATCAAACAAGCGGATCTACGGGTTGTTCTTCTAATTCTGAAATCGAGCCAACCGACTTCTATGCCACACCTAATCAAGAGACAGCCTAAAATTCCGATTGATATTGGCTATGATGAAGCTTCGTGAATAATCACTAAGCACCCTCATGTGGAGCTTAAGAACATTCCTCAACCGTGGAGAACCCTCTACATCATCATTACCAAATCGGTCTCGATCGTGATAGTGGTTATGAGCATCCCAAGCTCATGGAACTACAAATCTTCGGGTCTTTAATCAACAAAAAGGACATCGAAATTGAAGCACCGCTATGGGAAGACATGATGTCATTTCACAAGAAACTTAGCTCAAAGATTCCCTATGTCAGATACACGAAATTGTTGATCCAGAGAGCACTTGGACTTCATCCCGACATTCCACAGAGGCTCAATGACCCAGATAATCACGATATGTTGATCGAGCCTACCCTATCGGTCGTAATCAAGGAATCGTCAACAAAGAAACAGGTGTCGTGCTGCTCGATCACCTTGACAAATGAAATCAAAAAGCTTGAAACATACAAAAGGTATCAGTAGCAAGACGAGAAGGCAAAGTTGGCCATCTCGATGATAAGCCTTCGAACACCTACTAGGAGAACCGTAAGAGAAGTGCCGAAGTGCGGCAAGCACTGAGAGTCAGAGGATGTTTCCCAGGAGGAATCCTCCACGAAAGGGGACAGTTCCCCGCCAAGGAAGCTGTTCCTATTCCCGTATCTAAGCCCGAACCGCAGAGAAAGCTAATGGACGAGGACTCGGAGGCTACCGAATCGATGAAGAGACTTTCTATTCTGAAATCGCAAGAATCAAACACTCCTTCAGCAGCCTAAACCTCCAAGTCCACCAAATGACAAAGGAAAAGGAAGACTCTGACTTGTACCTTATGAAGAAAGCTCATATGAAGAAGAAGAGCAACTGGATACTTCATACAAGAAGAAGTTCAAATTCCTTAGACTCCAACACGTGGCAAAAGAATTTGCAAAAGAACAAATGGGTGGCCCCGAGGGTCAAGTGGTGCGCTCAACCTTCACCGTGTCTTGATGCGGTTAATCAACCCGATAAGGGATCCGTGCCACCACCTTGGTACAACAACAACACGCGTCGAAGATACTCTTAAGTATGATTTTGAAGAACCAGAATCTGAGAAGTTAGAGAAGGTAAAAGCCGATGAAGAAGCTGCAGCCAAAGCCAAAGCTGATGAACAAGCTAAGTCCGCAATGAAGAAGATGTTGAGTATGATATGTTTCTTCTAGATAGTCCTACACGATCAAAGGAAGAAACTTCTGAACCACCAAAGGACCTGGAGTCTCCTCACATCTCATCATCATTAGATTCTTCTTCACCACCACCATTAAAGAAATCAGCCAAATCATCATCCAGATCAGGAAAGAAGCCAACTCCATCTTGGATCTCTCAATCTAAGAATCGAATCGTTAAAGCTGTCAAAACGAGTCAAAAGAAAGATATTCTCCACGAAAGTTGACTTTCCTCGCCGATCGATAACGATCTTCATGATGAGAAGGACAAGATGCAAGTTGAAAGGGAGTATGTACAGAAGCTTATGAAGGATGATCTTCAAGGAAGCATGGACGAGATGATAAAAGGATACACTCACAAGTTCTTAATGGAGGTCATTCAAACCGACAAAGGAGATGTATACCGCATAACTTTATCCAATCTCTTACATTTAGCCAAGCAAGCCATGAAATCAACTCCAATGAATTTGAGCATCAATCCAGCTGAAACTACAATCTTCTCAGATGATGAATTAGTAAACCGGCTGGTAGCGCAAATGTCAACACGCCTCGCAACGCTTGCCTCCCACGGCTAAACTGTTTGAAGCATTGCCGGAATACCAACTCAAGTCATCATTCAGAGAAGAGGCTATAAGGCCTAAGCGCTCAAGAGATGATGAAGACAAAGATCAAGATAAGGATAAGGAGCCTAAACGCACAAAGAAGTCGGGTGAATCATCTTTGATTCAAGACTCAATGCCGCCTCCACCACAAAGGACTCCAATCAACAAAGATCTCTCCCCGCTCTTACCGATAAACCTCGGATTCCGAAGTTACCACCCCAGACTCAAAAAACCGGTGACCACTTTGATTATACGGGTGGTGACGATGAAGAATACCATGAGCCCCAACAACAACCCGCCTCACCGAAAAAGTACAAAACCAGAATCCTCATCTAGGCCTAAGAAAAGAAGAAGAAGGCTCAAGGCCGACGTCCTATCCTGGCTAGATGAAGATAACACAGAGGAATTTGAATGGTTTTCTACACTTGTCAATTCAACTCCCTACCCTGAAGAAGGTCAAGATCTGGTAGACGGTACTACTTTGGAGCATGCAAAGATATTGCAAGAAAAATTACGAGTAAAGAAGATGACGAAATCGAGTTACGCGAATCAAGAATGAATCTTTTCAACTGTTAAAAGATAGCTCAGAAAGTGCCATCGAGGTTGAATATCACCTTGACAACATTGCTCGAGCTATGTCTAATAACATGGATTGGCTCAACCCGAAGCAAACATCAACTTTACGAAGCGGACAACCCTCCATATTACAATTGGTCTAAACCACTACCAACGATCGCCAACCAGACGCCTAGGATCCCATTCAGCTATTTCTTCAACAAAGACTTGGAATTTCTTCTTCACGGTGGCGATGGTTCAAGGAAATACGCTACATCCTTGACACTTCCATTCCCAGCAACCGAATACTCAAACTGCATAGCTATCGAGGAAAGAGCTAATCACTTGTTCTCCAACAAAGTGGAAGCATACGATCGAGATGCAATGTACGGATTCATCATTGGCCGAACGCCGAAGAATCTACTACGAAGCCGCCATGTTGAAGTCTCAACATGCAGTGTTCATTACTAAAAACATCGTTGCCATCAAACACGTTGATCTTTCATCCAAATGGGACTACACGTATCTCAAGAATATTGTGGTCAAGAGACAAGACGAAAGGGATTATGCATTCTCTAAAGTTGACTTTGAGAATTTGTCTATCAACGACATCGAAGACATGTACCTTGCCAAAGTACAGTGTCGTATGAGACAATTCTCCACGAAGTACAACGTAAATTCATCAAGTCTGCTCATCTTCATCGACGCATAGTTATCAAAGAACGTGTAGAAGATCTCCACCGGGCGTAGAATCTTATCAAACCCGTGTCAACTTCACTCCACGCGCTTGATCTTCCGACATCAACCGCTTTCACAATTTACACTCATCAAGAAACCATTCGGCGTTTACCGCAGGTGAACTTCAAAGAAAATGCTTGATGGCGTGCAGAGATCTTCACAAGTTTGGAGATCACACTTTGAAGATGGTTAGGGACGGATTGGCTTATCGGTTGAAGGATATACATCGAAGATCGGTCTCCTAAGCGATGGAATTCTCAGGATCGAAGGGATGTGAAGAGGATCCTCACAATGATTGATGAACGGTTGTATAAAGGGATCAGTTAAGATTGGAAAGCTATTTTGGTGGTCGACCCAGGAGAAACATCATCGGCTTTCAACGCCCGATTCACACTCGGCGACATCTCGAACTACCCGTACCCCTTGAACGCTTCTTTCATTATATATTTGGATGTATGATTTATTATGTCTATGGCTTGTGCACACATTACAGTGTACAACCCGTACTTGTAAATAAAGGACCCTGTGGTACGCTTCAGTGCCACAATCCTTATAAAAGGAGCGAAAGCTTCTTACTTTTGAGTAAAACCTATCAAACCTTTCATTTTCAAGGTTTTGCTCAAAAGAACAAGTACTTTCCCTTATGATTTTCAAAACCTCAACCGTTTATATCACTTGTTGAGGGGAGTACTTGACTTAAAACTTTGTTCACAAATTGTTCACAGTGGTCATTCTTCCCAACACTCTAAATGGTCATATTTATTCTCAACTTTTCAAAAATAACACTTTATATGCCATTTTGAGGGGGAGAAAAATACGTGATAAGAAATATGTTGTGTTTTGCTATATGAACTCTCGTGTAAAAAGACGTTAACCCATGAATTGACGAGCTCTTAACTGCTAGTAACTCGAAAAGACTTGTCCGGGACAGGTAATAATTTCAAGCTAGTTCGCTAGTGATGTAAACGTGTCTCGCAAAGGACTTGTCTGAGTAGAATGTACCATTCGAGAAACTCTTGGTGGACATGAACTCGACGGTTTGACAACCTTTCGAGGTTAGTCTACACCTTCAAGGTAGTTATTAGAGCTAGTTATCACCTAAAAGTCGACAATGCAACTCTTTAACTATGCCACGTAACCGTGTCTCGAGGGGAATGTCTATCTTGAGTTGATCAATTCAAAATGTGGCTTTTCCTCATTGTGCATTTAACCGTTAAAACTCTTAAGCACATGGGGAGTATTTATGCAAAATCTCATCTCAACAAAGGGTTCAAAAATGTTTTTTATTCATAAACACTGAGCAAGATTTTTCAAGTAAGTGGTTTTATGGCAACATAGGTTAGTCATGGAGTTATAAGGTGACTAAGGTTAGGAATAATCGTCCTATGATCCGCCAGAGCCGGAGGGATCTACCCAAGGACACCACAAATAGTTAGTATTTAGAAGTCCTTAGGTATGATTATAAAAAGGATAAAATGAGAATCGAAGAAAGAAGGAGTTGAAGAATTAAAAAGAAATGCAAAGAAAAGGGTGAAAAGAAATAGCCCTCCAGATTATTCAACTTAGGCGCACGGGTTCAATTCATATACTATTGGTTGTCACTAGATGACACCGGTATTGAAGATTAAAAGTCGTCATAGACCCAGTGACGCATGCACTAAACCTTCTCAACCACTCAAGTTTCTCTCAACAGAAGCTTGTTTCACCCTCACAGGGAACCCTACGTAAACTATCGGCTTTCTCTTTGAGATTGCTGGTATTGAAGAAGGAGACCCTCTCCCTAGTCTCCGCTCAGGAAAACCAAAATGCACTATTGAGTCTAGAGCCACGAGATTCATCAAAAGATCTCTTAGGTACACTTGACATTTCATCACTTGATATTCAACAATAAGAATTTCAGTGGTACAATATCGAGTCCTTCACAGATCTTAGCAATCTGTCGAGAACATTTATGAGAGGTTCACATTTGTGATCCTCAATGATTGAATGGAAACTCCTGCCAGGGTCAACATCAAACAGCCCGACAGTCGCCTCGCAACTCCTCATGGATTACGCTTAGTGGTCTCAAACGGTCTACAGTCGTGAGGTGATGCTTCGGTGTACCTCTGCGACTCATCTGAATCGTAGGTGTACTTCGGTACATCGTGTTATCTCACTTGTGGGACTCAGATTCAGGAACGGCCTTTGTAAGAATTAGAGTTGTGTTTTCACACTATGTCACCAACACTCTCAAGTTCAAACTTGTAAATGCCGGAATCCGCTTATTACTAACCGTTTTTATGTTTACTTCTTATGGAAGCTCGGGAGCGGAATGATCGTGCAGATTCTCCACTTGTTCACACCAACAACATCATCAAAGAAGTTCTATCTTAAAGTAACACAAAGTCAATGATTCTTCGTCAAATCAAAGAATCTACAAAGTTAAAGACTTAAAGAACTTCATTAGTACCGTAATCCAACGTTAAAGAGTGTGTGAGCATGTTGGAGAAAGACGTGGAGACACTGAAAGCAAATAAGGCACTGAGGCAGACTTGATGCATACAACAACATACTATCACTTTCATCACAAAGAACAATGATCAAAGAACAAAGTTAAAGATGACGCCAAAGCATAACTGCCAAAGAAAACTATCTCACTATGGGAGATGGTTCAAATCAAGGCAATTCTTCTCACAAGAAAGAAGAATGTCAAAAGACGTCAAAGCTACTATTACATCAACGCCTTCCCCGTTTTTCATCACCAACACTTGAGGGTGAGATTGTTGGAATCACTCCTAAACCTTTATTCAAGTGTTAGTTACTCATATGTAATAGGTAGCTTAATTATGGCCTTTATGTTTGTTATTAGCCTTAAGCTTATGTAGAAGGTGATCTGTGCTGAACCGTCAAGTTTTATCACGCAAGCCTGCCACTTGTGAATGGCCGACCGTAACAAACTCAAAACAGTTTAAGCACAAATGCAATTTAAGATCAGAGGAATATAGGGAATTCTGGTCGTTAAGTCCCACGGTGGATGAATTGGTGTTTAAACAACTTCAGATGATAGAATGATCACTAAGGATAGTGATCATGAAGGTTTTTTGGATAATTACCTAAAGAAAAGTTCTACAAATTACAAATGACTTAAATGTAAATTAAAGGAAATAAAAGATAAAAAATATTAAATAAACGCTATCACTATTTTACAATGATGAACGTTTAAAACCTAAAACGTACGTTTAAATAAAATTACGTAACGCATAAAAATAAAACGTGAGTTTTAAGAAATAAAATGCCTACAAATATGAAAATGACATTTTTACAATCCTAATAATAAAAGAAAATTATTAGAAAAAGAAAATTATTTTATAACTATTTATTTAATTATTATTAATTAAAACTATTTATTAAGTATTTAAAATGGACTAAAATATAAGAAAATACAAAATTAACCTAGAAAAATGAAATTAAAACTTAGAAAAATCTAAAATATGATAAAACTTATTTTAAAACTGAAAATATATTTTTTACACTTTTTATGTATTTATTATTAATTTAATACTATTTAAAACTAATTAAAATGCTAAAAAATACTATTTAAACCAAGAAAATTATGGAAAAATACTTTTTATGACTTTTATATTTATCTTAATCTAGGAAAATTGAAAACATATTTCTTTAAGCTTTTTCTGATTTATTAGTATTAAAAGCTATTTAAAAAGGATTAAAAACTAGTTAAAATAAAGAAAAATACTAAATAGTGATGGAAAAATCTGAAAAATTCAGGAAATTGCTAAAATATTATTCTAAGTTTATAAAAAATATAAAAACATATGCTTATGTGGATGAAAATGCAACTGCAATGGATTAGCTTATAAATAAGCACTTCAAAATAAGCTAAAAGCCACAAATGGACACCAAATTAACACATAAGCTAGGTTATGCTATATTAACTAAATACTAACCTATTCCAATCATCCTAAACTTCTGAAAAGCAGTTTAAGCCAAAGATTAAGCAAATCAAAAACTAGCTTATCTCGTAAAATGGGACAACATGTTGGTGATCTAAACTGGGTCCACAGAGCTTAAGCTCAAAACCTTTACTAAAATGGAGAGTCAGCTGGGTGGTGAGTGGAAAGGAACCAAGAACCACCAGTGGGGTTCACTGGTGTGGCCTGTGGGACCCACCAAAGTGGTGGGGAAGCCCACTGTTGTGGTGCATATCGATGCACAGGCATCATTTCGAAATGGGTCTCAAAAGAAACAAGTAGATAAGCAGTTAATAAGCTAATTGGGAGAGAGCTAATATTTTTATAATTTATTTAAGCAACTAAAGTTTACTATCCCAAAAGCATTTAAGCTAAATCCTAATATTAAACTCACAATAAAATTCTAAGTTTTATTCAAAAACAACCAAATGACAATTTTGACTTTTTGATTTATACTAAAGGATTGACTTTTATGAACTTGTGATCTATCCTACTCACTAATTATGATATGTTAAGCTATAATTAAGTGAAATTGAGCTAATCTATTAAGTTATAAGCTACTTGGATAGGATTTGCATTCCTAAATCTCAACAAGAGTGCAAATTAAGTATACAATCTAATTTGACTTTTTACTAAATAAGTACTAGATTTTATTGCTTGTTTGGGTTATTAGACTCTAGTGTGACAGACTTCAAGCAAGAACACTGTCTCAAACACCCTGCTACTTAGTTATCACAAAGAAAACCAAACAGTCTGTGGAGACTTTTTGAAGATTTTCAAAGAGTTTCACAGATCAAGACCAAGAGATCTATTGCAGACCTTATATAATCAATTATTAGGACTAAATAAACATTAAACAACAATAATAACTCAATTAAACTCATAAATGACAAGTATGCTCTAATGACTGTGAAAATGAGATTTAAAGACAACTATGAATTCCAAAGAACAAACTACTGGTTTTAATGTTTAAATAAACTTAACTATAGCTAATAAACATAAAAACACAAAGATTCAAGGTAATGAACAATTTAAACAGTGAAACACCAAAATGGATCAAGAAGCTTACAAATGAGTTTCAAGCATAAACAGATAACCAAGGTCTGAGGATCAATCCTAATGCTTCCCAAGAAGCTCTATACCAAGAAGCAATCCAACATTAGCACTGCAACATTGTCTTGATCATGTCTCCATGTGATTTTTATTTTTAACTAATTTTTGGTATTTTTGATAATTTTTGAGATTGCTAAGTAAACTGATTTGTAAAGATTTTAATAGCTTCTAGGCTTATATAATGAACTTATATAAGCTTATAAGTCATAAACAACAACCACAAACATCATTTGACCTTATGGAGAATTTTAAAGTAAATTTGCATAAACCGGAATTAAACAGAAACTTGAAATTAAGGTTTACAAAAGAGTTATTCGATAATAAAAACATGAAATATAGAGCTTGAAAGTGATTAATACGGAAACTAAAGTTAAGCTAAAACGACATAAACTACACTAAATTACACTACTTTTAACTACTACTTCTCAATATCTGCTTCTTTCCCTTTTTATAATGACTCTTTGAAGTCTTTGCAGATTTGTGAGACTTTCCCACTTTACTTGAACCGTTGGATTGGTCAATTTAATCTCCCCCGTTTAAACCAATTTTGGCGCCAAAGTCCTTGGGTTAACTTGCGACTGATATTTTATAATTAAGGAACTTTGGATGGTAGCAGATGCTTAGGGATGAGGTTTGAGATATTTAGGCAAGTTGGAAGAGTTTGGAAGAAAACAGGGGAAGGGGTGAGGTTTTGGAGGTAAAAGTAGTGGAAATTGCATTTAATGCGCAGGTGTGTAAGGAGGTGGTGGAGGGAGTAGGTTGTTGTTTGTAGTGGTGAGGTGGAGGTGAAGAGGTGGCAAAACCACAGGTATGGTGACCGAGTGGTTTGGGGGAAGGATGAACAGTGAAGGCGGGATTGGGTTGTTTGATGTTTGACCGTTATTAATAACGGGGGTGTTGGGTTTGGGCTAAAGACTGGGCCATTTCTGGGTTGGTGGATTTGGATTTGGTTTGTTAACAATTACAAGGGTCCGTTTGGTTAAGCTTAACAACACAAGGACCATATATGTAATATTCGATTTTTGAAGGATGAACTAGTAACTTTTCCAAAGCTAATCAAAGGGCCAAACCTGCCATATAATAATAACACAAGGACCAATGTTGATAAATTTAACATTTAAAACTTTAAAAGGACCTTAATTGTCATTTTTGGATTTTGAGGGACTAAAAGTGTAATTTCCCAAAAGTTTATCATAAGGACCAATCTTGTCATATATAAATAGTACAAGGTTTATTTTTGATTATTTTCACTTTTAAAATTCACCAAGGACTATATTTGACATTTTTCAAAGTTCAGAGACTAAAGTTGTCAATTTGTGATTTTTGAATTTTAAAGGGTTTGTTTTGACAACTTTTGAATCTCATGGACCTTAAAGGACATTTTGCTTTATTTTGATTTACCAGGGACTAATTTTGACAACTTTTGTAACTTGGGGGACTAAAACTGCCATATGTTTAAGCACAAATGCAATTTAAGTAGTGAATGGCCGACCGTAACAAACTCAAAACAGTTTAAGCACAAATGCAATTTAAGATCAGAGGAATATAGGGAATTCCTGGGTCGTTAAGTCCCACGGAGGATGAATTGGTGTTTAAACAACTTCAGATGATAGAATGATCACTAAGGATAGTGATCAGTAAGGTTTTTTGCTGGATAATTACCTAAAGAAAAGTTCTACAAATTACAGCGACTTAAATGTAAATTAAAAGAAATTAAAAAGTTAAAATATATTAAATAAACGCTATCACTATTTTTACAATGATGAACGTTTAAATCCTAAAACGTACGTTTAAATAAAATTACGTAAACGTAAAAACAAAAACGTGAGTTTTAAGAAATAAAATGCCTACAAATATGAAAATGACATTTTTACAATCCTAATAATAAAATAAAATTATTAGAAAAAGAAAATTATTTTTACAACTATTTATTTAATTATTATTAATTAAAACTATTTATTAAGTATTTAAAATGGACTAAAATATAAGAAAATACAAAATTAACCTAGAAAAATGAAATTAAAACTTAGAAAAATCTAAAATATGATAAAACTTATTTTAAAACTGAAAATATATTTTTTACATTTTTTATGTATTTATTATTAATTTAATACTATTTAAAACTAATTAAAATGCTAAAAAAATACTATTTAAACCAAGAAAATTATGGAAAAATACTTTTTATGACTTTTATATTTATCTTAATCTAGGAAAATTGAAAACATATTTCTTTAAGCTTTTTCTGATTTATTAGTATTAAAAGCTATTTAAAAAGGATTAAAAACTAGTTAAAATAAAGAAAAATACTAAATAGCGATGGAAAAATCTGAAAAATTCAGGAAATTGCTAAAATATTATTCTAAGTTTATAAAAAATATAAAAACATATGCTTATGTGGATGAAAATGCAACTGCAATGGATTAGCTTATAAATAAGCACTTCAAAATAAGCTAAAAGCCACAAATGGACACCAAATTAACACATAAGCTAGGTTATGCTATATTAACTAAATACTAACCTATTCCAATCATCCTAAACTTCTGAAAAGCAGTTTAAGCCAAAGATTAAGCAAATCAAAAACTAGCTTATCTCAAAAAATGGGACAACATGTTGGCTGATCTAAAACTGGGGTCCACAGAGCTTAAGCTAAAAACCTTTACTGAAATGGAGAGTCAGCTGGGTGGTGAGTGGAAAGGAACCAAGAACCACCAGTGGGGTTCACTGGTGTGGCCTGTGGGACCCACCAAAGTGGTGGGGAAGCCCACTGTTGTGGTGCATATCAGATGCACAGGGCATCATTTCAGAAATGGGTCTCAAAAGAAACAAGTAGATAAGCAGTTAATAAGCTAATTGGGAGAGAGCTAATATTTTTATAATTTATTTAAGCAACTAAAGTTTACTATCCCAAAAGCATTTAAGCTAAATCCTAATATTAAACTCACAGTAAAATTCTAAGTTTTATTCAAAAACGACCAAATGACAATTTTGACTTTTTGATTTATACTAAAGGATTGACTTTTATGAACTTGTGATCTATCCTACTCACTAATTATGATATGTTAAGCTATAATTAAGTGAAATTGAGCTAATCTATTAAGTTATAAGCTACTTGGATAGGATTTGCATTCCTAAATCTCAACAGTGAGTCTGCAAATTAAGTATACAATCTAATTTGACTTTTTACTAAATAAGTACTAGATTTTATTGCTTGTTTGAGTTATTAGACTCTAGTGTGACAGACTTCAAGCAAGAACACTGTCTCAAACACCCTGCTACTTAGTTATCACAGCAAAACCAAACAGTCCTGTGGAGACTGTTTTGAAGATTTTTCAAAGAGTTTCACAGATCAAGACCAAGAGATCTATTGCAGACCTTATATAATCAATTATTAGGACTAAATAAACATTAAACAACAATAATAACTCAATTAAACTCATAAATGACAAGTATGCTCTAATGACTGTGAAAATGAGATTTAAAGACAACTATGAATTCCAAAGAACAAACTACTGGTTTTAATGTTTAAATAAACTTAACTATAGCTAATAAACATAAAAACACAAAGATTCAAGGTAATGAACAATTTAAACAGTGAAACACCAAAATGGATCAAGAAGCTTACAAATGAGTTTCAAGCATAAACAGATAACCAAGGTCTGAGGATCAATCCTAATGCTTCCCAAGAAGCTCTATACCAGTAAGCAATCCAACATTAGCACTGCAACATTGTCTTGATCATGTCTCCATGTGATTTTTATTTTTAACTAATTTTTAGTATTTTTGATAATTTTTTAGATTGCTAAGTAAACTGATTTGTAAAGATTTTAATAGCTTCTAGGCTTATATAATGAACTTATATAAGCTTATAAGTCATAAACAACAACCACAAACATCATTTGACCTTATGGAGAATTTTAAAGTAAATTTGCATAAACTGGAATTAAACAGGAAACTTGAAATTAAGGTTTACAAAAGAGTTATTTGACAATAAAAACATGAAATATAGAGCTTGAAAGCTGATTAATACACTGGAAACTAAAGTTAAGCTAAAACGACATAAACTACACTAAATTACACTACTTTTAACTACTACTTCTCAATATCTGCTTCTTTCCCTTTTTATAATGACTCTTTGAAGTCTTTGCAGCTTTGTGAGACTTTCCCACTTCACTTGAACCGTTGGATTGGTCAATTTAATCTCCCCCGTTTAAACCAATTTTGGCGCCAAAGTCCTTGGGTTAACTTGCAGCCTGATATTTTATAATTAAGGAACTTTGGATGGTAGCAGATGCTTAGGGGACAGGTTTGAGAGATATTTAGGCAAGTTGGTAGAGTTTGGAAGAAAACAGGGGAAGGGGTGAGGTTTTGGAGGTAAAAGTAGTGGAAATTGCATTTAATGCAGCAGGGTGTGTAAGGAGGTGGTGGAGGGAGTAGGTTGTTGAGTCAGTAGTGGTGAGGTGGAGGTGAAGAGGTGGCAAAACCACCGGTATGGTGTGAGTGGTTTGGGGGGGGGAAGGATGAACAGTGAAGGCGGGATTGGGTTGTTTGACTGTTTGACCAGTTATTAATAACGGGGGTGTTGGGTTTGGGCTAAAGACTGGGCCAGCTACTGGGTTGGTGGATTTGGATTTGGTTTGTTAACAATTACAAGGGTCCGTTTGGTTAAGCTTAACAACACAAGGACCATATATGTAATATTCGATTTTGAAGGACTGAACTAGTAACTTTTCCAAAGCTAATCAAAGGGCCAAACCTGCCATATAATAATAACACAAGGACCAATGTTGATAAATTTAACATTTAAAACTTTAAAAGGACCTTAATTGTCATTTTTGGATTTTGAGGGACTAAAAGTGTAATTTCCCAAAAGTTTATCATAAGGACCAATCTTGTCATATATAAATAGTACAAGGTTTATTTTTGATTATTTTCACTTTTAAAATTCACCAAGGACTATATTTGACATTTTTCAAAGTTCAGAGACTAAAGTTGTCAATTTGTGATTTTTGAATTTTAAAGGGTTTGTTTTGACAACTTTTGAATCTCATGGACCTTAAAGGACATTTTGCTTTATTTTGATTTACCAGGGACTAATTTTGACAACTTTTGTAACTTGGGGGACTAAAACTGCCAATTATGCAAACTTGATACGTTTTTCACCAGATTTTGATGTTTTTGCATTTAAAACATATAAAACACTTGTTTGTGATATTTTTATCATTTTGATATGTTTCGAGTGTTTTCGATGTTTTTGGCATTCTAACAAGATAAAAATGATGAGTATTTAGACACTCATCAATCCCCACACTAAGATATTGCTAGCCCTAGCAATGATTTACGAAAAGTTAATGGATTTTATCTCTTTACCAAAAGCCATTACTTCTGGAGTAGCCAATTGTTTTAGTTCAAGTAAGAACTTTGGTACAATGATAACCAAATGATTTTGAGCAAATCATAAGCTTTCAACGGATTTGATTTGTCTTTACCAGAAGCCGTTTGCTTCTGGACTAGCCAACTCTTAGATAAATTATCAATATTATCTTTGGTGAGCTGATTACCAATTATGGTTTTTCCACTGCCTTTACCACAAGCCATAATCTTGCGGGCTAGCCAACTCTTCACTTTTAAGGATATGGTGAGCTGAATACCATACAATTTTGGGCAAATTGCAAGCCGTCAACGGATTTGAGATATCTTTACCAAGAGCCGTTTGCTCCTGGATTAGCCAATCCTTTTGTGGGTTAGACATGGTGGACTGATTACCATTTGTTGTGTTTAGTACATAGTACTTCCACTAAATAAAAAATTTTAAAATTTGGCCATTTTGGGGGAAAAAGGGACTAAAAGGGTACATTTATGATCAAATTCGCCAGAATTTCCCCCCCACACTTAGAAATGAATATTGTCCTCAATATTCAAAGTGTGGAAACACAACAATTATTCTCTTTTTTTTTTTTTTTGAGGTTTATATACAATGGGGCAACTCCCCCACACTAGGGTGGTACACACGGTGAAAACCCATGTTTAACTCATGTTTTTGATTACCGAGTCGCTAGCTTGACTCGACCTCGAATTAATTTGTTCATGGGGAAGTAAGTGGAAGAGACAATCTCCATCGGACTTTCATTCAAGATGTTTGTATAAACATTTGAAGCACGTGAAAGTTCCACACCGATGAGATATATATATAACCGGCTCATAAATGATAAATGAAAATGCCGGGGTCAAAGATAATGTCTTCATTCCCGAAGGAGTGAAGAACAGGAGAAGCCACGGGATAAGTGAAGAAGAGAAAGAAAGTCATGATAATAATCATGACTAACTCATCATCATCAGAAGGGGAATTCATGATAGCATGAATTTCATCTTTTAAGCTCAATTGGTCTAGACATATCCCGGGTGTGTCTAGATCAAAGTAGAAGTTATCATACTCCGTTGGAGATATGATATGAGTGAGTTCACAGGAGAACTCCTCAAAGGCGAATGATTCATATTCGTGATTGATTTGACTGAGTTTCTTGGGAACTCCTCAAAAGTGAATGATTCATAATCGGGAGAGAATTATGAGAATGAGAAGTGGTAATACCACTAATCTTCTCTCCCATATGATCAAAATGGAACGTTTGCAATTCAGAATAGAATCATTGAACAAAAGTTCACTATCCTCAAAGGGATAGGATATGAAGTAGGCTTTTCATTAAAAGCCTCGATTCTAGAAATGAGAAGATTAACATTCAATAATGTAAGACGAAGAGCTTCGTCTTGGATTATTTCTTCCTCATTCTCTTCTCCTAAGCTGACAAGCTCAGAAGGTAATTCCCCCACATAACTTATGTCTCCACAAGATAAAGAATAGTACTCATCGAATCGAGAACATCTCAATATGATCATTTTGGAAGACAAGAGGAGTAGGGATATCACACAAATGCTCGAGAATTCCCTGTGACTCTCTTGGGATTGGGACAAGGTCCTCAACACTAGACTTTATGAATTCGTCCGATTCTTTTCAGGAACAGTGTCAAGAAGCTCATCCCCCATGTTCAGAGAGTGAGTGTGAACCTCGGGTGTGATAGCAGTTGTTTGAGAATGAATCTCAACTGCTGGAATATCCACTAATGAACTTGATGAATCTTCAAGTGTATCTTCATCATCACTGTCATCAGGAATAAAACGAAATTGAGAGCTAGATCTGGCTGCTTTTTCTTTTGCAATTAATTCCCTAATAGACTTTTCAAAAGCAATTTGGGAATTTATCTTAGCAACTCTCTTTCAGCAAGCAATTCTTCCATGGATTTCTCATGTGAATTTTGAATGACGGGACATTGTAGGAGTGGAGATTTGTCAAAACCGGAAGGTTGACATTGATAATCATCATGAGGACCCCACAATATACACAAGAAAAACTGGGAACATTATGAAATGCTGTCTTACTCAACTCCTCAGTTCTTTTCACGACTCCAAGCTCTAGATAAGTGTCTTGTTGGGTTTCTTGAGGAGTTTGAGTCATTTGGCACTGTGGAGGTTGGTCGTGATATGGATAGTCGTAATTGTTACAAGGAAATGAATTTCCTATTTGACAATCGAGTGAAATGGGGACCTCCACAAGATTCACAACAAGACAACTGTTGAGTCTGGATTGGTGAATCATATGGATATTGGTCATAACCAAAGTTCTGAGCATCATCGGAAAACTGTTCATAGACAATCTTGTTTCCTGATTGACATTCAAATCCTTGGTGAGGACCTCCACAAAATTCACAGCAGTATTGTTGATTATATGAAGATAAGTCGGGCTGTGGTGGGTAATTAGAAAAATTAGAGGGGTCGTTAAATTAGTTCGGATTAGGATCATAATCAAATGAATTCCTCGAACCACAAAATAAACAACTCCCGTTACGAATATCATTACCACACTGTACACACGTACACCAGCTACATGGTGAACCAAAAAGAGGCTCACCACAACCGACACAAGGAATAAACGATTCGATTTGAGAGTTATGAGAAGGAATCAGTTCATTCAAAGAATCAACAAAATCAACATGGTGATCTGAATGACTATTAAGATTCAAAGAACATTTTGAAAAATCCGGAGGTGGGACAAGTGGTGTGCTCTGAGAGCTAGCAATTTCCACCACTTCCGTTATGGACTCCGGTTCTGGTTCTTGAGAAACGTGAAGATTAGGCAAGTCATTCTTGCTGGCCACCGGTTTAAATTTTGCATGTTTGCTTTTAACCGTAAATCGTGAAAGTGTAGGATCAATTTTAGACGACTTAGGAGCAATCGAGGGGTTAGATCTTTGGATAACCGTAGGTTGGACGTATTTAGCACCTCCATTATTAGAGGGAAGTACCTGGTCCTTTGTCACCCCGGTTTCTCTTTCTATTTCCCTACGCAGAATCAATGGATCATCATGGACAACACGAATTCTTGACATTTGTGATAAAATGGGAAGTTTTTCAGCCTCGTTCCAGAATTCGTCGTAGTCGAGAGATTCCATAAGAATAGAAGAAGTTAGAATCAAATGGATAGAGGGTAAAGGAATAAAGAATCAAAAAGGGGTAAGAGGGTAAAGATGAATATTTTTGGATTTTTGGATAGATATTTTGTAAAAACAAAGAATGAAAATATTTTTGGTGTTGTTAACACTTTAGGAAAAGTGTTAATGAACTTTTTTTTGATTTTGAAAATTGTTTACAAAAAAGGTGGTATATGTGCAAGTACGTGTCTGGAAATGCTTAAAACACGCTTACAATCCCGGCGCCAAAATTTGATCGTCTGAACCGTCAAGTTTAATCACGCAAGCCTGCCACTTGTGAATGGTCGACCGTAACAAACTCAAAACAGTTTAAGCACAAATGCAATTTAAGATCAGAGGAATATAGGGAATTCCTGGGTCGTTAAGTCCCACGGAGGATGAATTGGTGTTTAAACAACTTCAGATGATAGAATGATCACTAAGGATAGTGATCAGTAAGGTTTTTTGCTGGATAATTACCTAAAGAAAAGTTCTACAAATTACAGCGACTTAAATGTAAATTAAAAGAAATTAAAAAGTTAAAATATATTAAATAAACGCTATCACTATTTTTACAATGATGAACGTTTAAATCCTAAAACGTACGTTTAAATAAAATTACGTAAACGTACAAAATAAAACGTGAGTTTTAAGAAATAAAATGCCTACAAATATGAAAATGACATTTTTACAATCCTAATAATAAAAGAAAATTATTAGAAAAAGAAAATTATTTTTACAACTATTTATTTATTTATTATTAATTAAAACTATTTATTAAGTATTTAAAATGGACTAAAATATAAGAAAATACAAAATTAACCTAGAAAAATGAAATTAAAACTTAGAAAAATCTAAAATATGATAAAACTTATTTTAAAACTGAAAATATATTTTTTACACTTTTTATGTATTTATTATTAATTTAATACTATTTAAAACTAATTAAAATGCTAAAAAATACTATTTAAACCAAGAAAATTATGGAAAAATACTTTTTATGACTTTTATATTTATCTTAATCTAGGAAAATTGAAAACATATTTCTTTAAGCTTTTTCTGATTTATTAGTATTAAAAGCTATTTAAAAAGGATTAAAAACTAGTTAAAATAAAGAAAAATACTAAATAGTGATGGAAAAATCTGAAAAATTCAGGAAAATGCTAAAATATTATTCTAAGTTTATAAAAAATATAAAAACATATGCTTATGTGGATGAAAATGCAACTGCAATGGATTAGCTTATAAATAAGCACTTCAAAATAAGCTAAAAGCCACAAATGGACACCAAATTAACACATAAGCTAGGTTATGCTATATTAACTAAATACTAACCTATTCCAATCATCCTAAACTTCTGAAAAGCAGTTTAAGCCAAAGATTAAGCAAATCAAAAACTAGCTTATCTCAGAAAATGGGACAACATGTTGGCTGATCTAAAACTGGGGTCCACAGAGCTTAAGCTAAAAACCTTTACTAAAATGGAGAGTCAGCTGGGTGGTGAGTGGAAAGGAACCAAGAACCACCAGTGGGGTTCACTGGTGTGGCCTGTGGGACCCACCAAAGTGGTGGGGAAGCCCACTGTTGTGGTGCATATCGATGCACAGGCATCATTTCGAAATGGGTCTCAAAAGAAACAAGTAGATAAGCAGTTAATAAGCTAATTGGGAGAGAGCTAATATTTTTATAATTTATTTAAGCAACTAAAGTTTACTATCCCAAAAGCATTTAAGCTAAATCCTAATATTAAACTCACAATAAAATTCTAAGTTTTATTCAAAAACGACCAAATGACAATTTTGACTTTTTGATTTATACTAAAGGATTGACTTTTATGAACTTGTGATCTATCCTACTCACTAATTATGATATGTTAAGCTATAATTAAGTGAAATTGAGCTAATCTATTAAGTTATAAGCTACTTGGATAGGATTTGCATTCCTAAATCTCAACAGTGAGTCTGCAAATTAAGTATACAATCTAATTTGACTTTTTACTAAATAAGTACTAGATTTTATTGCTTGTTTGAGTTATTAGACTCTAGTGTGACAGACTTCAAGCAAGAACACTGTCTCAAACACCCTGCTACTTAGTTATCACAAGAAAACCAAACAAATCTGTGGAGACTGTTTTGAAGATTTTTCAAAGAGTTTCACAGATCAAGACCAAGAGATCTATTGCAGACCTTATATAATCAATTATTAGGACTAAATAAACATTAAACAACAATAATAACTCAATTAAACTCATAAATGACAAGTATGCTCTAATGACTGTGAAAATGAGATTTAAAGACAACTATGAATTCCAAAGAACAAACTACTGGTTTTAATGTTTAAATAAACTTAACTATAGCTAATAAACATAAA
Organism: Chrysanthemum makinoi; assembly: GCA_910596185.1. Taxonomy (NCBI): domain Eukaryota; kingdom Viridiplantae; phylum Streptophyta; class Magnoliopsida; order Asterales; family Asteraceae; genus Chrysanthemum; species Chrysanthemum makinoi. Next base: position 79,362,515 of record OU343216.1, on the reverse strand, counting down.
AACACAAAGATTCAAGGTAATGAACAATTTAAACAGTGAAACACCAAAATGGATCAAGAAGCTTACAAATGAGTTTCAAGCATAAACAGATAACCAAGGTCTGAGGATCAATCCTAATGCTTCCCAAGAAGCTCTATACCAGTAAGCAATCCAACATTAGCACTGCAACATTGTCTTGATCATGTCTCCATGTGATTTTTATTTTTAACTAATTTTTGGTATTTTTGATAATTTTTGAGATTGCTAAGTAAACTGATTTGTAAAGATTTTAATAGCTTCTAGGCTTATATAATGAACTTATATAAGCTTATAAGTCATAAACAACAACCACAAACATCATTTGACCTTATGGAGAATTTTAAAGTAAATTTGCATAAACCGGAATTAAACAGAAACTTGAAATTAAGGTTTACAAAAGAGTTATTCGATAATAAAAACATGAAATATAGAGCTTGAAAGTGATTAATACACTGAAACTAAAGTTAAGCTAAAACGACATAAACTACACTAAATTACACTACTTTTAACTACTACTTCTCAATATCTGCTTCTTTCCCTTTTTATAATGACTCTTTGAAGTCTTTGCAGCTTTGTGAGACTTTCCCACTTCACTTGAACCGTTGGATTGGTCAATTTAATCTCCCCGCTTTAAACCAATTTTGGCCAAAGTCCTTGGGTTAACTTGGCACCGATATTTTATAATTAAGGAACTTTGGATGGTAGCGTATGCTTAGGGGACAGGTTTGAGAGATATTTAGGCAAGTTGGTAGAGTTTGGAAGAAAACAGGGGAAGGGGTGAGGTTTTGGAGGTAAAAGTAGTGGAAATTGCATTTAATGCGAGGTGTGTAAGGAGGTGGTGGAGGAGTAGGTTGTTGAGTGTAGTGGTGAGGTGGAGGTGAAGAGGTGGCAAAACCACCCGGTATGGTGACTGAAAGTGGTTTGGGGAAGGATGAACAGTGAAGGCGGGATTGGGTTGTTTGACTGTTTGACCAGTTATTAATAACGGGGGTGTTGGGTTTGGGCTAAAGACTGGGCAATTTCTTTGGGTTGGTGGATTTGGATTTGGTTTGTTAACAATTACAAGGGTCCGTTTGGTTAAGCTTAACAACACAAGGACCATATATGTAATATTCTGATTTTTGAAGGACTGAACTAGTAACTTTTCCAAAGCTAATCAAAGGGCCAAACCTGCCATATAATAATAACACAAGGACCAATGTTGATAAATTTAACATTTAAAACTTTAAAAGGACCTTAATTGTCATTTTTGGATTTTGAGGGACTAAAAGTGTAATTTCCCAAAAGTTTATCATAAGGACCAATCTTGTCATATATAAATAGTACAAGGTTTATTTTTGATTATTTTCACTTTTAAAATTCACCAAGGACTATATTTGACATTTTTCAAAGTTCAGAGACTAAAGTTGTCAATTTGTGATTTTTGAATTTTAAAGGGTTTGTTTTGACAACTTTTGAATCTCATGGACCTTAAAGGACATTTTGCTTTATTTTGATTTACCAGGGACTAATTTTGACAACTTTTGTAACTTGGGGGACTAAAACTGCCATATGTTTAAGCACAAATGCAATTTAAGTAGTGAATGGCCGACCGTAACAAACTCAAAACAGTTTAAGCACAAATGCAATTTAAGATCAGAGGAATATAGGGAATTCCTGGGTCGTTAAGTCCCACGGAGGATGAATTGGTGTTTAAACAACTTCAGATGATAGAATGATCACTAAGGATAGTGATCAGTAAGGTTTTTTGCTGGATAATTACCTAAAGAAAAGTTCTACAAATTACAGCGACTTAAATGTAAATTAAAAGAAATTAAAAAGTTAAAATATATTAAATAAACGCTATCACTATTTTTACAATGATGAACGTTTAAATCCTAAAACGACGCTTTAAATAAAATTACGTAGACGTACAAAATAAAACGTGAGTTTTAAGAAATAAAATGCCTACAAATATGAAAATGACATTTTTACAATCCTAATAATTAAAGAAAATTATTAGAAAAATAAAATTATTTTTACAACTATTTATTTAATTATTATTAATTAAAACTATTTATTAAGTATTTAAAATGGACTAAAATATAAGAAAATACAAAATTAACCTAGAAAAATGAAATTAAAACTTAGAAAAATCTAAAATATGATAAAACTTATTTTAAAACTGAAAATATATTTTTTACATTTTTTATGTATTTATTATTAATTTAATACTATTTAAAACTAATTAAAATGCTAAAAAAATACTATTTAAACCAAGAAAATTATGGAAAAATACTTTTTATGACTTTTATATTTATCTTAATCTAGGAAAATTGAAAACATATTTCTTTAAGCTTTTTCTGATTTATTAGTATTAAAAGCTATTTAAAAAGGATTAAAAACTAGTTAAAATAAAGAAAAATACTAAATAGCGATGGAAAAATCTGAAAAATTCAGGAAATTGCTAAAATATTATTCTAAGTTTATAAAAAATATAAAAACATATGCTTATGTGGATGAAAATGCAACTGCAATGGATTAGCTTATAAATAAGCACTTCAAAATAAGCTAAAAGCCACAAATGGACACCAAATTAACACATAAGCTAGGTTATGCTATATTAACTAAATACTAACCTATTCCAATCATCCTAAACTTCTGAAAAGCAGTTTAAGCCAAAGATTAAGCAAATCAAAAACTAGCTTATCTCAGAAAATGGGACAACATGTTGGCTGATCTAAAACTGGGGTCCACAGAGCTTAAGCTAAAAACCTTTACTAAAATGGAGAGTCATTGGGTGGTGAGTGGAAAGGAACCAAGAACCACCATGGGGTTCACCGGTGTGGCACGTGGGACCCACCAAAGTGGTGGGGAAGCCCATGTTGTGGTGCATATCAGATGCACAGTGGCATCATTTCAAATGGGTCTCAAAAGAAACAAGTAGATAAGCAGTTAATAAGCTAATTGGGAGAGAGCTAATATTTTTATAATTTATTTAAGCAACTAAAGTTTACTATCCCAAAAGCATTTAAGCTAAATCCTAATATTAAACTCACAATAAAATTCTAAGTTTTATTCAAAAACGACCAAATGACAATTTTGACTTTTTGATTTATACTAAAGGATTGACTTTTATGAACTTGTGATCTATCCTACTCACTAATTATGATATGTTAAGCTATAATTAAGTGAAATTGAGCTAATCTATTAAGTTATAAGCTACTTGGATAGGATTTGCATTCCTAAATCTCAACAATGAGTCTGCAAATTAAGTATACAATCTAATTTGACTTTTTACTAAATAAGTACTAGATTTTATTGCTTGTTTGAGTTATTAGACTCTAGTGTGACAGACTTCAAGCAAGAACACTGTCTCAAACACCCTGCTACTTAGTTATCACAGCAAAACCAAACAGTCCTGTGGAGACTGTTTTGAAGATTTTTCAAAGAGTTTCACAGATCAAGACCAAGAGATCTATTGCAGACCTTATATAATCAATTATTAGGACTAAATAAACATTAAACAACAATAATAACTCAATTAAACTCATAAATGACAAGTATGCTCTAATGACTGTGAAAATGAGATTTAAAGACAACTATGAATTCCAAAGAACAAACTACTGGTTTTAATGTTTAAATAAACTTAACTATAGCTAATAAACATAAAAACACAAAGATTCAAGGTAATGAACAATTTAAACAAAGGAAACACCAAAATGGATCAAGAAGCTTACAAATGAGTTTCAAGCATAAACAGATAACCAAGGTCTGAGGATCAATCCTAATGCTTCCCAAGAAGCTCTATACCAGTAAGCAATCCAACATTAGCACTGCAACATTGTCTTGATCATGTCTCCATGTGATTTTTATTTTTAACTAATTTTTGGTATTTTTGATAATTTTTGAGATTGCTAAGTAAACTGATTTGTAAAGATTTTAATAGCTTCTAGGCTTATATAATGAACTTATATAAGCTTATAAGTCATAAACAACAACCACAAACATCATTTGACCTTATGGAGAATTTTAAAGTAAATTTGCATAAACTGGAATTAAACAGGAAACTTGAAATTAAGGTTTACAAAAGAGTTATTTGACAATAAAAACATGAAATATAGAGCTTGAAAGCTGATTAATACACTGGAAACTAAAGTTAAGCTAAAACGACATAAACTACACTAAATTACACTACTTTTAACTACTACTTCTCAATATCTGCTTCTTTCCCTTTTTATAATGACTCTTTGAAGTCTTTGCAGCTTTGTGAGACTTTCCCACTTCACTTGAACCGTTGGATTGGTCAATTTAATCTCCCCCGTTTAAACCAATTTTGGCGCCAAAGTCCTTGGGTTAACTTGCAGCCTGATATTTTATAATTAAGGAACTTTGGATGGTAGCAGATGCTTAGGGGACAGGTTTGAGAGATATTTAGGCAAGTTGGTAGAGTTTGGAAGAAAACAGGGGAAGGGGTGAGGTTTTGGAGGTAAAAGTAGTGGAAATTGCATTTAATGCAGCAGGGTGTGTAAGGAGGTGGTGGAGGGAGTAGGTTGTTGAGCTGTAGTGGTGAGGTGGAGGTGAAGAGGTGGCAAAACCACCGGTATGGTGACCGAGTGGTTTGGGGGAAGGATGAACAGTGAAGGCGGGATTGGGTTGTTTGACTGTTTGACCAGTTATTAATAACGGGGGTGTTGGGTTTGGGCTAAAGACTGGGCCAGCTGCTGGGTTGGTGGATTTGGATTTGGTTTGTTAACAATTACAAGGGTCCGTTTGGTTAAGCTTAACAACACAAGGACCATATATGTAATATTCTGATTTTTGAAGGACTGAACTAGTAACTTTTCCAAAGCTAATCAAAGGGCCAAACCTGCCATATAATAATAACACAAGGACCAATGTTGATAAATTTAACATTTAAAACTTTAAAAGGACCTTAATTGTCATTTTTGGATTTTGAGGGACTAAAAGTGTAATTTCCCAAAAGTTTATCATAAGGACCAATCTTGTCATATATAAATAGTACAAGGTTTATTTTTGATTATTTTCACTTTTAAAATTCACCAAGGACTATATTTGACATTTTTCAAAGTTCAGAGACTAAAGTTGTCAATTTGTGATTTTTGAATTTTAAAGGGTTTGTTTTGACAACTTTTGAATCTCATGGACCTTAAAGGACATTTTGCTTTATTTTGATTTACCAGGGACTAATTTTGACAACTTTTGTAACTTGGGGGACTAAAACTGCCAATTATGCAAACTTGATACGTTTTTCACCAGATTTTGATGTTTTTGCATTTAAAACATATAAAACACTTGTTTGTGATATTTTTATCATTTTGATATGTTTCTGAGTGTTTTCAGATGTTTTTGGCATTCTAACAGTATAAAAATGATGAGTATTTAGACACTCATCAGAAGGCCATGAGCTTAAGCCCAAGCCCATAGGAGAAAGGAAGGGACTAGGAGTTTTGCCCTAGCTTCCCTCCTATAAATACTCTTGTAAACCTTCATTTGAAGGTTGGTTGTTCATTTTATTCATTCACTTTCACTCTACGCCTAACCGTGCTACTCTTAACGTGTGTGTGTGTGTTTATTGTGTTCAACCGCCTCTATCTCTTTCTATTAAGCTTGTGTTGTAAATCTTGTGACCTAACATAGCTGGTGCTTAATGACTCAAAGTAGGTTAACCTACGAACTTTTGTAATCTTACGGTTACGGAATAGGAACCTATGGAACATAGGCTAGACGAATTTACCCAAGGAGTCTAGTGACATTTACCCCCACATGAAGCGATAGAAGACATATATATGAAAACTGGATTATGGCGTAACAAGATTAGTAAGTAGGCTAGCACATTTCTCTCTATTGATTATTCACATCTTTTATTTGCTTTCATTTCATTTTGTTTATTTAGTTCATTATTAAATCAAGCTCAAAACCCCCTTTAAAATCAGTGACATTAGACTTAAATTAGGATTCGCACTCGTAGCTCTTAGGACGATCTCGACTTTACTGATTACTACAATACACACGACCGGGTACACTGCCCGTTAGTGCATTAGGTAGACCTTAGGCAGACGAGATTATAAATATTAAAACTTGGTCAGAAATCCTGCATCAGTTTTTGTTTATTATTACTCCATGTATTTCGTGTCCCGTTGAGCTAAAATGAAATCGCGGTACCTCGGTTTGGCAAAAATGTGAGGACTACGTTTTTGTGAACGTTCTAATAAAAATAAAATATAAACAAAATTATTGATTCCGAAAAGAAATAATTATCGAATTTAAACCATTACTAATACGGTGTTTGTACGCGTGCGATGTCGTTTTTCAGGAAAAATGAGATAACTTCTCGTTTTTAAATTTAAATGAGTTTTGGAATGTTCGAAAATGAAATACAAGTAATAATAATTATAATTTACTATTAAAATAAGTCTGGAAAGTTACCGGTTGTCACAATGGATAATAAGATGATGGAATAGGCTATCGAAACAACCCCAATTAAACACATTATTTAAAGAGGTTGAAATAAGCGTGTCAAGGTTTATTATCTACTAAAATTAGAAAAATCCATAAAGTTTCTGGACCAAAACTATTTCAGGTCATTCTACTTTGACCCGTATCAAAATTCCTGGTTTTGACTATTTGACATGGCGTACCAATCTGCCAGACCCACCCATTTTGCAAACCTATTGAGAGCTTAGGATCAAGGTATATGAATATTGAATACAACAAACATTCCAAAATGCTTCAAATATACGTGGCATATTGTATAAAATTGAAGCGCCTAGCCTCTGAGGATACTGATTTTATAGTATATTTATAGTGTCTCGTGCAGTTTTCATTGGTAAATTGATTCTGAAAGACAATCCAGTGAAGTCTATTAACTACATAATTTCTTCATGGCCTTCTGAAAGATTTTCCATCATGTAAACCATTTGTTTGATCTTGGTCCAATGATGTTGTATTCTAAAAAATATGTTGTGACAAAGTTATGTAATGAGAAACAAGTTTCTAATTATGGGATATTATATAATCACTTACAATCCAGGTTTTGATAATCAGAATAGTTCTTCCATGACGGTCATGAAAATTTGCCCTGAACATTTTCCCAATTTCACCCTCCACTACAACTTCTTCCAAGCAAGAGAGAGAAAAGGATTCATAAGAGCTAATTAGTAAAAGTGGCAACACGGATGGGTCGCAAGTGTTGGGTTGTAGGTCAAATGAGTCTTTTTTAGAGTTTGGGTTGGGTTGACCCCCAAGCACTCTTTTCTACCATTAGTAACTGGACTTTGATAACGAGTAAATATATGTTTTTTTACCATTTGGTATTACAGAAGTTTGTCTCTTTACCATTTGATATACAATTGCAGTTGCAATTCCATGATTATCATCAATGAATAGAATAATTTCTCCATTGAAAGCAGTGGCCTCTTTAAGAACAGCTTTAAGTCGCTCCTCAAATTCTCCTCTAAAGTTAGCATAAGCAAGCAATGATCCATATCCAGTGAGATAAGTTGCACCGTTAGGAAGTGTCAATTTTGAGGTTCATGTGTTCAAGTCATCACAATAGTCTACATGATGTTCATAACTGGCACTTACTATAACAGATAAATGTATTGTATTTATGCCTACCTTAAAAACTTAGAAGTGAAGCTTCTGCAATTATCTTAAAACATTGCAACTTCTCAGTTAAAAGTTTGCTACATAACTTATCAGTCCCTAAGCTAAGACCTAACCATATTAACTTACTTGAGATAAGCTCATCTCAATACCTAATCCTGAAGAAAACTGAAGTAGAAAGATGGGGCCAGACCCATTTGTCCTCATGAAACACCTCTAAAATAGACTACTAATAAGATTACCAAGAGGAGATAACTATGCTTCTATTTGACCATAAGGCTCCCTTCTCCCTCTCCACTGATCCTTTCAAAAACCATCAATCCACACCCAAACTAAAACATTATTTTTCTATTGCGAGTGCATAAAGCAAGGGAAATAAAGATTTAGAGAGCCCTGTCTCTTATCTAAGAATCCATCCACTCTTAATTTTCCCTACCATCATCAGATCTAAATTAATTCTAGGCTTTTATACATCCTTACAACGACTAATAAACTTAAAAACCATCATCTGATCTAAATTAGAGCTTTTGAGTAAAGTTTCCATCTTAGCAACAAATTGTGTGCTTTATATATACATATATGCTCCAACCATATTGTCATCATGGGTCCCATGAAGTAACTTTTGACACATTCGAGTCTTATAATGGTTCATCTCAACGGAAACTATGTGTCTCAGTATCCTGCACATTCTGAATAATCAGTTTTTAACAATGAATCCATTATATCTATCCCCTTATTAAGGTAGATGATGAATCCACTATCTCCATGGATCTATAATCCCATATTATCTAATATTCAATGCCTTTATATGATATGTTGAGCTTTAGATACAAAACTTGACCGTATAAGGAATATGAGAAAGCGGAACATATGCAGTATCTTGAGACATGGATCCCACTTTAAATTTACTTCCTAAACTTGATTGTTTGCCTACAAAGTCTACACTTTAGTTGTCTAAGGTCAATTTAGAGTATTCTAATTTCAAGATCAATGGTCTAATTCATTTAAAGCAGTTGTCCTTTGTATATTGCTAATTAACGCAAATGGTACTATAAAACCACATCTAGTCATGTTTTGTTTTTCATTGTGATCTAATGTCCCACTCCATAAAGCCTAATCTTTCAACATTCAGAATAGAAACCACAACGCACCACACCACCAACTATTGAACTACTATATTTACTTAGATGCAAAACTAAATCAAAATAACTAAGTATCACAAGAAACAATTGTAAATTGCTTAAGCATAAAAGATTTTCCAGACTAAGCCAAGTAAACTAATCCCAATATATTGTATTAACATAACAGATAACAAAATCACTAAATTTAAATAACTCAAACTTAAACCAACACCCTGTTACTTCTTCATCCCTTTTCTTTTTAATTTCCTAAACATTGTTCTCTAATAACTTATACACCCTTAATATCAAGCTACTTAATTGATAAACCTTTAAAGTTCTAATCTTTTTTTTCCATAATCCTCAAAAGGGTATCTTCTTAACTCAAATTAACAAAAATAATCACACCCGCATCATATATCAAACTTCAAAAAACACCTAAAAAACCTTAGTTCGAATACTAAGCTCATAAACCAATAAGATTCAATCTTTCTTCAAAATCCTCGAAATAGTATAGATTACAATTTAAAACCATAAACCTTTCAACTAAAAAAACCTAAACTATAGCCACGTAACTTCATAACCTTTCATGTGAATTTTGTTATTGGTTATTCAATCATCGTGTATCCTTATTTCCGATAAAAAAAGGAAAATGCAACCTAGAACAGAATTAGGTAGTGTTTTGTGTCATGTATAGGTGATTGTGTTTTGTCTTCTATGCAAATATGAAAGCCTTGTCATGTCATCCACCATATGTGAATTAGAAACACAATAATTAAAATTTAAACATGTTATACAAGCACATAACTAAATTATATCTCTTTGATAGCTTTTGTGTAGAACCAATACAGACAAATAAGTTGATGCAGACTCTGATAAAGTAAGAACACATGATTAATTTTAACAAATTACCTAATATTATGCTTGATTTATAATGAGAAACATGCAAAATACAATATAGATTGCTAGATAAAATCTTGAAAATCCAACTAAGAAAAAAATTGCAATACATGTTCATCAGAAATACCTGTACACCTATTCATCAGAAACAAAAGAATTATTTGGTTGCTAGCTTACACGACAAGAACCAAGTTGTAACACCAAAACACATAATCATCAAATGTGACAAAAATGCAAGGGAATTGATACCTACACCACATATTTTGATGCATGCACCACAATTTGTGCATTACATTTTGTACTGTACAATACTGTAATGCACAAATTATTGTGCATGCATCAAAAGATTTGGTGTGAGTATCACCTCCCAAAAAGTAATCATGAAGTCAAGGCATGCATGTGATTACAAAGCACTTCTAGGTAAACAAAAAAAAGTAGGAAGATTAATTACGTTTTGACATGATATAGGGATTGTTTAGCTTGTAACAAAACTTGTACCTGTAGGAAACTACTTTTATAAATTGCCTCAAGTTCATCATGTAAAAGAGCTTAAGATATCACTCATGAAGCAAAAAAGTGTGTTAGTATTACAAATAAAAAGGGCAAATATGTATGAATGATAATATTATAAACCCTAACAATCATTAAAATATGCGAAAGAGAAACTCTAATTTGGTTTGAAGATTCGAACTTTGATATATAAAATCATAATAAGAAGTTGTAATTCCTAAACAATTGAAAAATATATACATCACATGATCTTGTCCATTTGAAATCACAGAGAGTCAACCATTGTTAAAACCTGTAACAAAATCAAAAAACGTGATTGTACCTACAATAATGAAAAAGAAGCATGTTAGGGTTTTTTTGAGAGGTTGAGAAGAAGCAAGTTAGGGTGAGAGGCTGAATAGAAGACCGCGTGTGTTCTGATGGTATATATGTTTTATGGTATAGTTTCTGATTTTGCTTCCATATTCTCTCAAAGATTTTTTCGGGATTGCTTTTTAATTGGCCAATGAGAAGACTCGATTTCAAAACTGAGCCGTCTCATTAGTTAATCGAATCCCTCGATTTGGCCAAAAATGAGTTATCTTATTATATAAAAGATACTTTTTTTAGCCAACAACTTTCCCTTAACTGCGTGACTTTTTTTAATCCCAATTATTTCCCACGATACATCTTGGTGGCCCATAACTTTTTCCATAAATGTTATATAACGAGCATGTTTGCCCGCGCTTTGTTCTTGGGTGTGTTCTTCTGTATATTTAATTTTTTTGCGATGTAATGTTTGACACATGTTTTGTGGTTTCCGGTTTATAATATTTATCTTTTTAATGCTTTATATTTTTTTCCTCTTTGAGTTAACTTAATACTTATCTTTAACGAATAGTCTTTACCTCCAAATATAAATGATTATAGTGATGAACCACGATATATATTAGTTCACATGTATTCGCACGTGAAAAATTACAAAAAGTGATGTAATTTTATTAGAGGAGTTGAAATAACATTATAAAAATTACAAACATAAACATGAATCTAGTTGTTGTTCTCAGTTCTATCAGTTTCGTAATGTAAAACTTATGAGAATTCAGTATGACAGCTTGTTGCATATTGACCATCCCATTCTAAGCACCAACCCTCATCCATTCTACATCACGGAAGTCATGATATTTTTGATACAACACGGACACTTTAAAAATAACCTGTAGAATACTAATGCATTAAAAAAAATTAGTTAAAACTGCTTTAAAAGATAAACATTTCAAAACCTAAGTGGTGAGTTCCATGATAGCAACACGACCACGTTTGCATAACCAAATGAATGTCTCGTGGGTCAATACCAGTCTCATCAATCTCATCCTCTTCATAAACGCACTGTGCAACAAAGGTAGCAAAAGCATATGGCTTTGCCATAACTGAACTCATATCATACATTCTACATTGTTGAGCAACTTGACCCTGATGAGCTAAGGACTAACCGCCCCCATCTTTGCATCTCCAAAAATCACATTGGTTTCTGAATTTGGGCTTTTATAGACATCGGGTTTTGAGACGTAAAACATCATCTGCATCACCATCATGAAATGAACCATTAAACACTGTTAAAAAAACGATTCACCAACGTGATATTTTTTTTTAAATTCGGAGAGTACACTAATAATTTGAAGATATGGGTCTTCATATCCTTATCTATAATTCTAAATTCAACCTTTCAAACAATGTAACTATAGTTTTCAACACCATCCAACAAAAAGGAAGAAACTACCTAATTGCACTTCGGACATCATTTTCCTTCAACATGTGTTATAGCTTTATTTTTTAATAATATCAGTTTATCGTAACGGGTGAGTGAGAACCTGTAATAATTAAAAAGAACATGCAAGAATATCAGTTTCATTTCTGATTTCCAACCTTACGTAGATACTTCACAATACAAAAGAACCTGCAAGAATTAAAAACCTGGATCATTGATCGTAAATCGTCATCGCATCAAGTCAAGCAATTTCAAAACAATAACTTAACAGTTAAACTACATAAACAACAGAACACCATATGAATATCAAATGAAACCAAAAAAAAGGACACGAGAAGGTTAAAAAGCACCTCATTATCAAAAGCGTCAGAATTGAAACCGAAAAATTAAAACCATAATTTCGTTTATGTATGTTAGTTTCTCAAAACAATATCTATGCAATGATGAAGCATTGTGATTTATATGCCATCATCAACTATATAGGCTACACAAAATCATCAAACCACTGAAAATTAATAATTAGATTTAAGACGTAATAGCACCGTAAGTAAAGTGCTCATATACCACATAAACAGAAATTTACTATTAGTTTATTTTTTTTATTATTTTTTATTATTAGTCGTTTGCCACTACCAGATTTAAAATTGCATACTAAAGTTGTTACCTCTGATTGTATGCATATTTCCGGCAATATTATTCTCCTTCCTCGTCTTTACCTTGTTTGCATTAGACTCATCCCACAACGTAAAACCACTCCCTGTGTAAGAACTGCAGTTTGAATTTTCATCATTGTTATTGCTACTACTTGATTGTAGTGGTTGCAAGAAGTTGTGAGTTTTAAGGTAACTACCGAAAAAGATACAAATAATGAGGTTTTATTCTTACGATAAGTCAACTTAGAAGGTGGTAAACACAATTTGACAATGCCAATAAAAAAAAAGACTTAAGGTATAAGCTTTTGTGGGTTTTATCGAATCATGTCTAAAAAGCTTTTGTGGCCAAAAATGCGTATGATCAAGAAATGTGGCAAAAGTCATAGACTAATGGAAAGGGTGCAAACCTTGTAGACTAATATGCACAACACAATGAATTTTCAAGTGACATTCTTTTATATTATCGCTTTTGTTCTTATATCTTCAGTTAAACGGGCAGACGGGCCACTATATTACTGTTAGGCTTTTAATTGGATAAGATGATTAACAAAATACCAATAGAGAGAATAATGAAATGAAAACGGGCCCCTTAATAAAATCATGATCGGCCCGTGCAATTTCCCCTTTTAGTATATATTGTAGTTACGCAACAGGTCTAGGCGGGTCTACTGGATCAAAAGAAATTAGTAATTTTTGGCTAAGAAACAGGTTAGATACTTGAATAAGCGCAGCTGCAGAACGCCCTGCTTCAGCAGCAGCACCAATCAGTATAAAAAGATGGGGAAAAGCAGGAGTGACTATCTCCATACCGAAAGCTGCATTTTCTAGAAAATCAGCGAATAACCTCCATCCCTTTGGATTCACATCAAAATGTCGTCCGAATTATGACAAAAATATTTTGCTTCGATACCCAATTTCGTCCTTCAGTACCCAATTCACGGCTGCAGCAGTTGGAATTGCACCTTTCCCCAACCCAACCGCATATAGCAAAGACTACATAAATAACTCAGAATCAAACATCATGTAGGTCAAACACTTTAGCACAATAGGCATACAATAAGGCATAAAAAACCAACCGCATAGGCATACAATAAGGCATAAAAACCCTACCATAGGCATACCATAGGCATCAAAATCAAACATCGCTGTCAAATAAAAATATTTTCGTTTTGTTATCGAGATTAATGGTACCTTTCCAGAGATTTTGTGCATTTCTCCGATAATTGATGCCAAAAGAGATGATTTCCCAGAACCCACTATCCCAACAATTCTTTGCAAGTTCACCTTTCTTAATCTCTAAGTTCAAATTCTTGACTACGTGTCCTTCAGCCGACTTCATCATCTCAACTAAAAGACACAACTAAAAGACATATCACAGTTACTATGTTATCAACATTTTATTGCTACAAAGAAGATATATGAAACTTAAAATGCAAATGTTCATAGAAAAAATCAGGTACCATATATTAACTAACCAAAAAATTTATGAACATAAACAGAAGTAAATCGTATATACGACGTACTTTATTTTATGAATTACGAAATGGTTTGTTTATGCTCTTATCGCGTGGTTTGTTTGTTGTCGTCTCCTTGGTGACATTCGATAAAACTGGAACGACGCGGAGAAGATCAATTGGTTTCTTTGTTTATGCATTTACTGCAAAAATGAACAAAAACATACAAAATTCATCTTAACAACAAAACGTCAAAAAATTATCAATTGTACAGTGGTACGCTCTGTACAAAAACAAAATGCAAATTGTAGATATAATTGTAATATCATACTTGACTTATTGGATGAGTATAGTATAACTTTTATCTGTTGCAGTATAATAAATTATCAACTACACATTCAAAAATTTAAATATTAGTGGTAAACAATATAATTTCTTTACACGAAACTTATTACGCATTTCGCATTTCTAGTTTTTTTAACAAAAAAGAATCTAGTAATCTGTCGCATTTTTTTTTTCAACTACACATTAAAAAATTTAAAAGAAGTTTTCAATTTTACATAAGAAATCACAAACACCACTTAACATCTATAATTGATTATTACAACAAACACCCCCTAATCATGAACTATTAACAGAAAACCGCATCAATCTGCATGGTTATGATACTACATCTTCATCCTATTAACAAACAAAAGCCAACAATCATTTCAACTGTTATTACAAATCAATTATAAGTTTATCTTGTTTTTTTATTTGTTTCGTCATTGAATAGTAAACATTATATTTTTAATATAAATTCTATAAACAATTATATTGGGAAGGATGTGCAATAGGTAGACATCCGTAACAGTGGGAATAAGGGAATACACACAAATTGCAGAGCCTTTAATCGTAAAAAAAAAAATACCAATATGGTTTTTTTTATTCTCCCGCTTTATGTATTCAAAATAATGTTAAATAAAAAATGTGTGTCAACCTGGTCGTTTATAACTTGTACTCCCGCTTCCACCTAAATGTGTTTTGACCCATTCACTGGCATAATTTGCCACTTCTAAGACCAAGTGCCGCTTTATTGATTCTTAACAGTAAATGGGTGTTTCACGCTTTGTATTAGAACTGATTGTCTCAAACACGTATATTTTCTGCTTATCTACTTACTAATATATTAAGCATGTATGCAACTTGGAATGCTTGAAATGAGCAAAGTGCATATGTTTATTTGCTCACATGCTTGCTCAAGAATTTGGAATGTGTAACACTATAAGCTAAAACATTTTGTCCTATATCCAAATTTTTAAGCACAAAAAGTGCTAACCAACAATAGAGAAACAAAATAAGTTGATAATCAGGTTTCTACAAAGAAAACCCAAATTAACAACAGCAGAACCGTAAACAATATCATCACCTGAACAAAACCCCCAACCATACAATCCCAACAATCCTTATTTTACCACAGAATAAGCAAATACGCAAAAGTAATTTGGAATACACCTATCTCCACAAAGTAATACCCCATTATAAATTATAAAATTATCAGGAAACCAATCCCAAACACAGTTAAAGATTCCTAAACTATAACAATCACGAAACAAAATCTAACCTTTTTTTTTACTTCAGCCTTCTTTGTAATCCATAAATCTCACTGAAAATAATTGGAACCTGCAATTAAACAAAACCCATAAATAAAATGACAAACTTCTTGTAAAAATAATGTTAAATGATATATATATATATATATATATATATATATATATATATATATATATATATGTATATATTTTTTTGGATCTAAAGTGATTCCAACGAAGTAATTACCGGTCGTTAAGATTGGGGTCATTGGAATTTGTTTTGTGTGTGTGTGTGTGATTTTTGGTCTGCGATTTTAACATAAAAAACAAAGAAGAGTATAGGGTGGGTCCCCAGTACTTTTTTGGATTTTGATGATGAATTTAGTGTATGGTTTATGGTGAAGATAAGCGTGTGTTTTTTGTTGAAGATATTTTGATGGTCAGATTAATGTGTTTATATGATAAGATGGAGAAGAAGAATAAGAGGCGGTGGAATTTTATAGGATGTGTTAAAAACTTAAACAACTGATTCTTGCTATTACGGTGTAATTACAGAAAAGCGGATAGTGAACAAATCGAAACCCAAACACACTTTAGCCAATCAGAGTTTGTCACTTGGTCCACTAAGGCACTGTGTAAGATTAATGTTTGTCTGCTAATCAAAAACCCACCAATGAGAATGTGAATTAAGTGAAAACGGGTTCCGTAGAAAATCTCTTTTGGCCCCCACCCTTCTAATAGTGTATATATATATATATATATATATATATATATATATATATATATATATATATATATATATATATATATATATAATATAATATTTTCTTGTGTTAAAATACAAATTAGACACCAATATTTTCTTTCCTTACTCTATTCATAAAAACCTCGCTATCTGAGCTTTTATAAACTTTGTCATGCAATGCTAAGTGAATGTTATAAACTCCACTTAAGATGACAACACACCATAAAAATCTTGTATAAAACTCTCTTGGAGATGTTTCTATGAAAAAAAGCTCATAAAATTAAGTTACCAAGTAAAACCATATCCGCGCTAGCTATGAAGCTGCTAGCAATACGGGCCGTGTGTAACCTTGCCTTGACAAAATGGTTGATCGATGCGATAAGTGAACCAGGTTCTACAGATACTATAAGGGGTTGTTTCATTACTTCTTAATAAATTAGTTAAGTGCTCAGGTTCTGAATCAGTCAAAGGTTTGGCGTTTGATAGAATTTTTTTGCCTCTTTATCATTCAATGTGATTCTGAGTGATTTTGCATAAGATGGACCCTAAACCATTCAGTAGCTAATTTACTCTTTCTTTTGGCATTATCTTCATTTTTTTTATTTGTTCCCCTAACAATTCATAACTTTATGAAGTATTTTTAATTAATAAACTTTACAAAGTAGACCTAATGAAATTAGAGTAACATATACATTTGATCAACAACGGTTAGAGTATCGCTTTCATACGGCGAGAAATTGAGATAGTTATGAATTCCATTGAGTTCCCTTATTTCATCGAACAACTCAAAATTAGGCCCATATCGATGTTACAAGAAATATATACATTTCAATTATATATTTAAACTAATAAATTTTTATTGTTGAAAGTACAAGTTTTATTATAGAAAATTAAATTGGTAAGTTTTTTTATTATTAGAGTCACTCGTCGTAACACTTCACTTTTTTTCAAAGATCGGTGTCATTCAGAGCCGTTGAATCATTCAGGCTTTTAAATCATTCAACACTAAATCACTATGTTTTATCAAACAACCCCTAACTCTTTCTTCATTCGAGTCCGTCCATCCATAGGCATTACCGATATAAAAGACTGGACATTGATTTACAATTCTTTTGAGTTCACTGCTCATATAATATGTGGCGAGTATTGCTGTAAAATGTGTCTTAAAACTTTTTCTAACACATAAACTTTCCTTGCATAAGTTACCTCTTTTGGAATAAATTTTAACTTATGTGAAAAAATAAGGGTCCTCCTATTGAGGCACCCCATAGTTTTTAATATATGGGGTGTTTGGGTTTTATCTCTCCCACCCAATCATTGGGTGCATGGATTTCCGTGCAAAATTAAAAGATGGGGTGGTGGGGGTGCTGCTTGGGGTATTTTGTGTTGGGGTAGTGTCACTTTGTTTTTTCTTTTTACTTTTACAACTTTTACAAGTTTTTTTTTTTTTTCAAGTTTTTTATAACTTTTTTACAGGTTATTTTGTGTTTTACAAGTTTTATACAAGTTTTTTTTGTGTGAATCAGTTTTAAAACTTAAAAAACGTAGTCGGGAAAAATTTTGAGGCTCAGATTCGAAGGTTGCAAAGTGAGATTTGTATCTCACTTTGCAAAGTGAGATTTGTATCTCACTTTGCCGTCCATTCGGTTTTCATCATCGCCTCGGAAAGTTTTTAGGCTCAAACCCGAAGGTTGCAAAGTGAGATTTGATCTCACTTTACCGTCCATTCGGTTTTTATCATCATCGCCTTCTAAAATTTTAAGTCACAACCGCACAAAGTCACAATTTCACAGAATCGCACAATGTCACTAGTTCACAGGCGAACAAGTCCAAAGCGCACAAGTCTCACAACCGCACAAGTCTCACAAGTCTCAAAGCGCACAAAGTCTCACAAGTCTCAAATCGCACAAGGACACAAGCCTCACAAGTTCAACAATATTCACAAGTTACACGCTTTCAACATAGCAGTACAGGGTTCAAAAATATTCACATGAATGTGGTAAGTAGGATTCCAAAACTGCAAACATTCACAAGAAAGTAACAAAGATTCTCAAAGGGGTACCAGCATAGCAGGCACAGGCTTATAATTCCATATGAAAGCAACATCACCACAACACTAACAAGAAAGCTACAACACAAACTACACAAAGTCTCACAAGCTAGCAGAAAGCAACAACACCACAACACCATCAGCACCAACAGAAAGCTACAACACAACAACACCAACAACACCAAACAAGCATAAAGCAACAACAAAAAGCAACAACAACACCAACAACACCAACAAACAACCATGTCTGGGTCACCATTTGACACACAAGAGGTAAACTTATCGAATAGCGGATTATTAGCTTTTTAGCTCATGTTGGTACGCAAATTCAGCTTTGCCATGCCAAAACTCTTAAGTTAAAAAAAAAATCATCATTGCCTTTTTAGCTTAAGTTTTTCATTAAAGTTGCAAAGTGAGTTAAAATGATCACTTTACCATCCAAGAATGAAAGTTTTTTCATTAAAGTTGCAAAGTGCGTGCCATGCCAAAACATTCAAGTTTTTTTCATTAAAGTTTCAAAGTGAGCTAAAAATGATCACTTTACCATCCAGTAATGGTAATGAAACAACTGCACAAAGTCTCACAAGTTTTATACCAAACAGATAACAATGAGGCACCCCAAACCTGCAAAACATAACCAAACAGATAACAATGAGAGACCAAGTTTTATACCACAAAAACTTGAACGAAACATATACCACCAAATTTTATAAACTTTATTTATAATACTCTTTTATAAATAAAAGAGTTAACTTTTATTTATAAAAGAGTAGTATACGTGTTCCATTGTTGTGGTTTGTAAGCGTTCTAATTTTGTAAACCATGATATTACTGATTTATGTTGTGAATAATTATACAAATTCTTTTGGCCAGATGCAACAAGAAAATCCTTTCTTGTGTCGTTGTCAACGTTGATTTATAATTGAAAGAACATCCCAATGTACCAAAACGTGGTGCAAGTATTATCATGTCCTTTGTCAAAGGTAAATATAATTAAATGTTTGCTTATTTACGTAAATATATCAATAACTTGTTTGTTTAGAATACATTTCTTATAATTGTTTCATCATGTAAGCCGTGGAAAGACTATGGTGTCGATACTTCATGTGGAAGAAAATATTTCAACAAAAGTACTTTGGTCGCTCCTTCTTCAACGCTTCAAGCTACTTGAAACTAAAGATAACAAGATCAACATGCTATTGGCTCAAAACAATTTGTTGAAGGCAAGAATAAAGACGTTAAGAGGCATCACGGAATTGGCAAGGTTGATCACGCATGTCAACCGAGTGGAATACTCTATGAGCTTATAGATGACATTAATAATCTTCATGTGGAGTAGATTTCGTTGTAATATCAGTATCATTTATTGTTGTATTTGTTTAATGTTTTATTGTTTTAGCGTAAAAACTACACAAATAAATATACTCTACATATAAAAACACTGCACAAATAAATACACACTATATATATTAAAACACTACACTACACAATTAAATATTAAAACCTTACAAACAAAAAAGCCAATGATGGGGTATCATTGGCGCGTGCCCCATTATTACCCTATGGGATGCATGGGAAGGATTTTTTGGGGTGCATGAGTAGATTAGCCCAAAAATAAAAGTAAAACCGTATCCATCTCTTTCTTAGTACATTTAGCAGTGAGGGGCTGTTTCTTTTTTTTAGTATTAAGTTCTGTTTGTAAAATGTGTTTGTTTGTAGAATTGTTACTTGTTTGTAGCCGGTGCCATATGTGAAAATGTTGTTTCTTTTTTGTGCTTAATATATTTTCTTAATTGATGTGAATGACCAACTTACCCCTGTGTATAATATTCGGATAGAAGAAAGTTTTGATTAAATTTTAGATCTGGGAAACAAACCAAAAATTTGTAGTCTTGAATCTTGATAGCCATTTGTTATTTAAGTTTACTGATTTAACAAATCAAATTCAGCTACTTAAAACCCCATCTATACTAAGGTTAAAACACTTCCAAGTCCTAACCACAAAATAAGATATGGTTTGACTTCAAAACCGTTCAATCTTCCCATTAATTAAAATAACATATGGTTACATCTTCCCATAGCCTCTCAAGATGATATACTAAAGTGATTTCTTACAACTTAAATATTAACACCAAAATGATGATATACGTTCCAGTAGTATTTATGAACTCAATCCCTAAATTGAATTTTGAATACCTTAAAATATTATACTCCGGTGTTGCGATGGCGATAGAGGGAGAGAAAACATAGCGGGTAAGGGGTGACAGGTGCAACAACATTACAGTGGACGGAGGTATTGGAGGAGGTCCGTCTTCGCGGTTTGACGGCAGTGGAGGCGGATGTCGGACCGGCGAATCAGAGGGTTGATGAACTTGTGGAGAAAAAGGTGAGGATGAGAGAGAAATGTGTAGAATGAGGGTAAGATGGTCAACTTGGTTATATGTGATATCCTGAATGAGAAGTAGTGGGTTTTTAACACCCTTTTACAAAAAGACAAACCTCTTGCAATAAGTAAAAAAGAAACAAAAGTGTATAGCTTTTTCCATATGGCCTCATTAAGCTATTAAGCAAAAAAGAAACCCCTGAGTCAAGCAGTAGTTGAAAACACTAGTACTCGTACTACTCACATCACATCATTAAGGTGAGTGGACCCCACAGTTACTCCAAAAGCACCGCCAATCTCGACCCCACCCCCGTCCATCACCTCCTCCTTTTTCACTTTCATTTGAAACTCCCCAAAACCAAATCCCCCCAAAAAAACACACATTTACATGATATAATCATTTCAATCAAAAGCCTCTGAAGTGATGACGTCATACAGAAATGGAAGAGGATCGATGAAGAATCCATCAGCTGGTGCTACGGCTAATTTAAGAGGCTCAGCTTCGTTTAAATCTAGGGCTTCTTCTTCTTCTAATGTTCGTCGTAGCAGCTCCGGTGATGATCAGCGTAAGTTTATTTCTAATTTTTTTTATTTAATTTTAAATAATTTGTGAAATGCTGATCTGTTTCTATATTAGGATCTGAGTGCTAGTAGATATTATTTTATATAATATGAATTTATTTATTAGATTTATAAATGTAGTTTGCTAATGACGCGTATGTTAAACTGATTGTAGCGTTATTTACTACTTCTAGTTATAGTTTTATTTAAGTGTGGAGTGTATCCGTTATGCATTTTATTATTTAGTGTACGAATAATAGTTATTTAGAGCACTAGTTTATGCGTCTTTGGACAGTCGTTACAGTTTGGAACTTTTGATTCTTCATAATCTGATGTAAAAAATGGAGGCAAAAACACGGTTATGAGTTTATATCGGTCTTTGTTGTTATAGATGATTAAGTGTCGTTGCTATGGAGGATACTATTATTACATGTGTTTTGTGTTGTAGCTATATATTTGTTTAGCGATGTTGGCTATTTCTGTATACGGAGAGTAAGTTTTGTTGTATTTTGGTTATTATTAGCAAATTTAGATGTAAATAATTGTAGGTTACAGCCTACAGGTGGTAATGTGTATCGTTTATGCCTTGTAGCATCATTGATAAAATTATTCTCAACAACAGACAAGACATCATAAATCGAGAAAGTACAAACTCTTTGACAGTTTGTATTAAATTTGAGCGAGATAAACACGTGTATACATTTATGCTTCCCTAGCTATTATGATGTTGTATTAGTAAAGACTATAGTTATCGTAATTTCCAAATAAGTTTAGTAATGCTTATGTTTCTGAGTTTTTTTGGTAACTAAAACGAGTTTTAGAGCAAATACTTTCGGCTTAGTTCACAATGACTTTGGGGTGAAGTTGTTTTTTCGAGTGTTGTTGCTTAAAATCCGGTTACACCTTCCACCAAATATTTCCTAATATTACTGTAACATACTTTATTTGCTAGATAGACAGGAGCATTATTGAGCTATTTGCCTATTTGATTAGCCTATGATGCTATGATTGAAGTCACGAGGCTAAAAATTGGTTTCACAATGGAGAATAACACTATCATACCCCAAGAAGTTTAACTTTTGAATTATGATCACTTTTCAGCATGTGTCTTACTGTTTTAGATGACTCGGAAACTGAAACTAATCTGGTGAAATGATTGTTATCCCATGTATGATTGGAATTTATAAAGTCACCTTTAAACATTACCGCATTTGGCCTTTTGGTGCTGATTAGTTTTTTTTACCAAGAAGAAGTTATCGACTAAAACTGACCCTGAGTTTACATTGCAGTTTCTGGAAGAGTTCGAGTTGCTGTAAGATTAAGGCCTCAAAATGCTGAGGAGACGGTAACAGATGCTGATTTTGCGGATTGTGTGGAATTGCAACCAGAGGTATGAAGCATTTAGTTTCTCATAAGTTACGCTGTAAATTTTGATTGAGCTGCAACTATATTTTTTAGGTGTACTTAATCATTTCAAATTTGATAATTGCATAACGTGACATGTCTCAGCTTAAACGGTTAAAACTTCGAAAGAACAGTTGGGACTCGGATACCTATGAATTTGATGAGGTGCTCACGGAATTTGCATCCCAGAAGCGAGTTTACGAAGTTGTTGCGAAACCTGTGGTGGAGGTATGTGGTGTTGCACACATCTGTTCGTTTTAAGTTACTAAAGATTTAAGTTACATATTGTTATGATTTATGTGCCCTGCTAATGTCCACATTAAGTTCCAAGTATGAAGTATCTACCCTTAGTTCCAGGGTGTGTCATAATTACAGATTTACAGGTTTATTTAATGATGTTTTCTGCTCCTCTATTTGCAAATAGTGCAACCACAACCGTATTATTAATATTCAGATATAGAAAATGACGCGTTACTAGTTTTATATAATGGTTCCTTGATCCAATAAATTTTATTTATTGCCGTGTCAGTATCCTGGTGTCGAGTTTCAACTTATTAATAGATCAACAGTGCAACAGTGGCGATCGATATGTTTACTACCCCTCTTTCTCTCTCTTACTCACACACACAATTTTTGAAAATGTAGAAGGTACAAAATAAGAAAGAAATGTCAGGAAAGGTTTAAATATCTATTGGGATGTTAAAACATATCTTTGGATGTGAGGCACATTAATGTCTGTTTTATTGGTTTAAACCTTAAAAAATGTATCTGTTCCACAAATTCGAGAATTTCCCTTGCTAGTTAATGACTCTTGAATGCACCTCTGTTTACTGCCCTTACACAATACCTTGATTTATTAGAGTAGCTTTATTTTCCTTTGTAAGAGAACTTTCAGCTGATGGTGGATATCTAACAAGCTTTAGGTATTGCGTTAAGAGTAAGTCTGAGGATGATTTTTCTGTGTCTGAGTATGATACTTGTATTCCTTACACTTGGTCTTGCTTTTCTTGTCCGCCCTCAAACAAGAAAATCCTTGGGTATCTTTAATTGCAGCTGGGCCTAAAAAGTGACATAACCCTACATGTGGCTTTAAGGTAAAAAAATACAAAGCTTAGCTTTTTAATATGTGGTCAACATCTAGTCTTGGTATAGTTTAATTGACAGTTATGAGTCGTGACAAAGCTTTACTTTATTTTGAAGCTCTTAATTAAGTACATCTTTCGCATTGAACTCAATAAGATTTATGCGACTGCATTGAAACAACATTTGTTAGTCTGTCTATACAATATGTACAATATATCCATTGATCTATTTAGCTGTTACAAATTCAATTGACCATCATCAAGAATCATCTGGCCTAAAACTAAATCTTGTGGCCAGTTTGGCCAGCAATTTGTATGATTCTTTTTGACTATATCTTATGAGTGTACCATCAATTTTGTTGACTATTGAGACCTAAAATATTTCAGTTTCAAAAATGCTTAATGAAAATGAACGTAAAAAGAATTCATATATTATATGCTCTCAGTGTAGGGAGATAAGCTTCAAGTGTATGTGCGTGTTTTGTTAAATCATGATATCATGACACTATCAAATGAGCGGGTTTCTTGTATCTGCTACTTTTTCCTGTAGATATATTATATTTGATATAGTTGAACTTTTACTTACTGATATACACCATTTTCAGAGTGTTCTAGAGGGTTATAATGGGACAGTGATGGCTTATGGACAAACTGGTACTGGAAAGACTTTCACTCTTGGACGATTGGGAGATGAAGATACATCAGCTCGTGGAATCATGGTCCGTGCAATGGAGGATATACTAGCTAATATATCTCAGGATTCCGATTCTGTAATAATCTCGTACTTGCAGGTAGTGTAAACTGTTTCTTACACTCAAATGCATTAGCGGCTTCTAGTTTTCATTTTGTTGGTAAATGTCTACAGATTTACATGGAGACAATTCAAGACCTCTTAAATCCAGAAAATGATAATATTGCTATAGTCGAAGATCCAAGAACTGGTGATGTTTCTGTACCATCTGCAACCATGGTAGATGTTCGAAGCCATAAGGACTTTATGGAGTTATTGCGGTTAGGAGAAGCTCATCGAGTTGCTACTAACACAAAACTCAATACGGAGTCTTCTCGTAGTCATGCTATTCTCATGGTATGAATGCCCTTCGGTTGTTTGACATGTCTATATGTTAACTACAGTAATGATGCTTACTCTTCTGTAAACCAATATAGGTGCATATCAGGAGATCTATCGCTGAGACTGAATCGGACGTTGCTAGTGAAAATGATCATTCTTCTCACATGGGAAATACTCTTAAGCCACCTGTTATAAGGAAAGGCAAATTAGTTGTTGTAGATCTTGCTGGTTCCGAACGGATTCATAAATCAGGTGCTTACACTAAAATTTGTTTTTTTGTATTATTTTTTTATTTGGACCATTAAAAGGAAGTTGTCTAACACTAGAGGACATGACTTAGTATAAGGCGTAACAGATATAAAACATGTCTGTGTATGAATGTCTACTGTTAGCATACTAATTTGGAAGGTTGTCGTCTTTTTATTAAAACTTTAGTCTACAACAATGCATAAGATCTGTGAAGCTAAACTTGTTTTAATTCAATTGAAAGCATTTATTTGTCGAGTTTGTCTTTGAAGTTATTCTATATATATGCCCATTGAACCAGCTACTTTTGTTGCCTGGTATCGGTATTCAGGGTGGTTGTCATCTGTGGCTTTAACTAGCACACTATGTTCTAGAATATGACTTGCTATATGTATTAAATTTTCTTGCTCTTCTAACAGGAAGTGAGGGACACACATTAGAGGAAGCGAAGTCTATCAATCTTTCTTTAAGTGCATTGGGGAAGTGTATAAATGCTCTTGCAGAAAATAGCCCTCATGTACCTGTTAGAGATTCTAAGTTGACAAGGCTGCTTAAAGATTCATTCGGAGGCAAGTTTAGTAGAATATGAACACACAAATTTTCACTCCATTTTGCATTGATGCAAATAAGCTATAGTCAACTTAACATTTATTTTTATTCTCTACACATTAATACATAAACTTAAAGGAGATCTTGCATGCTTATATTTCGATGACATTGGCCATAATTCTTTTCTTCTCTCTTGAATATCCTTGGAACATATTTCAGGCTTTGAGTTACTGTTACACTAAATTTTGACATAACTTTCTACTATTTGACTACTCTATATGCAGGCACGGCTAGAACATCCTTGGTCATAACTATTGGTCCATCTCCCCGCCATCGTACAGAGACTGCAAGTACTATATTGTTTGGGCAAAGGGTAAGCAGCTTAAACTTTTGAAACATGAAATTCAACAACATATATTCCACTGTTTTCTGCTCATTTGAATGCGAGTAAAGTTTTGCATACAAGCCACAATCTATATAGCATATTCATCAACAACCAGTTCCCTTTGATCAAAACCTTTATTTGGTAGCTGTATCGTATTCCAAGGTCACAGTTTAAATGACAGAAGCAGCCTTTCTGCTTAATGAGGGCGTACTTTGTTTATAAGACCGTTGGATTCGTCTTACATTGGACCCAATTTGGATGGGGTTGCACAAATTTTACCTGCAAAGTTATTAAATACCTGGTCTTGTCATTCAAATCTGTCCCAGGCAATGAAGGTGGAGAACATGCTGAAAATTAAGGAGGAATTCGACTACAGAAGTTTGTGTAGAAGGCTTGAGATCCAAATTGACAAACTTATTGCAGAAAATGAAAGACAGCAAAAAGCATTTGAGGATGAGGTTGAAAGGACAACCATTGAAGCACATAATCGTATCTCAGAGGCTGAAATGAATTATGCAGATGCTTTGGAGGTTAGCTTAGAGTTGTATAATCTATTTCGATTTTTGTCTACAATAGTTAAAGAAGTATGCCTCCATATTGCTATATTATAATAAGTATGGTTCATACAAGTCAGATTTTTCTGGTGGAAAAAGCGGTTTACTTTATGTGTTCCCAGCATTTTGCAGTTGCTTAAGGTTATATTTTCCTGTAGAGGGAGAAAATGAAATGTCAGATGGATTACATGGAGTCAATTAAGAAGCTCGAGGAGAAGTGGATGAGCAATCAACCTAGATACGGAAACAATGGCTTTTCTAATGGCAATCATGGTGGAAAGGTAGTCATAAGCCAAAATTATATATCAGCATTTGTTCTTCTGCCCCACTCTTAGTTTTCAGAAATTATGACAACGTATCAAACACTACTTGCTAATCACCGATTTCATAGTTTTAGTTCCCATTATCTTAATCTATGGCACGTTCAATCTCATATTATTGTATGAATAGAGTGCCTATAGGATTATAATTCCACGGGATTCAAACTCATTGCATTGTTGTTGACCTAAGTTAAGTGTGACTTGTATCTGTTCCCAAAATATGTGAGATATATCAAAAATATACATTTAATGGCTAAACAGAGAGGAAGGGATGATATTGTGTATAGGCAATAGAAACATTTTTTTTTTGTGTCATCATGATCAGCTCTCTTCTATGATTCCTCTATATCGGCAATCTGCTTCTGTTCTCATTGTTTGTAAATATGTTTATAGTCTGTCTAATACACTACTTACTTTTTATCAATCGATTTAGTAGCATGTATGCACAAAAATACAATTTGTCTTTTTTAAACCGTTTGCCCATTTCATATTCTCTCTCCCTGTAAATGAACAGGGTGATGGCCATGTATCTCAAGATGTTTCCGAGTTACAGAAAATGCTGCAGAAGGAGATTAGTTTGCGGAAAGAGGCTGAAGTAGAGATCCGCAATCTCAGGAACTCCCAGCTTTTGTCACCAGAGGTATTAATTTTCGGATAACTAAGTTAATATTTATCAGCATCGTGTATCATTTCCCTGTTTTCTTTTAGAATTTGTAATACACAAATTATTCTCATGGATTAGGCAGGTGTAAATGCTGATTTTGCAAAGCTTAAAAAGTTACTGGATGATGAAATTAGGTGAGCAGAAACTTGAAGAAGAAGTTCAAGAATTACAAAGTAGGTTATCGCAGCTGGCGTTTGAAGCTGGTCAGGTACTTGCCTCGATTCTCAACAGAGACTTGACATTTCAGTTATATACTTATAGATATGTAAATACCAGATTGTTATGCATCCTAATAAATTAGTTTTCATAAATGTCGAGTAAGAAGGATATATGTTGATCTTTTATCATGATTCGTTTCAGGGTTTATAGAACAGGGTAGTGTTCATGAAGGGTCAATCAGTAATTTTGTCAACTTTTAGTAGAGGTGGCAGAATAAGCGGTCAGAAACATGTGAAAACTAGTTAATTTTTAATACTAATACACGGATTATTTCGTTTTTGGCAGGATGGCCCACATTTTTTTTGCTATCTGTATATATTTTTGTATAAACATGGCTCTCTATAAAATTATAACAGCTTTATTGAATTAGTTCTCTTATTTAAAGAGTGGGACAAGTTGTTTCTAAGCCATATAGGACCACTTTTGGTGACTTTCGACCAGCATAGCCCCTTTTTATTTTAGCGAAGTTTCTATAATTCGTTGGAGAAATTGCAACCCAAATCGGTCAATATTAATGGCAAATCGGGTCAATCATCAGTTTTATCGTTTAGGCTTTAAAAAAATCGTCATAGACATATATTAAGTTCTTTGTTATCTGACTTCAGTTTCAAATTGTTTCAGCCTAGAAACTCACAATATGAGGATCAAGGCAATGAAGACAGAGCATCAATAGCGAATATACATGAACAAGGTATGCAGTGGGTTGCACATTTTTCCCCATCTCTAACTAAGATTACTAATAGCTTGTTCCTTTTAAAATAATTGTTCAGTTGGATTGCAAAAGATACTGTCTTTGTTAGAGTCAGAAGATCTAATGATTTGCATGCCGTTAAGGTGGTGGCCAATCTGGCAGCTGAAGGTCAATATTTCTGTCCCTAGTACCCTCTTAACAGAATGAAACATCTTTGATATATATGGTTTACAAAGCATAACTTTTACTTAATAAAATTCTCCAATAGTTTGATTACTAGTGAGGGGCTTGCAACTCATAAATGTGTCAATTTGGGGCATGTTTGATCTAACGTTTCAAATGGAAGTCCAAAGTCGGCTAAAATGTATTGTTTGATCCATAACACCTCTTAATTCACTATAATTAAATTTAGATTATTATTAAATAGAATATAATTTTTGTAATCATATCGACCACGCTAATCATTTATAAAAATTCTATAACTTTTGGACAAATGGTGTTAGGGTCAATGAAACTCGTCAGGTTACGTGTGTTGATGCATAATCTGGCTGGATTGATGACTGACTCTCGGCGTTAGTCGTCTTCCGAGCCACTAGTAGACTGTCAACAAAGAGAACCCGTTAAGTGGACGAGCGTAGCGGGGTCAACGTCGTTAGGTCAAGTTATCCGTGATGTAGCCATATATCTTAGGGTTAGAGATAACCTGTGTGTGTATATATAGGCATGGATTAGGGTTTAGATCGTAAGTGGGCGGTCATCGGGCACGACCCGTTCTGGCCGGTCAGGACCATGCGTCCATGGCCCCAAGTTTGTATGCGATAGCGCATGGCTATGTTATGCTAAACTTAAGTTCGATGGCGGCGTAGGTGAAAGTGGATCCATCTTTGCGTCACGGGTAGGCGTACCTTTTGTACCGATAGCGACACAACATGGTGCGACGGCGTAGTCACGCTGGCCATAAAGATGCGGCGGCGCTGACGCGCAAAGAGGCGACGAAGAGCGCGTTACTACGTAGCGAAGTCTTGTTGTCTTGACGAAAGAGTCGTGAAGGCGTGCTTGTGCCGAAGTGCGTTGTGGCGGCGAAAAGGTGCGCGACGAAGCGTGCTTACAGCGCATAAGTGGCGCGTCTGCGCGACAAGGATGCTGACGAAGGCGTGCTTTTCGCGCGCGTTATCTGTCACCTACAACCGAAGGGCGTCTCCCTGCGCGGGTTGAATGATCGAAATATTTAAATCCGGTCTTCGATCGCTTTCCAAATATGCTTGCGATGCGTCTGAAGCTTGATGGTAGCGTATACTGAGCCCCGAAGTTTGATGGTGCTCGTGTAGGAGCATGAAACTTATTTAATCTTTAACGAGGGCAGATTCCCGCTATCTACACACGGAATCCTTATGGTTCCGAAGTGTTCCTCAACCGGCGTATCGCCAAAGTCGGTTGAGAATGATAATCTTCGTATTTAGAAGATATCAGATACATTCCTTAAATAGATTTGGGCTTGGGCTTTGTGAGCTGGCGCTATTGTTATTAGCCCGGTTCGGTGCCGAATCCATAATCATGTATGAAGATCAGTATACTTACTTAAATAACTTCTAAGTACTTTATCATAGTCGGTGTATGTTATGATATACAATCTTGTAAATATCATATTAAGGAATCAGTGTCTTGGTTCCTAAGTTGTTAAACGCACCATATGCGATGTGGCGCTTCCGTCGTGGGGCGCACAAAACTTATTCAACGTCTAGAGAACAAGGTGTTTAACAAGGATCGTGACCGTGTTGATGGGTTTGTAACCCTCTTATTCAACAAGTTGTTTAGTAGGTTAACTTATCCTTTTACCATCGTGGGTTTATTTTAGTGCATGCATACGTAGGCGAAATAATAGGTTTGATCGATGCGGATGTTTTCTTTAAAATAGGTCAGATCATGCGGACATTAAACTGTGTATGCACGCATAAAACACTTAATGCAAATATTAAAAGTATATCCGTAGTCGGCATATAAAACTTAATGAAGTAAAAGATTAGCGCATAGCATGTGAAATTAACACATAAGATAAGTAGCTTGATTGACACACTATCGTGAGGTTTAATAAACTATATAAATAATTAATTTTTTTTTTTTTTTTTTCTTGTCAACAAAATGCGACGAAAGCATGCTACGTGACGCGACTAATAGTTTCAATCGCGGCGTCTGAGCGCAAAATGGATGTATCGTGACCGCATAGACTCGCGTTTGTGGATGATCCTGAGATGACCCGGTTTGTTGTCCAGCGCTTACGGCGATTGACTAGCATTGTTATTGTCGCGTGTGATCTTTCGTGGCCCGATGCGAATGTCCGACGCATGGCCTACTGGTAGATATGGTATTTGCGTTGTTGCTAAAAAGAAAGTAGGTCGATCGTGCGGACTTAGTGGTTATAGGTAAAATGGTGTTTACCAAGTTAAAAAATAAAAAATCTTTTGAATATTTAAAAATAACATATCCTATTACCCATTTAAAAATATTATATCCGTTCGTATATCTCCAAATCAAATCCCAAAGAGGGATCGTTTGATTGGTTTAGAAGAACAAAATCAAAAATAAACAAAGAATGAATTCTTTGTTATATGTATATCGTCTGACAAAACAACAACCAATTAATATTCTTGATGTTAGCTTATTACGTTTGACCAAGTCAAACCAAAACAAGCGATGCGTATGGTATAATTGGTCTTAGGTTAATGTGTGCGTGTGATGTGTACCGTATGAGTAGGGCGATGCATTTTATTAGTGTCGCGGATGGGCTTTGTTGATGCATTTTATTAGTGTCCCAGGGGCTACGAGGTATCAGTTGTTATCTTGTTAATAAAATATTTGCGCATCTAAATTGTGCGCTCGGAATAACGGCGGATGATGGTAAAGCAAGTTCATGGCGAAATGCAAGTTTTAGAGTTACCGACTTTAGAAATTGATTTACGCTTTTGGTAATAGGAGAACAAACATAGTTTATTAGTGGTCCCGGATGGCGCTTTGTTGATGCATAATCTGGCGGGATGGATTCAACGACTCTCCTTGGCCGTTAGTCTTCGAGCGCAGTAGACTTGTCAACAAAGAGACCGTTAGGAGTGGACCGAGGCGTAGCCCGGGGTCCACCTCCGACGGTCAAGTTAATATCGGCGTGATGTAGCCAATATATCTTAGGGTTAGAGATAACACAAATTATAGGCATGGATTAGGGTTTAGATCGTAGAGTGGGCCGCTGTCATCCGGGCCTGACCCATTCCTGGCCCAGTCCGGACCATACGTCCACAACGTGTATTGACCTGTTAGCGAGCTTACTAAACCCACTGATTTGCTACCTATAATCAATTAATCACCCTGTCCAAGATGTATACATTAATTATTGATTATCTCATATAATTACAACCTTGTTAATTTAGCAAGCTGAGTTTAGTTTGTAAAAGCTGTGTGTCATGTAATGAGCAGATACAAATCAGGAAAGAATAGTCGAAGCTGGGGGTCTCACATCACTGTTGGATCTTCTTCGAAGTCGAAGCTTTGATGAAACAATTTGCAGAATAGCAGCTGGTGCGATTGCAAATCTAGCAATGAATGGTAACTTTCCCCCCCTTGATTAATTTATTGACATGTCTAATAATATATTTCACTGGGTAGTCTTTCTGATTTTCTCTGTAATTTCTGATATCTTTTAAATTTGGTGGTCTATGCAGAAACTAATCAGGAGCTGATAGTGGTTCAAGGTGGAATTGGTCTGTTAGCAATGACTGCAGTTGATGCCGAGGATCCCCAGACTCATTATGATAGCTGGAGCTATTGCCAATTTATGTGGAAATGGTAGCATTAAATACTTTTGTGAAATGTGTTTACTTTTGCAGAAACAATATATTAAATTGTATGTAAAATAGGCTAGCAAATTTACTTAAAAAAGGCTTCCAAGTAGTTAGTAATATATAGTATATAGCTGGGATGTAAGAAATGGTACAATGACACTATTTTATTGCTTGGTGAGATGTAAAAGTGATACAACCTTGTTTAGATTGTTAACATGATATGTCATGATAAAACCTCATGTCTTTGTTACATTGGGCTTCCAGATAAACTACAAACACGGCTGCGGTCTGAAGGTGGAATCAAAGCTTTGCTTGGAATGGTCAGGTCGAGACATCAGATGTTCTCTGCAAGTTGCCGTGGAATATGAAATTTTGCTAAATGTGAATCCCGTGCATCAAGCAAAGGTACATGACTAGCCCTTGAAATTTGTCATTACATCTCCTTGACTAGAAAAACCCATTAAAATTAGAGTCTTACAAATAAATGGGTCGCTATTTATGCTCAACTAAGTTATTTCTTATATAATCTTGGAACCTAAAACATTCCATAAAACTTCTTTGCTTCTTTCAATATATTAGGGACCAAAAGCGGCGGTCTCTGTTGATAGAAGATGGCGCTTTCCTTGGATAGTGCAAAATGCAAATAAGAAGCATCAATAATTAGAAACATATTGAACTTGCACTCTGTCATTTAGCACAACATGGTAAGTCTTCATTGCACATTTTGTACTTCTGTAAAATAATCTGTTTGGGACTATTGTATTTTTTTCAGCTACTTTTAAAATACGAGTCTTGTTGTATTGGATTATAAAAAAACTGTTCTTTTTCTTAGTTTGAAACCTTGAAATAAACTAATAGTACTTTGTATATGTAACTGCAGAAGTAAATACAAGAGATATGGTAAGTGGAGGTGCCCTTTGGGAGCTAGTTCGTATCTCACGTGACTGTTCCGTGACGACATCGCAGCTCTCTTATTTCGCCGGACTTTGACTTCTAGTCAAGCGTTCTTATCTGAATTGAGGCGGCTTAAATAGAGATATCTGAGCATAAAATAACTTTGTATTATTCTAAATATGTTGCGTATTTACTAATCTATGTTCATAGTTGAACTAGTTTTTTGGTCAATTGCTAACATTGTTCTATGTTTCTATGGGCATTACACCCCATTCCACATGTATCATCTTCAGGTGTTGTTATAGGTTAATATATGGTTTGATCACTTTTTGAACTTTATGTTATTTGTCAAATGATGTAGATGTAGTTAACTGGCTAAACTTTTCTAGCTTATAATCGAGCAACATTACTCTGCACTTTCCTTGCTTGTGACTTGTGAGTGCTACTCCTTGTACTTTTGCGTATGATAATATTGGTTGTTATATTTCAACAGAAAAAATTCGGCTTTTAGTGTACTACAAAGACACATCTGTAAATATCTTGTAAATTTGGAGAAAACGAATCATGTTCTCGGGATAGAGCCTTATCAACGACTTCCAGTCGCTTTCTTGTGTCGATGGAAAGGTGAAAGAGACCATAATTTGTCATTTTCATCAAATCTAAATTTAATAAAAAGTAAATTATAGAAATTGTCTAACTGGTAGGAAATTAGCGTGTCGTCACCAAATATTTTGAAACTACATAGATAGTCCTTAAAACAAACTTTTTTGCAAATTTTGGTCCTTTATTTTAACTGACGTTAAGTATATTAGTTAGAATTCTGCGTTAGTCCTTTTGGTAAACAATGTTGCGATTTTAAATCATTTAATAACGGTAGTTTATAATTAAAATTTTTGATTATTTAAAGTTTTTCGATTTTTTATATGTTTTTATAAAACATATAAGTTTTTATACAAAAATTTTTACGCTTTTATATATGTTCTTTGATACTTGTTATATACGTTTTGTATACGTTTTTTTATATATTTTTATATACTTTTTATACGTTCTTATACGTTTTTATAAAAACATCCATTTTATATAAGTTTTATCGTTTTTATATCGTTTTTATCTGTTTTTTATATATGTTTTATATCGCTTTTATATATTCTTATATTGTAAGTAAAACTTTATTCTTTCTTCTTCCTAGTAATATATTTTAATATTATCCACGAAAATAATGATTTTTTTTAACGAGAATTGCTATGTCCTCTTATTCATCCTCCTACTTAACATTCTATTTCTTATGTGTCAATCATTTATAGACACATTAAGAGGACTCTCACTTTATCACTCACGATTAGATGATCGACATGTAATACTAGAAAATGGTATGTACGAAGAAAAGTACAAGAATATGCATTTTTCATTTTCTTAGGAGGAATAAATTGACTTGAATTACTTGAGATAAGTCACACTTGTTGAGTTTGAATCCTAATTGTGCAAGTTGTTCAATAAACTATGTATAATGAAAAATGTCTTAGCAGACAGTAGTTGAACTTCGGAGGATATTCTGTATTGCAATTGGATTAAGCAGTCGACTGTTTATTATAATGAGAATACTACAAGTTTTTGGTTGGATAAGGACATCATGGTCCTCCTAATATTTCACGTAATGCCAAATTGCCTTTTGGATTATAGGTAATGGCATTGCCAAAGGGTGGTAATGGGAAATGGCTTTAAGCAATATTTCTTACCCCACTACCACCACCTTCTATGGTTATTACACAAATCGTTGTCACTACTTTTACGCGTTAAGTTAAATTTGTACTCCGTATTTAGTAGGATATGTTGTCTCGAGAGTGTCCGAAACTTGTAACTAATAATAAACCTAAATGTTTAAGTCAAATATTGCCAAGTATCACATTTGTACCTTTTACAGTATTAGTTAACGATTTAAATTTGTATTGTTGTTTCGTTATTGCCTCGAACTTGTAACTTACAGCTTATAACTTACCTTTTAAGTCCATCGTTGCCAAGAATAACATTTGTACCTAAATTAGTTTACGAATTTCCCCTGTTTGTTCTCTACTATTATTTTTCTTATTCCAAAAGGTGTGGAACGGTGAGGGCAGCAACCCATCATCTTTTGATGCGTAGGACCGCTTCAAGGGCCGCGCTCTCCTCAGGCATCGACACCGGTCACTTGTGGATTCAAAATAGGAATACGAAACTTAATCCATCATGGATCGACAGGATAAGTAATACTATTACAGCTTGTACCATTCTTTATATGTTATACGTTGTATCTCTTCTCTATAGTTCCTTACCAGAGTGAGTATTGTCTCCAAAAAAATCATGTAAACACTAAAAATCTATTGTATAATGAGGGCAAATAAACAAATTAAAAATGGTTGTTTCACATTAACTGATAGGAGAGTTCAGTTTTAAAATCGAAGCCTTTTATTTGCCAACTAAAAAGTTTTATTTTTATTTATTTATTTAGTTATTATATTTTATATATATATATATTTTTTTAAAGGATTTCTCTGGTAAAAATATATTACCGGAAAATTTAAGTCTGTGGAATTGGTAAATCTACATTATGCTTTAGCAAGCGAACAACCGATAAATCATTTGTGACATGCCACCACGACCACACTAACTACATAGCAGACTAGAAAAATATCCAACTACTCTGATGAATCGGCATCATCATCACTTCTCGTATATCACGCCAAAATACTCTTCCATCTTTCTTAGTGAGGAGGTCAAATTCCACATTCTTAGACCAATACCGGGTCTTCCTAAGAGCCCTTCACCTTTTTTCTTGTATCATCGATATGTTCCTGGGAGGCGCCCCCATATTTTTTCTTGCACATTGTTCCTCATATAGACGTATTCTTTTCCTCTAACACATTCTCAACTTCGTCAATATCACTATCATGAACAATATTTCCCACATCATTTGTCGACTACCAAATTGTCTTATCAACCTCAAAAACATCATCATGGTCTTGTAGAGCATTAAAAGAATTTTTAAGAGTTACGAAAGATCCTTAATGTTACTACTAGGTTGAGAGCTATGTCCATCTTGAGTCGCCTTAGGTTGTGATATAGAAGCCTCGCCATTCACTTGTGATTAAGAAGCTACGCCATGCACATTAGTCGGTTTAATAATAGGGTGATAGTAGTAATTTGGTTTAGGTTTTAACCGGACACCGCCGATATACCGCAGTTTAGAAACTAATTTTCCTTTCCCTTGCTAATGAGTCACTTCCACAAACCCATCATCCGACACCTTAGTCGAAACCGCTACTTTTGTCTTCTTTGGGCATTGCTAGATCCATGATAAAATTACAAGTATCTCGATGTTGCCACTCGTACTCAATATCAATGGTTTCCATAGAATGCCCCGACCTACTTGGAAATGGAATAGCTACTACTAGAGATTCGACAAAATCCTTTTTAGACACACGAGAAGGTACGAGCATAGTTGTTACGGCCCCATGATTTAAGACACATAGTGCTCGTATAAGCACTAAGCATTATAGGTCGTCCCAACTTAGTGGTAATCAAACTTAAACCAAGTTCCAAAGGGCAACAATAGAAACGTT
The DNA here is from genome assembly GCA_910596185.1 of Chrysanthemum makinoi. Lineage (NCBI taxonomy): Eukaryota > Viridiplantae > Streptophyta > Magnoliopsida > Asterales > Asteraceae > Chrysanthemum > Chrysanthemum makinoi. The sequence continues at coordinate 79,325,691 of OU343216.1, read as the reverse complement.
ATGGAGGTTTACCCAAACATGGGCCGTAGTGATTTCCTCCTTTGTTAGTTGAGTGTTGGGCGTCCATATGTTCAACATTATAGGAACCAAACGAATTAGCCATGACCCGTTTTCTAAAACTTGTTCCATACCCTCCCTTGTTGAAAATTAGAAGAAGAAGAAACCATTATTCAATATAACCCGTTCAAGTCCATACTTCGCCCAAGTACTTTTAACATAGCGAGACATTTACCAATAAAATATCCAAATTCAAGTCCATACTGCGCCCAAGTATTTTTAACATAGCGAGACGTTTACCAATAAAATATCCAAATTTTTCAAAGTTGTTTTTCGTCTATTATTCAACATGGCTTAAGTTTTCGTCTAGTCAATAATGTAAAAGAAAAAAGTAAAAGAAAGAGGGGCTTATTTTTGAAAGTTTAGTGGTTAAAGTTTGAAATACTAATAAATTCAAGACTAAAATACACCGTTGGTCCCTAAACTTGGTCATAACGGCGCGATGGGACAAAGCGAGGCGTTATCATGTGGGAGGTCCAAACCTTGGCCTTTAAATGCCAAACTAAGATCCTTGACGAGATTGGCATAGTCGACACAATTTTAGGATTTCCGCCGGGGTATAATAGACCATTCGCATTTTTGACCCAACATATGTTAAAATGTAACTTGACCTTCAACCATATTTGTATCGGCAGCGACGACATTGAACCACTACAATCAACACATTCTACCCAAAGCAAAAACAATAATGGCGCCAAAGCGATAAAGGGGAGGCTTTGTTGGGTTAGTTGAAATCGGTACGAAATGAAAATGGTTTGGGTGTTAGAAAGGAGAAAGGGGTGACATCGTGTTATCAGGTTAGCGATTTGGGAGAAAGGATTACAAATCTTGAAATTTTGTTTAAATATCTTAAGAAAAGGAAGGAAAAGAAGGAAAAAGGATGATAGGGAGGTTGTGGTCTAGCTAAGTGTCTGTTTAGATGATAGTAAACATTTGTAGTTCTTGAGAACATGAAATCGATGAATAAAAATTGGGTTCTTATTTAAATAATTGTGTTTGGTTGTGCATTGTATCTTGCTTGGCGTTTGCATTTCTTAATAGGTTTGACTTACAAGTCATACCACAATATTTGAATACAATTTGTTGTCTTTCATAAGTTTGTTTGACTTGGGTAAGTCAAAATT
>OU343216.1:79243506-79324410 GCA_910596185.1 Chrysanthemum makinoi | reverse complement strand
TGGAATCACTCTAAACCTTTATTCAAGTGTTAGTTACTCATATGTAATAGGTAGCTTAATTATGGCCTTTATGTTTGTTATTAGCCTTAAGCTTATGTAGAAGGCCCATGAGCTTAGGCCCAAGCCATAGGAGAAAGGAAGGGACTAGGAGTGTTGCCCTAGCCTTCCTCCTATAAATACCTTATGTAAACCTTCATTTGAAGGTTGGTTGTTCAATTTATTCTTTCACTTTCACTCACGCGCCTAACCGTCTACTCTTAGCGTGTGTGTGTGTGTGTTTATTGTGTTCAATCGCCTTTATCTCTTTCTATTAAGCTTGTTTTGTAAATCTAGTGACCTAACAGTGGTATCAATCGCCAAATAGTTGGGTTAACACTTTTGTCTTTGAAGTTTTTTGTTTTTGGTCTTGGCGTAAGCGTGAAAAGTTTACACTTTGGTTAAGCAAAAATTCATTTTTTACACTTTTTAATCCAAGATTCTTGTACTTTCAATGTTTTAAGGTGTTACAATAACTGTTTTTGGCATAAAGTTTCAACCTTTATCGTGGATCTAAGTTTTTGCTTGTTTTTGTTAGGTGGGTGTCGTTCTGGCGTAACCCGTTTAGCTGTTTTGGTTCATCAAGTTTCACACTTTTGTGTTATTTTGGTGATATTGAAGCTATTCCATAACAAAATCTGGTTTAGAAACAAATTTGGGCAAAATCATTTTTACAGTAAGCTACTTAAGTGAAACCCTAATCTTCAGGCGTAACTTTATCCTTGGTTTGATCTTCAGTTTAGTGGTTTACTCCGTGTTTTCTTGCTTGGATAAGCCTGAAAATACGTCGACTTTGGATATCTTTTGCCTTTGTGATAGTGTAAAAGATCATTTGAGATAAAACCTAAACTTACGCATAAGCATAAAACTTCGCAGCGTAGAAATCCTACGCATAAGATTCATTTTACGCCTAAGCCTAGTCTTACGCATAAGGTAATCCTCGCATAAGTTTCTCGCCCTAACTTTGTGTCTCACGCATAACTTTAGTGCCTTTACCCTACTTACGCGTAAGCTAAATCTACGCGTAACTCTTGATTATTCTGCAGCGTAACTTTGGTGTTTTACGCATAAGTGCTACTTGGTTTCTTGTGATTTCTAAGCGCTAAGGACACTTCATCAACAAAGGTTCATTCGACTACAAAGATCCATTTTACCAACACAAGTTTTCAACATGTCACAACCACCATACTCTAACTATTTCCCTTACACTTATTCTCAGCGTCAACAACAACTAACTCCACAACATCAACAATGGAATCAACAACAAGCAATTTATCAACAACAATTTAATCAACAACATACTCCACAACTTGCTGCAATTCCACAACCTCAAATGGTTCAACCACCACCAAGTCTTCAAGTTCAACCCTACACAAATGAATTCAATCAACATCCATCAAGGAACACTATGAAGGAACCCACTTGGTTTGCAAAGATGTGTGAAGCTTTAAGTAGCCAACAATCAATTCATGAGGCTGGACCACTTGATAGACCTCAATGCTCACTCCAGGAAACTACGATCAATGGGTGATAAGGTTCTTTAGGTTTTGTGATCGGAAGAAGCCACATGGAAAGTTCTTAAAGAAGGTTATCTTGGAAGGTCCATTTGAGATGCCTCTTTTACATTGTACCAGCGCGATCCAAATGCTAATCCACCAAGAGATGAACAATCCAACATTGCTCTTTGCGGACTTGAATCCGAGGAACTTCTACACTATGAAGCCGATGAACTTGCAATGCAATATATCCTCTTAGGATTACCTAACCCAATTCTAAAAAGTGTTGATGCTCAAAACTAAAGGAAATGTGGGATCATATTCATCTTCTTATGGAAGGATATGTACTCAATCGGGAGGATATGGAATCCAAAATTTACTTGGCTTATGAACACTTCATGATTGAACACGGAGAGACACTAGAGTCTTATCATCATCGTTTTAGGACATCATCAATGATTTGGATAAACACAACATCATCATGCCAATAATTGCGGTGAATACTAAGTTCCTGAGTAGTCTTGGTCTGAATGGGAGAAGTATGTCATTTTTCTCCGTCAAGCGAAGAACATGCATCATTCTACATATGGATTGTTGTACGATTACTTGAAGCCTCATGAAAGGAAGTTGATAGGGAAAGGATTCTCCGTGCTCAAATTGCTCCACCACATCCGGAAAATCAACAACTTGCCTTATATGCTCAAAGCGGTTATTCTCCTCAACGGCAACTCAACCAACTGCTACAATCACACCATATGATCCTTCACTGCCTCAATCTCAACAAACTCAATTGGTTCCATACAACAACAACAATGCTCAAGCACTTGTTAGCGAAGCTAATGAGGAATCGATCCGTTGAAAGCATTGCAACAAGGATTTGCTATGATTGCTAATGCCTTTAGCCGTTATACCAACAAATCCAACAACCGTATTAGTTCCTCATCTAATACAAGGAATCAAATTTGTTGTGAACAATGGGCGAGTTGAAGTTGAGAATCGTGGTTATGGTGCGTCCGGATGGGGCGGTGGTCAAGGGTTTAATCTTTGTGGGTAGGAATAACAATAGAGCTCAAGTGGTGGAGCAGGGAAATGCTCAGAATGGGTTGAATGGTCTTGATGCTACAAGCTGCAATGAGAAGGGACACGGCTAATGCATGCCCAAAGCCTAGGACTGGGGCGTGCTTATCACAAAGAGCTCTTCTTTTGGCTCTTAAGGATGAAGGCTGGTGGAACTCTCCGAGACAAAACGAGCTTTATGGCAAATCTTGGACTCGGATGATGATATGGAGGACTTGCGGGCCAATCACGGTGTTATGTTGATGGCTAATATGCATGAGTTACACATGAGTGACACGGGCCCGATGTATGACTTGATGGCTTGTCTCGGTACGAACAAACCATATTTATCTCGATCTCATATCTCGCCAACATCACGATCCGGCAAGGCTCGGAATGTTCAAAATGAGTCGATCCACATCTCATTAGGCGATTTTCAACTAGACCCCGTAGTTATATTTGACGATCAAGATGACCAAGCGGTTTCCCTTGATAATCAAATTGACTCCGTGGTTATACTTGAGGATCTCGGTAATGATCATGTTGTGACTCGCGTTGAACCGCCGAACTTTGCCTCATCAGTTTTGCTTTCGTTTAATACAAGACCAACAGACCATAGTGGAAAAATGTCATGCCATTAATCAGGACTAGAAAAGCAAAAATGCCTGTTAACCAAGGATTTTGAATGCCTACAAAAGCAACTCAACTTTTTCAAAACTCAAGAAAAACGTGAAAGCGGTTTTGAAGCGACCTTTGCCAAATCTCATCAAAGCGAAAAATATTTAGAAAGGCACGGTCATTGATCTAGCAGCGAAGAATGCTTTGTTATGCGAAATAGAACAAGCTGAAACATGAACATAAAAAGCAAATTAGCGCTCTCACCTTGGAAAATCAAAAGCTAAAATTTGAGTTGTTAACTTGTCAAAAACAGTTCTCTGCATACAAAAAGCATTCAACGAAGCGAATAGATGATCATCTTGAAGAAATCATCGGCTTGCAAAACAAACTTAAAGAGTTTAAAAGTGTTGTTTATAAACATGGCGAGTCGGTCATGACCATTGAAAAGTTTACTTTAAAACCAAATCAAATGGATATGGACCGAATCTTGCTGATTACAAACCTAAGCTTTCAATAAAATCATTCAAACCAAATCACGAAGTTTCGGTCACGAATATAAAATTGATAATTACATTATGAGTGTTGTTGAATATCATCGTCAAGAGGAATTAGATGCAGAAGGCGAGAGTCGATCAAAATTAGAAAAAGTTGTTTACAACAAACCTTTTAAGTATTTAAAAGCGGTCACTTTCGTCACACCAGCAGATTCTTCTAACACACCAAGGATTATCATAAAACGTCGAGTCTTCTAATGTTAGTCCCAAACCAGATTATGCACAAACTTATGGTCCTTTACCTTCCATATGTGAAGTAAACTCAAAACACGAAAATCGCAAAATTCTTGATATTTTGACCTTTTCATGGTGACCTCAAAACTTTACAACATGAGATAGAATATCATTACGAAATCAAAGTTCAACACTTTCAATAAGCCTCTAGCGCGAGAACAAAGAGACATTTTTGAGAAAAATCTTTTACCAAATGTTAAAAATTTGAAAAGTTGTGCATTGTCTTGGGAAAGGGACTTTCATAAGGAACTTGGATAATGAAGGTCGTTTTAGAAAAGCGAAACATCTATTTCTAATACTAAGCGTAAAAGAAATTGTTGAGAAAAGATGTTGATCGACTCTTGGAAGATGTCATCTATCTTTGATGTCCATAATGTTGTGTTATTGAATTCTTTGTCATATGCATTTGATTATATCTCTGGCGTCTTTGTTGATTATGTGGTAAATGTTGAGAACACGATAATGTGCTTGGTCGAGTCCTTAAAAGTTGAAAACAAACGATTGTCAAGCGAACTTTCAAATGCAATACGTCGTCTTAATTGGTGTCAAAAAGATATTCACGATCAACAACTTAATTTTCAACACAAAATGCGCCGATTCGTGCAAAATCTTACGATCCTAAAATTGAGCAGCGGATGATCAAAGCGTGTCTTTTAAGTGTCAAATCTCAAAATATGAACAAGAACTTGTAAAAGTTAAAAGGAATATGGTGTCATATTTGATTTACTCAAAAGACTTCGTGATGAAGCATCAAATGAACTTGATCATTATCTTGCACACACTAAAGAAGTTATGCATTTCTTTGGAAATATTATGCGAAAATCAAGATCGATTCACACTATCTTCAAGTTAAGAGAAATGTTAGGAAAGTATGAACAACTTCCGCCTACAATCATTAAGAGAATAGCCCGGTAACACTTAGTAATCATGAACCTAGAATCCTCTTGCCAAATCACAAGTTGCTAGCGTGCTTCCTTCTCTTGAAACAGGAATAGTTGAGTCTTTTCCAAGCGTCCGCACTTCACGACCTAGGAGCACTACATGAAGAATAGGAAGTTGCGACCTAAGAAAGATCAATAAAGGAATGCTAAAGTAGAAGAACACCCTAGGACTATGAATAAGACTCACGTTGCTTCCACTATAGATATTGCGTCTGCACATGTAATAGAAATAGTGATGTAACGAATGCTAAACCTTTAAGCACTTTTGATATTGATCGATGCACCTTGTGTTATTTGTGGTAAAAGTATGAATTCCGATTGTCATGATAAATGTGTTGCTAAAGCTATCATCTCTCGTTTAAGGAATCCTAAGCACCGGAATACCTCTAGGCCTACTAATCTTTCTAAGTGCATTGCTTGGTAGACCGCCCTCTTTAGATTCTAAGAAGCGCATTCTTTGTCCACTGTAGCTCGGTTTCACCTCCTAGGAATGTAGTACCACCTAGTGCATTCACTAAGACTAAAGCAAATACTAGTTGGAGATGGCAGAAATGGATATATAACACACTAGGATTTAAATGGATACCTAAAGCTATTGATGTGTGTATGTCTACTATAGCTGCTCTGGAACCCTCTAACATTTCGGGTTCCACATCTACTTCTATTCCATCATTATTAGATGCAGTATTGTAATGCGGTGTCTGAATCATTCTCTGGATTGTTGATAGCGGATGTTCCCGACACATGACGAGCAACCTTAAAAGCTGTTATCAAACTTTATTGCAAAGTTCATTGCTTTGTCGGGTTAGGGAATGATCACTTACGCGAGCTATCATGGAGCTCACGGAGACTATATCAATGGGAACATCGAAATTATTAGGGTTTATTATGTGGAAGGCCTCGGTCACAATGTTTTTGATAGGTGGGATTACGTGATGGAGATTTGGAGGTTGCTTTAGGGAGAAAACTTGTTTCATTAAGTGATCTACAAGGAAAGCGACCTTATGTCGGCTCGCGTAATTCTAGTCTTTACACTATCTCTATGCAAGACATGGTTGCTTCTTCTCCCATCTGCTTACTTTCAAAGGCAACATCAACAAAATCTGGCTATAGCGCGTCGTCTCTCACATCTAAACTTTCAAACCATCACCAACCTTGCTCGACACAAACTAGTTGAAGGACTCCCACGATTTTGGTATTCTAAAGATCACCTTTGCTCGGCTTGTGAACAAGGCAAAAGCACTCGTGCTCATTTTCCTTCAAAGGTGGAACCACGGCTCTCGGCATGTGCTTCATCTTCTTCACATGGATTTGTGTGGCCCGATCTTGCGTGCAAGCGATCAATGGCAAGCGCTACATCTTAGTAATTGTTGATGACTATTCACGCTGGACTTGGGTCTACTTTCTTTGAAGCAAAGATCAAGCTCCACGGATGATCATCACCTTTCTCACGAAAATACAAGTTCAGACTCTGAAAACCGTTCGACAAATCAGAGACAGACGAGGCAGAATTTGTTAACAAACTCTTAGTGAATTTTATGAGAAAGTGGGAATTGACATCAGACATCTATTGCAAATACACGGAACAAAGCGGAGTTGTTGAAGCGAAACCGAGCGTTAACAATGTTAATCAATGCTAAACTTCGGATTACTTATGGTGTATCTCTTGCATGCTATACTCAAAACCGTTCTATGATTACAAAGCATACAACAAAACACCTTTTGAGCTTGTCCATAGAAAACCGAATCTCAAACACTTTCATGTATTTGGATCTCTTTGCTATCAGAATAATGATCGTGATGACTTTGGAAAGCTCAAAGCCAAAGCCGACATTGGAGTCTTTATAGGATATTGTGATAATTCTAAAGGTTTCCGAATCTGGAATCGTCGAACAAAGGAGGTTATGGAAGCGATTCATGCTCATTTTGATGAACTACGAAATGGCTTCGAGTATACGACTTGGAACCGGACACAACCGCTTAAACTTCCCCAAACCCCATCATCGGTGAACAAAGCCCCGACTTACTCGTCAACAAATGGAAAGGTTATTTGCTCCATTTGTTGCATTGTGGCGATATTGATGAGCGTGCTCGAGGTGTATCCGTTGTTTCCATTTGCTCAACGATAATACTCTTATACGATACACACTTTACAACAACTACGGTTGAAGAAGCACCACCAGTTGACTCCAACACAGCAGTTGAACAAACCACTTCCAACAATGATGAACGGTGATGATGTTACGAATGAAGTACCCCACTGCGATTTTGATCCAAATCGTTCTTTAACGTTTGCTAATGAGATTCTTTGCACATGTGTCCGAGAATCTTCAACAAACCATTTGAATCCTCAAAATCTGCACAATGTATACCAACATCAACCCTCCACACATAGATGGTCAAAAGACCATCCTCGGAAAATATTATTGGCAATCCGAATCAACCCGGTCGTTCTGAGACAAGCGTCTTCACGGGAGCGGTGAACATTGCATTTATGCACTCCATTTTGCCAATCTGAACCTAAAACATCAAAGAGCGCAATGACAAAGGACAACTGGATTGAATCCATGCAAGAAGAACTCAACCAATTCAATCGTCTTGAAGTATGGGGGCTGGTTGAAAGACCAGCGAGGGTCTCGTCATTGGTCTCAAATGGATTTGGAAAAACAAATTGGATCTTTGAAGGAAGCGTTATCGAGAAACAAGTCACGTCGGTGGCTAAGGGTTATCGTCGGGGAAGAGGTATTGACTTTGAAGAATCTTTTGCTCGGTTGCTCGTCTTGTACATTCGGATTTTTCTGGCATTAGCGGCTCATATGAATATCCGGTCTTTCGGATGGATGTCAAAGCTGCTTTTCTCAATGGACAAAAAGCGGTTTATGTCGATCAACGGAAGGATTCATTGATCGAGTTCCCTAATCATGTCTACAAAGCGAACAAAGCTCTCTATGGTCTCAAACAAGCTCCTCGGGCATGGTATGATAAGCTATCATCTTTCCTCATTGCCAATAATTTCACCAAAGGTTCGGTTGACCCAACTCTTTTCATACAATATCACGGGAACATATTTTAATTGTTCAAATTTATGTGGATGACATCATTTTGGGTCACTCATAAAAAGTACTCAATCGCTTTTGCAAAACTAATGAAGAAACATTTTGAAATGTCCATGATGGGTGAACTTACGTTCTTTCTAGGACTACAAGTTCATCAATCACCCGTGGTATTTTCTTGAGTCAGTCCAAATATGCCCTTGAATTGTTAAACAAATTTGGAATGCAACACTGTGACACCTATGCCACACCAATGGCTCATACCAAGAAGCTAGACGGTGATTTACATGGGAAATTGGTGGACCCTACAAAATACCGTAGTATTATTGGATCTCTCATGTATCTAACGACTAGCGGACACTGATATTGTCTTTGCGTATATCTTTGCTCGTTATCGGTCGCGACCAACTGAAACCCACCTCTCGAGGCTAAAGAATCCTCAGATACATAAAGGGAACCATTAACTTGGGGATCGGTATCCAGAAGGATTACGGTTTTGAACTAATAGCTTTTGAGAATGCCCGACCACCGGGATGCTTAGACTCACGGAAAAGTACTTCGGAGCTTTACAATTTCTTGGTGATAAAGCTGGTGTCATGGCAATCGAAGAAGCGAGGATTGTACATCATTTGTCCTCAACGGCGAGAATATGTAGCCATGTTCGTGTGTTGTGCTCAAGTCATATGGATGAGAACACAACTCAAAGACTATGGTTACGTATTTGACGAGAATCGATGTCTGCGACAATGAGTGCCATTGCGATCTCGTGCAACTTCGGTTCGGCACTTTCGAAATCAAAGCACATCGATCTTGATATCATTTCATCAAGGATCACGTGGAGCAGTCTTGTTGAATTATATTTTGTGGAGTGAGAATACCAATTGGCAAATCTTCTCACCAAAGCCTTGCCTCCCGCTAGGTTTAATGAGTTGGTCCAACGGATTGGTATGAGGTGTTTGACTCAAGAGGAATTGGATGAACTCCTAAAGCATCTTAAAAACACGTCAAACACCAAAATCTCTTTTGTAAATATTTTTCAAAAACAAAATACAAAAATATAAAATCCGATAAAACAACAAAAATATTCTTCTATCTATTTTCTTTCAACATTGCAAGTACATTTCTTCCGTCAACACTATAATCTTTCAAAATTCAGTATTTTTCTGATCAAGTGTTGAGGGGAGAAAAATTATAACTGCTTGTTTCAAAACACTCGTGTACTTGCATGTTACTCTATTCTAGTTGTTTCTTGTATCAATGGTGGTAAACTTTTACGGTTAATGACACTCCTCGGACTAAAATTTATAACCTTTCATTCATTTATTAAGTCAAGGGGAGTGTGTCAGTTTCTTTCTTAAAATCTTTGTTTGGTAACCAAAATGGAAGTTAAATGGCTTTGGATGAAAAAGGAAAAAGGTGGAGGGACTAAAAGCGCCAAAAGTTTAAAGTTATTTTTAATAAAACTCTTCCACCTAACTTACCTTTCACATTTATTACTCTTAACCAACTTCATCCTACGCATATAATTCGTTCAAGAAATCGTGTTTTGGATCATCATTTTGTAAGTTGTTTCATAATCTTAACGTGTTTTTAAACATTGGTTTTGTTTTTTTACATGAATCAGCGGTCAAAAGCGTTGTATAATCTTGTTTTTTTGTGTTCTGGCGTATGCGTATGAACACATGATGTGTGTTTGTGGTTAAAAGGATAGTGTCAAAACGTTTCTAATACATAAATGATACCGTGTTAATCATCAAAACTCACCCGAATCCGCAATTGAATGATTTTGTAATTAGGGTTTATCGTGGTTTGGGTATTTTCAAATGTGAATGTTTTGGTCAAAAGATTGTTGTGTGATGTTGTTATCATGATGAATTAATGTTATCTAAGCTCTATAACAACCCCGAAACACTAATTGATGGTGAATTAGAAATTAGGGTTTAATGTTCTTGAGATTTGGGTACTTTTGATTCACTGCGAATTAGGTGTTAAAACTTGGTCATTTCACTCTCACAACATCTTAGACTTACTAGAAACACTTTGGTGCATATCCTATGGCTAGATTTCATACGTAATTTTGAACTTTAGGGTTTTGACTTCTGGCGTAAGGTTTTCTACGCGTAACGTTTGAATGAGTTTCATGCCATGATGCGCCTTGTTTTAAATGACTATACATGTTAAGATTGATGATATGATGATTTTATTTAAGGCTTGCTACGCATAAAACTCAGAATCAAGGTCTTTGTTACTCTTCGCATAAGGATCACCTTACGGCGTAGAAAGTTATCGTAAGAGAAATTTTCTACAGCGTAAGCTATTGCAGCGTAAGGTTCTACAATGGGACTACTGGCATATCACAGTGAAGGATATGCGTAAGCGATGACTCTACGCGCATAAGGTTTACTCTTACGAGTAATCCTACGGCGTAAGGTTTATATCGCCTACGCGTAAGTTTTACGCATAAGGTTCTCTGTTCCTCTGGCGTAATATTTCTTCTGCGTAAGTGGGATCCTACGCGTAAGCTTACGTCTCTGGCATATACTTATCTTGTTTACGCATAAGCTACTATTCCTACGCATAAGCCTTGATCAAACCTTCATTGTGAATTGTTATGCGTGCAAACTTGTAAATAAATGAATCATAACGTCACGAATCCAATAATGTCACTAATAAACTTAAGCGTTTGATATGTTGTGAACTATAAGTGATAACATAAACTTTAAAACTTAAAGTTAACTAACTCACGAAACATTTCACGGCGTCATTGGACTATTGGACAAACAAGTGACTTAGGACTCGTAACAATCATTAACACTGTATATTCAATAATTAGACAATAAAACCTTCTATTGACTAACATTATGTCTTTCGATATGTTGGTTCTTTAGGCTAATGTTATTTCGGATCCGACATGGTACGCTCAAATGAATGTGGATGCACGAAGTTCTCACAATTTGCTTGATATCTTCCTAATGGCTATCAAGAAAGATTGTAAAGAACAATCTCAGAGTTGACTTTGAAACCCTCACATGCTCGGAATCTTCTTGCCTGATTGCGGTGGATATTCTTAAGAATCATCCATACGAGAATGCTCTCACTCTACGATGGGAGATCTACATACAACAATTACGGAATTCAATGCAAAGGATCAAAGGTCAAAGTCGGTGGGTGATGCTCAATCACAAACAAATCACCATCACACAAAGCGGATCTCGGGCTGTTCTTCTAATTCACGAAATCAAAGCCAACCGACTTCTATGCCACACCTCTTGAAGAGGCGGTTAAAATTCTGATTGATATTGGCTATGATGAAGCTTGGGAATAATCACTAAGAATTCTCATGTGGAGCTTAAGAACATTCCTCAACCATGGAGAACCCTCTACATCATTATTACCAAATCGGTCTCACGGTGCGTGATAGTGGTTATGAGCATCCCAAGCTCATGGAACTACAAATCTTCTGGGCATTAATCAACAAAAGGACATGAAATTGAAGCCTTTGCTATGGGAAGACATGATGTCATTTCTCAAGAAACTTGGCTCAAAGATTCCCTATGTCGGATACACAAATTGTTGATCGAGAGAGCACTTGGACTTCATCGGACATTCCCAAGAGGCTCAATGACCCAAATAATCCGCGATATGTTGGTGAACCTACCCTATCGGTCGAGAATCAAGGAATCGTCAACAAAGAAGCGTGCGTCTTTGCTGATCACCTTCGACAAATGAAATCAAAAGCTTGAAACATACAAAAGGTATCAAGTAGCGATGCGAAGGCAAAGTTGGTCATCTCGATGATAAAAATCTTACGGAACACCTACTAGGAGAACCGAGAAGAGGAAGTCTTTGGAAGTCGCAAGCGAGAGTCGAGGATGTTTCCGGGAGGAATCCTCCCGAAAGGGGCAGTTCCGCCAAGGAAGTTGTTCCTATTCCCGTATCTAGCTGAACAGCTTGAGAAGCTAATGGGCGAGGACTCGGAGCTCTTGAATCGGATGAAGAGACTTTCTACTCGAATGCACAAGCGAACACCTCCTTGGACTAAACCTCAAGTCCACCGGTGACAAAGGAAAAGGAAGACTCATGTACTTGTGCCTTATGAAGAAAGCTCAGATGAAGAAGAAGAGCAAATGGATACTTCATACAGGAAGAAGTTCAAATTCCTTAGACTCCAACACGTGGCAAAAGAATTTGCTAAATAACAAATGGGTGGCCGGAGATCAAGTGGTCTTGACTCAACCTTCACCGGGTCTTGATGCGGTTAATCAACCCGATAAGGGATCGGTGCCACCACTTTTAACAACAACAAACCGCGTGTGGAAGATACTCTTGAGTATGATTTTGAAGAACGAGAATCGAGAAGTTAGAAGGTAAAGTGAAGCAAAGCCAAAGGCTGAACAAGCTAAGAGTCGGCAATGAAGAAGATGTTGAGTATGATAACGTTTCTTCTAGATAGTCTACTGCACGATCAAAGGAAGAAACTTACGAACCACCAAAGGACCCCGAGTCTCCTCACATCTCATCATCATCAGATTCTTCTTCTCACTCTTCACCACCACCATCAAAAAAATCAACCAAATCATCATCGGATCGGTAAAAGCCAACTCCATCTTGGATCTCTCAATCTAAGAATCGAATCGTTAAAGGCTGTCAACGAGTCAGAAAGAAAGATATTCTCCACGAGAAGTTGACTTTCCTCTTGATCGGATAGCGATATCTTCATGATGAGAATGACAAGATGCAAGTTGAAAGGGGTATGTACGAAGCTTATGAAGGATGATCTTCAAGGAAGCATGGACGAGATGATAAAAGGATACACTCACAAGTTCATAATGGAGGTCATTCGAAGCCTGACAAAGGAGATGTATACAGGACAACTTTATCGAATCTCTTACATTTAGCCAAGCAAGCCATGAAATCAACTCCGATGAATTTGAGCATCAATCCAGTTGAAACTACAATCTTCTTAGATGATGAATTAGTAAGCCGGTGGTAGCAAATGTCAACACGCTCGACAGCGTTTGCCTCCCATGAAGCTAAAGCTGTTTTGAAGCATTCTTGGAATACCAACTCAATTCATCATTTAGAGAAGAGGCTATAAGGCCTAAGCGTTTAAGAGATGATGAAGACAAAGATCAAGATAAGGATAAGGAGCCTAAGCGCAAAAGAAGTGCGGTGAATCATCTTGATTCGGATTACTCAATCTGCCTCCACCCAAAGGACTCCGGCTCAACAAAGATCTCCTCCCGCTCTTACTGGCGATAAACCTCGGGATTACAGGTTACCACCCGGACTCAAAAAACCGGTGACCACTTTGAGTATCACGGGTGGTGGCGATGAAAATACCATGAGCCCCAACAACAACCGCCTCTCCCGAAAAAGTCTACGAGCGAATCCTCATCTAGGCCTAAGAAAAGAAGAAGCCCAAAGTGGCGTCTATCATGGCTAGATGAAGATAACACAGCGGAATTTGAATGGTTTTCTACACTTGTCAATTCAACTCCTACCACGAAGAAGGTCAAGATCTGGTAGGCGGTACTACTTTGGAGCATGCAAAGATATTGCAAGAAAAATTCCGAGTAAAGAAGATGGCGAAATCGAGTTGAACGGCGAATCAAGAATGAAGCTTTTCAGCTGTTAAAAGATAGCTCAGAAAGTGCCATCGAGGTCGAATATCACCTTGACAACATTGCTCGAGCTATGTCTAATAACATGGATTGGCTCAACCCAGAAGCAAACATCGACTTTACGAAGCGGGACAACCCTCCATATTACACTGGTCTAAACCACTACCAACGATCGGCAACCGGTCCTAGGATCCCATTGGATATTTCTTCAACAAAGACTTGGAATTTCTTCTTCACGGTGGCGATGGTTCAAGGAAATACGCTACATCACTGACACTTCCATTCCCGGCCGTAGAATACTCAAAGCTGCATAGCTATCGAGGAAAGAGCTAATCACTTGTTCTCCAACAAAGTGGAAGCATACGACCGAGATGCAATGTACGAGATTCATCATTGGCAGGAGCAGCGAAGAATCTACTCTAAGGCTGCCGGTTCGAAGTCTCAACATGCGGTGTTCATTACTAAAAACATCGTTGCCATCAAACACGTTGATCTTTCGTCCAAATGGGACTACACTTATCTCAAGAATATTGTGGTCAAGAGACAAGATGAAAGGGATTATGCATTCTCTGAAGCTGACTTTGAGAATTTGTCTATCAACGACATGAAGATGTACCTTGCCAAAGTCTGAGGTGCATATGAGACAATTCTCCAGCGAAGTACAAGCGTGAATTCATCAAGTCATGCTCATCTTCATCGGGCGCATAGTTATCAAAGAGCGTGTAGAAGATCTCCGGGCGGTTGAATCTTATCAAACCCGTGTCAACTTCACTCCACAGCGGTTGATCTTCCGACATCAACCGGCTTTCACAATTTACACTCATCGGCAAACCATTCGGCGTCGTTTACCGCGATGAACTTCAAAGAAATTGCTTGATGGCGTGTAGATATCTTCATAAGTTTGGAGATCACACTTTGAAGTTGGTTAGGGGCGGATTGGCTTATCGGTTGAAGGATATACATCAGAAGATTGGGTCTCCTAAGCGATGGAATTCTCGGGATCGAAGGGATGTGAGGAGGATCATCACAATGATTGATGAGCGGTTGTATAAAAGGGATCGATTCGAGAAGATTGGAAAGCTATGTTGGTGGTCGACCGGGAGAAACATCATCGACTTTCAGCCGATTCACACTCTGGCGACATCTCTGGACTACGGTACCCCTTGAAGCGCTTCTTTCATTATAAATTTGGATGTATGATTTATTATGTCTATGGCTTGTGCACACATTACAATGTACAACCCGTACATGTAAATAAAGGACCACGTGGTATGCTTGATGCCACAATCCTTATAAAAGGAGCGAAAGCTTCTTACTTTTGAGTAAAACCTATCAAACCTTTCATTTTCAAGGTTTTGCTCAAAAGAACAAGTACTTTCCTTATGATTTTCAAAACCTCAACCGTTTATATCACTTGTTGAGGGGAGTACTTGACTTAAAACTTTGTTCACAAATTGTTCACAATGGTCATTCTTCATACACTTTCGAAATGGTCATATTTATTCTCAACTTTTCAAAAATAACATTTTATATGCCATTTTTGAGTGGGAGAAAAATACGTGATAAGAAATATGTTGTGTTTTGCTATATGAACAATCGTGTAAAAGACTTAACCCATGAATTGCGAGATCTTAGCTGCTAGTAACTTCGAAAAGACTTGTGGGATGGGTAATAATTTCAAGCTAGTTAAGCTAGTGATGTAAGCGTGTCAAAGGACTTGTCGAGTAGAATGTACCATTCGAGAAACTCTTGGTAGACATGAACTCGGCGGGTTTGACAACCTTTGAGGATTGTCTACACCTTCAAGGTAGTTATTAGAGCTAGTTGTCACCTAAAAGCTGACAATGCAACTCTTTAACTATGCTACGTAACCGTGTCTCAGCGGGGAATGTCTATCTTGAGTTGATCAATTCAAAATGTGCGGCGCTCTTTCCTCCTTTGTGCATTTAACCGTTAAAACTCTTAAGCACATGTGGAGGGTGAGTATTTATGCAAAATCTCATCTCAACGATGGTTCAAAAATGTTTTTATTCATAAACACTTGAGATTTTTCAAGTAAGTGGTTTTATGGCAACATAGGTTAGTCATGGAGTTATAAGGTGACTAAGGTTAGGAAAAACCGTCCTATGATCCTTGAGCCGAGGAGGATCTACCCAAGGACACCACAAATAGTTAGTATTTAGAAGTCCTTAGGTATGATTATAAAAGGAGAAAATGAGAATGGGAGAAAGAAGGAGTTGAAGAATTAAAATGAAATGCAAAGAAAAGGGTGAAAAGAAATAGCCCTCAGTTATTCAACTTAGGGCGGAACACGGGTTCAATTCATATGCTCTTGGTTGTCACTAGATGACACCGGTATTGAAGATTAAAAGTCGTCATGGACCCAATGGCGCATGCACTAAACCTTCTTAGCCACTCAAGTTTCTCTCAGCGAGAAGCTTGTTTCATTCTCACTGGGAACCCTACGTAAACTATCGGCTTTCTCTTAGAGATTATTGAAGAAGGAGACCCTCTCCTAGTCTCTTTCGGAAAACCAAAATGCACTATTGAGTCTAGAGCCACGAGATTCATCAAAAGATCTCTTAGGTACACTTGACATTTCATCACTTGATATTCAACAATAAGAATTTCGGTGGTACATTATCGAGTCCTTCACAAATCTTAGCAATGCATCGAGAACATTTATGAGAGGTTCACATTTGTGATCCTCGGTGATTGAATGGAAACTCTGCCGGGGTCAACATCAAAGCGACCACGGCGGCAGTGTTCGGCAACTCCCCATGGATTGCGCTTAGTGGTCTCAAGCGGTCTACGATCGTGAGGTGATGCTTGATGTACCTCGTGACTCATCCGAATCGTAGGTGTACCGATTTTTCGTGTTATCTCACTTGTGGGACTCCGATTCAGGCGGCCTTTGTAAATTAGAGTTGTGTTTTCACACTATCTTTGTCAACACTCTCGAAGTTCAAACTTGTAAGTGCGGAATCCGCTTATTACTAACCGTTTTTATGTTTTCTTCTTATGGAAGCTCTGGAGCGGAATGATCGTGCTGATTCTCCACTTGTTCACACCAACAACATCATCAAAGAAGTTCTATCTTAAAGCAACACAACAGTTAGAATGATTCTTCGTCAAATCAAAGAACCTACAAAGTTAAAGACTTAAAGAACTTCATTAGTCCTTAATCCAGCGTTAAAGAGTTTGTGAGCATGTTGGAGAAAAGGCGTGGAGACAACCGGCGTGAAGCGGACACGAGGCGGAACTTGATGCGGATAACAACAACATACTATCACTTTCATCACAAAGAACAATGATCAAAGAACAAAGTTAAAGATGGCGTCAAAGCATAACTGTTCAAAGAAAACTATCTCGCTACACGGGGAGATGGTTCAAATCAAGGCAATTCTTCTCACAAGAAAGAAGAATGTCAAAAGACGTCAAAGCTACTATTACATCAATGCCTTCACCGTTTTTCATCACCAACACTTGAGGGTGAGATTGTTGGAATCACTCCTAAACCTTTATTCAAGTGTTAGTTACTCATATGTAATAGGTAGCTTAATTATGGCCTTTATGTTTGTTATTAGCCTTAAGCTTATGTAGAAGGCCCATGAGCTTAGGCCCAAGCCCATAGGAGAAAGGAAGGGACTAGGAGTTTTGCCCTAGCTTCCCTCCTATAAATACTCTTGTAAACCTTCATTTGAAGGTTGGTTGTTCATTTTATTCATTCACTTTCACTCTACGCCTAACCGTGCTACTCTTAACGTGTGTGTGTGTGTGTGTTTATTGTGTTCAACCGCCTCTATCTCTTTCTATTAAGCTTGTGTTGTAAATCTTGTGACCTAACATAGCTGGTGCTTAATGACTCAAAGTAGGTTAACCTACGAACTTTTGTAATCTTACGGTTACGGAATAGGAACCTATGGAACATAGGCTAGACGAATTTACCCAAGGAGTCTAGTGACATTTACCCCCACATGAAGCGATACAAGACATATATATGAAAACTGGATTATGGCGTAACAAGATTAGTAAGTAGGCTAGCACATTTCTCTCTATTGATTATTCACATCTTTTATTTGCTTTCATTTCATTTTGTTTATTTAGTTCATTATTAAATCAAGCTCAAAAGCCCCTTTAAAATCAGTGACATTAGACTTAAATTAGGATTCGCACTCGTAGCTCTTAGGACGATCTCGACTTTACTGATTACTACAATACACACGACCGGGTACACTGCCCGTTAGTGCATTAGGTAGACCTTAGGCAGACGAGATTATAAATATTAAAACTTGGTCAGAAATCCTGCATCAGTTTTTGTTTATTATTACTCCATGTATTTCGTGTCCCGTTGAGCTAAAATGAAATCGCGGTACCTCGGTTTGGCAAAAATGTGAGGACTACGTTTTTGTGAACGTTCTAATAAAAATAAAATATAAACAAAATTATTGATTCCGAAAAGAAATAATTATCGAATTTAAACCATTACTAATACGGTGTTGGTACGCGTGCGATGTCGTTTTTCAGGAAAAATGAGATAACTTCTCGTTTTTAAATTTAAATGAGTTTCGGAATGTTCGAAAATGAAATACAAGTAATAATAATTATAATTTACTATTAAAATAAGTCTGGAAAGTTACCGGTTGTCACAATGGATAATAAGATGATGGAATAGGCTATCGAAACAACCCCAATTAAACACATTATTTAAAGAGGTTGAAATAAGCAGGTCAAGGTTTATTATCTACTAAAATTAGAAAAATCCATAAATTTTCTGGACCAAAACTATTTCAGGTCATTCTACTTTGACCCGTATCAAAATTCCTGGTTTTGACTATTTGACATGGCAGCCAATCTGCCAGACCCACCCATTTTGCAAACCTATTAAGAGCTTAGGATCAAGGTATATGAATATTGAATACAACAAACATTCCAAAATGCTTCAAATATACGTGGCATATTGTATAAAATTGAAGCGCCTAGCCTCTGAGGATACTGATTTTATAGTATATTTATAGTGTCTCGTGCAGTTTTCATTGGTAAATTGATTCTGAAAGACAATCCAGTGAAGTCTATTAACTACATAATTTCTTCATGGCCTTCTGAAAGATTTTCCATCATGTAAACCATTTGTTTGATCTTGGTCCAATGATGTTGTATTCTAAAAAATATGTTGTGACAAAGTTATGTAATGAGAAACAAGTTTCTAATTATGGGATATTATATAATCACTTACAATCCAGGTTTTGATAATCAGAATAGTTCTTCCATGACGGTCATGAAAATTTGCCCTGAACATTTTCCCAATTTCACCCTCCACTACAACTTCTTCCAAGCAAGAGAGAGAAAAGGATTCATAAGAGCTAATTAGTAAAAGTGGCAACACGGATGGGTCGCAAGTGTTGGGTTGTAGGTCAAATGAGTCTTTTTTAGAGTTTGGGTTGGGTTGACCCCCAAGCACTCTTTTCTACCATTAGTAACTGGACTTTGATAACGAGTAAATATATGTTTTTTTACCATTTGGTATTACAGAAGTTTGTCTCTTTACCATTTGATATACAATTGCAGTTGCAATTCCATGATTATCATCAATGAATAGAATAATTTCTCCATTGAAAGCAGTGGCCTCTTTAAGAACAGCTTTAAGTCGCTCCTCAAATTCTCCTCTAAAGTTAGCATAAGCAAGCAATGATCCATATCCGGTGAGATAAGTTGCACCGTTAGGAAGTGTCAATTTTGAGGTTCATGTGTTCAAGTCATCACAATAGTCTACATGATGTTCATAACTGGCACTTACTATAACAGATAAATGTATTGTATTTATGCCTACCTTAAAAACTTAGAAGTGAAGCTTCTGCAATTATCTTAAAACATTGCAACTTCTCAGTTAAAAGTTTGCTACATAACTTATCAGTCCCTAAGCTAAGACCTAACCATATTAACTTACTTGAGATAAGCTCATCTCAATACCTAATCCTGAAGAAAACTGAAGTAGAAAGATGGGGCCAGACCCATTTGTCCTCATGAAACACCTCTAAAATAGACTACTAATAAGATTACCAAGAGGAGATAACTATGCTTCTATTTGACCATAAGGCTCCCTTCTCCCTCTCCACTGATCCTTTCAAAAACCATCAATCCACACCCAAACTAAAACATTATTTTTCTATTGCGAGTGCATAAAGCAAGGGAAATAAAGATTTAGAGAGCCCTGTCTCTTATCTAAGAATCCATCCACTCTTAATTTTCCCTACCATCATCAGATCTAAATTAATTCTAGGCTTTTATACATCCTTACAACGACTAATAAACTTAAAAACCATCATCTGATCTAAATTAGAGCTTTTGAGTAAAGTTTCCATCTTAGCAACAAATTGTGTGCTTTATATATACATATATGCTCCAACCATATTGTCATCATGGGTCCCATGAAGTAACTTTTGACACATTCGAGTCTTATAATGGTTCATCTCAACGGAAACTATGTGTCTCAGTATCCTGCACATTCTGAATAATCAGTTTTTAACAATGAATCCATTATATCTATCCCCTTATTAAGGTAGATGATGAATCCACTATCTCCATGGATCTATAATCCCATATTATCTAATATTCAATGCCTTTATATGATATGTTGAGCTTTAGATACAAAACTTGACCGTATAAGGAATATGAGAAAGCGGAACATATGCAGTATCTTGAGACATGGATCCCACTTTAAATTTACTTCCTAAACTTGATTGTTTGCCTACAAAGTCTACACTTTAGTTGTCTAAGGTCAATTTAGAGTATTCTAATTTCAAGATCAATGGTCTAATTCATTTAAAGCAGTTGTCCTTTGTATATTGCTAATTAACGCAAATGGTACTATAAAACCACATCTAGTCATGTTTTGTTTTTCATTGTGATCTAATGTCCCACTCCATAAAGCCTAATCTTTCAACATTCAGAATAGAAACCGCAACGCACCACACCACCAACTATTGAACTACTATATTTACTTAGATGCAAAACTAAATCAAAATAACTAAGTATCACAAGAAACAATTGTAAATTGCTTAAGCATAAAAGATTTTCCAGACTAAGCCAAGTAAACTAATCCCAATATATTGTATTAACATAACAGATAACAAAATCACTAAATTTAAATAACTCAAACTTAAACCAACACCCTGTTACTTCTTCATCCCTTTTCTTTTTAATTTCCTAAACATTTTTCTCTAATAACTTATACACCCTTAATATCAAGCTACTTAATTGATAAACCTTTAAAGTTCTAATCTTTTTTTTCCATAATCCTCAAAAGGGTATCTTCTTAACTCAAATTAACAAAAATAATCACACCCGCATCATATATCAAACTTCAAAAAACACCTAAAAAACCTTAGTTCGAATACTAAGCTCATAAACCAATAAGATTCAATCTTTCTTCAAAATCCTCGAAATAGTATAGATTACAATTTAAAACCATAAATCTTTCAACAAAAAAAACCTAAACTATAGCCACGTAACTTCATAACCTTTCATGTGAATTTTGTTATTGGTTATTCAATCATCGTGTATCCTTATTTCCGATAAAAAAAAGGAAAATGCAACCTAGAACAGAATTAGGTAGTGTTTTGTGTCATGTATAGGTGATTGTGTTTTGTCTTCTATGCAAATATGAAAGCCTTATCATGTCATCCACCATATGTGAATTAGAAACACAATAATTAAAATTTAAACATGTTATACAAGCACATAACTAAATTATATCTCTTTGATAGCTTTTGTGTAGAACCAATACACACAAATAAGTTGATGCAGACTCTGATAAAGTAAGAACACATGATTAATTATAACAAATTACCTAATATTATGCTTGATTTATAATGAGAAACATGCAAAATACAATATAGATTGCTAGATAAAATCTTGAAAATCCAACTAAGAAAAAAATTGCAATACATGTTCATCAGAAATACCTGTACACCTATTCATCAGAAACAAAAGAATTATTTGGTTGCTAGCTTACAAGACAAGAACCAAGTTGTAACACCAAAACACATAATCATCAAATGTGACAAAAATGCAAGGGAATTGATACCTACACCACATCTTTTGATGCATGCACCACAATTTGTGCATTACATTTTGTACTGTACAATACTGTAATGCACAAATTATTGTGCATGCATCAAAAGATTTGGTGTGAGTATCACCTCCCAAAAAGTAATCATGAAGTCAAGGCATGCATGTGATTACAAAGCACTTCTAGGTAAACAAAAAAAAGTAGGAAGATTAATTACGTTTTGACATGATATAGGGATTGTTTAGCTTGTAACAAAACTTGTACCTGTAGGAAACTACTTTTATAAATTGCCTCAAGTTCATCATGTAAAAGAGCTTAAGATATCACTCATGAAGCAAAAAAGTGTGTTAGTATTACAAATAAAAAGGGCAAATATGTATGAATGATAATATTATAAACCCTAACAATCATTAAAATATGCAAAAGAGAAACTCTAATTCGGTTTGAAGATTCGAACTTTGAAATATAAAATCATAATAAGATGTTGTAATTCCTAAACGAATTGAAAAAAATATATACATCACATGATCTTGTCCATTTGAAATCACAGAGAGTCAACCATTGTTAAAACCTGTAACAAAATCAAAAAACGTGATTGTACCTACAATAATGAAAAAGAATCATGTTAGGGTTTTTTTGAGAGGTTGAGAAGAAGCAAGTTAGGGTGAGAGGCTGAATAGAAGACCGCGTGTGTTCTGATGGTATATATGTTTTATGGTATAGTTTCTGATTTTGCTTCCATATTCTCTCAAAGATTTTTTCGGGATTGCTTTTTAATTGGCCAATGAGAAGACTCGATTTCAAAACTGAGCCGTCTCATTAGTTAATCGAATCCCTCGATTTGGCCAAAAATGAGTTATCTTATTATATAAAAGATACTTTTTTTAGCCAAAAACTTTCCCTTAACTGCGTGACTTTTTTTAATCCCAATTATTTCCCACGATACATCTTGGTGGCCCACAACTTTTTCCATAAATGTTATATAACGAGCATGTTTGCCCGCGCTTTGCTGCGGGTGTGTTCTTCTGTATATTTAATTTTTTTGCGATGTAATGTTTGACACATGTTTTGTGGTTTCCGGTTTATAATATTTATCTTTTTAATGCTTTATATTTTTTTCCTCTTTGAGTTAACTTAATACTTATCTTTAACGAATAGTCTTTACCTCCAAATATAAACGATTATAGTGATGAACCACGATATATATTAGTTCACATGTATTCGCACGTGAAAAATTACAAAAAGTGATGTAATTTTATTAGAGGAATTGAAATAACATTATAAAAATTACAAACATAAACATGAATCTGGTTGTTGTTCTCAATTCTATCAGTTTCGTAATGTAAAACTTATGAGAATTCAGTATGACAGCTTGTTGCATATTGACCATCCCATTCTAAGCACCAACCCTCATCCATTCCACATCACGGAAGTCATGATATTTTTGATACAACACGGACACTTTAGCAACAACCTGTAGAATACTAATGCATTAAAAAAATTAGTTAAAACTGCTTTAAAAGATAAACATTTCAAAACCTAAGTGGTGAGTTCCATGATAGCGACACGACCACGTTTGCATAACCAAATGAATGTCTCGTGGGTCAATACCAGTCTCATCAATCTCATCCTCTTCATAAACTGCCTGTGCAACAAAGGTAGCAAAAGCATATGGCTTTGCCATAACTGAACTCATATCATACATTCTACACTGTTGAGCAACTTGACCCTGATGAGCTAAGGACTAACCGCCCCCATCTTTGCATCTCCAAAAATCACATTGGTTTCTGAATTTGGGCTTTTATAGACATCGGGTTTTGAGACGTAAAACATCATCTGCATCACCATCATGAAATGAACCATTAAACACTGTTAAAAAAACGATTCACCAACGTGATATTTTTTTTAAATTCGGAGAGTACACTAATAATTTGAAGATATGGGTCTTCATATCCTTATCTATAATTCTAAATTCAACCTTTCAAACAATGTAACTATAGTTTTCAACACCATCCAACAAAAAGGAAGAAACTACCTAATTGCACTTCGGACATCATTTTCCTTCAACATGTGTTATAGCTTTATTTTTTAATAATATCAGTTTATCGTAACGGGTGAGTGAGAACCTGTAATAATTAAAAAGAACATGCAAGAATATCAGTTTCATTTCTGATTTCCAACCTTACGTAGATACTTCACAATACAAAAGAACCTGCAAGAATTAAAAACCTGGATCATTGATCGTAAATCGTCATCGCATCAAGTCAAGCAATTTCAAAACAATAACTTAACAGTTAAACTACATAAACAACAAAACACCATATGAATATCAAATGAAACCAAAAAAAAAGGACACCAGAAGGTTAAAAAAAGCACCTCATTATCAAAAGCGTCAGAATTGAAACCGAAAAATTAAAACCATAATTTCGTTTATGTATGTTAGTTTCTCAAAACAATATCTATGCAATGATGAAGCATTGTGATTTATATGCCATCATCAACTATATAGGCTACACAAAATCATCAAACCACTGAAAATTAATAATTAGATTTAAGAGGTAATAGCACCGTAAGTAAAGTGCTCATATACCACATAAACAGAAATTTACTATTAGTTTATTTTTTTTATTATTTTTTATTATTAGTCGTTTGCCACTACCAGATTTAAAATTGCATACTAAAGTTGTTACCTCTGATTGTAATCATATTTCCGGCAATATTATTCTCCTTCCTCGTCTTTACCTTGTTTGAATTAGACTCATCCCACAACGTAAAACCACTCCCTGTGTAAGAACTGCAGTTTGAATTTTCATCATTGTTATTGCTACTACTTGATTGTAGTGGTTGCAAGAAGTTGTGAGTTTTAAGGTAACTACCTGAAAAAAGATACAAATAACGAGGTTTTATTCTTACGATAAGTCAACTTAGAAGGTGGTAAACACAATTTGACAATGCCAATAAAAAAAAAGACTTAAGGTATAAGCTTTTGTGGGTTTTATCGAATCATGTCTAAAAAGCTTTTGTGGCCAAAAATGCGTATGATCAAGAAATGTGGCAAAAGTCATAGACTAATGGAAAGGGTGCAAACCTTGTAGACTAATATGCACAACACAATGAATTTTCAGCCCACATTCTTTTATATTATCAGTTTTTGTTCTTATATCTTCAGTTAAACGGGCAGACGGGCCACTATATTACTGTTAGGCTTTTAATTGGATAAGATGATTAACAAAAGACCAATAGAGAGAATAATTAAATGAAAATGGGCCCCTTAAGAAAATCATGATCGGCCCGTGCAATTTCCCCTTTTAGTATATATTGTAGTTACGCAACAGGTCTAGGCGGGTCTAGTGGATCAAAAGAAATTAGTAATTTTTGGCTAAGAAACAGGTTAGATACTTGAATAAGCGCAGCTGCAGAACGCCCTGCTTCAGCAGCAGCACCAATCGGTACAAAAAGATGGGGAAAAGCAGGAGTGACTATCTCCATACCGAAAGCTGCATTTTCTAGAAAATCAGCGAATAACCTCCATCCCTTTGGATTCACATCAAAATGTCGTCCGAATTATGACAAAAATATTTTGCTTAGATACCCAATTTCGTCCTTCAATACCCAATTCACGGCTGCAGCAGTTGGAATTGCACCTTTCCCCAACCCAACCGCATATAGCAAAGACTACATAAATAACTCAGAATCAAACATCATGTAGGTCAAACACTTTAGCACCATAGGCATACAATAAGGCATAAAAAACCAACCGCATAGGCATACAATAAGGCATAAAAACCCTACCATAGGCATACCATAGGCATCAAAATCAAACATCGCTGTCAAATAAAAATATTTTCGTTTTGTTATCGAGATTAATGGTACCTTTCCAGAGATTTTGTGCATTTCTCCGATAATTGATGCCAAAAGAGATGATTTCCCAGAACCCACTATCCCAACAATTGCTGCAAGTTCACCTTTCTTAATCTCTAAGTTCAAATTCTTGACTACAGGTCCTTCAGCAGCTTCATCATCTCAACTAAAAGACACAACTAAAAGACATATCACAGTTACTATGTTATCAACATTTTATTGCTACAAAGAAGATATATGAAACTTAAAATGCAAATGTTCATAGAAAAAATCAGGTACCATATATTAACTAACCAAAAAATTTATGAACATAAACAGAAGTAAATCGTATATACTACGTACTTTATTTTATGAATTACGTAATGGTTTGTTTATGCTCTTATCGCATGGTTTGTTTGTTGTCGTCTCCTTGGTGACATTCGATAAAACTGGAACGACGCGGAGAAGATCAATTGGTTTCTTTGTTTATGCATTTACTGCAAAAATGAACAAAAACATACAAAATTTATCTTAACAACAAAACGTCAAAAAATTATCAATTGTACAGTGGCTGCTCTGTACAAAAACAAAATGCAAATTGTAGATATAATTGTAATATCATACTTGACTTATTGGATGAGTATAGTATAACTTTTATCTGTTGCAGTATAATAAATTATCAACTACACATTCAAAAATTTAAATATCAGTGGTAAACAATATAATTTCTTTACACGAAACTTATTACACATTTCGCATTTCTAGTTTTTTTAACAAAAAAGAATCTAGTAATCTGTCGCATTTTTTTTTTCAACTACACATTAAAAAATTTAAAAGCAGTTTTCAATTTTACATAAGCAATCACAAACACCACTTAACATCTATAATTAATTATTACAACAAACACCCCCTAATCATGAACTATTAACAGAAAACCGCATCAATCTGCATGGTTATGATACTACATCTTCATCCTATTAACAAACAAAAGCCAACAATCATTTCAACTGTTATTACAAATCAATTATAAGTTTATCTTGTTTTTTTATTTGTTTCGTCATTGAATAGTAAACATTATATTTTTAATATAAATTCTATAAACAATTATATTGGGAAGGATGTGCAATAGGTAGACATCCGTAACAGTGGGAATAAGGGAATACACACAAATTGCAGAGCCTTTAATCGTAAAAAAAAAATACCAATATGGTTTTTTTATTCTCCGCTTTATGTATTCAAAATAATGTTAAATAAAAAATGTGTGTCAACCTGGTCGTTTATAACTTGTACTCCCGCTTCCACCTAAATGTGTTTTGACCCATTCACTGGCATAATTTGCCACTTCTAAGACCAAGTGCCGCTTTATTGATTCTTAACAGTAAATGGGTGTTTCACGCTTTGTATTAGAACTGATTGTCTCAAACACGTATATTTTCTGCTTATCTACTTACTAATATATTAAGCATGTATGCAACTTGGAATGCTTGAAATGAGCAAAGTGCATATGTTTATTTGCTCACATGCTTGCTCAAGAATTTGGAATGTGTAACACTATAAGCTAAAACATTTTGTCCTATATCCAAATTTTTAAGCACAAAAAGTGCTAACCAACAATAGAGAAACAAAATAAGTTGATAATCAGTTTCTACAGCAAAACCCAAATTAACAACAGCAGAACCGTAAACAATATCATCACCTGAACAAAACCCCCAACCATACAATCCCAACAATCCTTATTTTACCACAGAATAAGCAAATACGCAAAAGTAATTTGGAATACACCTATCTCCACAAAGTAATACCCCATTATAAATTATAAAATTATCAGGAAACCAATCCTAAACACAGTTAAAGATTCCTAAACTATAACAATCACGAAACAAAATCAAACCTTTTTTTTACTTCAACCTTCTTTGTAATCCATAAATCTCACTGAAAATAATTGGAACCTGCAATTAAACAAAACCCATAAATAAAATGACAAACTTCTTGTAAAAAATAACGTTAAATGATTTTTTTTTTTTTTTTTTTTTTTTTGGATCTGAAAGCTGATTCCAACGAAGTAATTACCGGTCGTTAAGATTGGGGTCATTGGAATTTGTTTTGTGTGTGTGTGTGTGATTTTTGGTCTGCGATTTTAACATAAAAAACAAAGAAGAGTATAGGGTCCCCAGTACTTTTTTGGATTTTGATGATGAATTTAGTGTGTGGTTTA
Source organism: Chrysanthemum makinoi (assembly GCA_910596185.1). Taxonomy (NCBI): domain Eukaryota; kingdom Viridiplantae; phylum Streptophyta; class Magnoliopsida; order Asterales; family Asteraceae; genus Chrysanthemum; species Chrysanthemum makinoi. The sequence continues at coordinate 79,296,672 of OU343216.1, read as the reverse complement.
TGGTGAAGATAAGTGGGTGTTTTTTGTTGAAGATATTTTGATGGTCAGATTAATGTGTTTATATGATAAGATGGAGAAGAAGAATAAGAGGCGGTGGAATTTTATAGGATGTGTTAAAAACTTAAACAACTGATTCTTGCTATTACGGTGTAATTACAGAAAACGGATAGTGAACAGTCGAAACCCAAACACACTTTAGCCAATCAGAGTTTGTCACTTGGTCCACTAAGGCACTGTGTAAGATTAATGTTTGTCTGCTAATCAAAAACCCACCAATGAGAATGTGAATTAAGTGAAAACGGGTTCCGTAGAAAATCTCTTTTGGCCCCCACCCCCAACTTCTAATAGTATATATATATATATATATATATATATATATATATATATATATATATATATATATTATAATATTTTCTTGTGTTAAAATACAAATTAGACACCAATATTTTCTTTCCTTACTCTATTCATAAAAACCTCGCTATCTGAGCTTTTATAAACTTTGTCATGCAATGCTAAGTGAATGTTATAAACTCCACTTAAGATGACAACACACCATAAAAATCTTGTATAAAACTCTCTTGGAGATGTTTCTATGAAAAAAAGCTCATAAAATTAAGTTACCAAGTAAAACCATATCCGCGCTAGCTATGAAGCTGCTAGCAATACGGGCCGTGTGTAACCTTGCCTTGACAAAATGGTTGATCGATGCGATAAGTGAACCAGGTTCTACAGATACTATAAGGGGTTGTTTCATTACTTCTTAATAAATTAGTTAAGTGCTCAGGTTCTGAATCAGTCAAAGGTTTGGCGTTTGATAGAATTTTTTTGCCTCTTTATTATTCAATGTGATTCTGAGTGATTTTGCATAAGATGGACCCTAAACCATTCAGTAGCTAATTTACTCTTTCTTTTGGCATTATCTTCATTTTTTTTTATTTGTTCCCCTAACAATTCATAACTTTATGAAGTATTTTTAATTAATAAACTTTACAAAGTAGACCTAATGAAATTAGAGTAACATATACATTTGATCAACAACGGTTAGAGTATCGCTTTCATACGGCGAGAAATTGAGATAGTTATGAATTCCATTGAGTTCCCTTATTTCATCGAACAACTCAAAATTAGGCCCATATCGATGTTACAAGAAATATATACATTTCAATTATATATTTAAACTAATAAATTTTTAATTCGTTCAGAAAGTACAAGTTTTATTATAGAAAATTAAATTGGTAAGTTTTTTTTATTATTAGAGTCACTCGTTCAGAACACTTCACTTTTTTTTCAGCATCAGTGTCATTCAGAGCCGTTGAATCATTCAGGCTTTTAAATCATTCAACACTAAATCACTATGTTTTATCAAACAACCCCTAACTCTTTCTTCATTCGAGTCCGTCCATCCATAGGCATTACCGATATAAAAGACTGGACATTGATTTACAATTCTTTTGAGTTCGCTGCTCATATAATATGTGGCGAGTATTGCTGTAAAATGTGTCTTAAAACTTTTTCTAACACATAAACTTTCCTTGCATAAGTTACCTCTTTTGGAATAAATTTTAACTTATGTGAAAAAATAAGGGTCCTCCTATTGAGGCACCCCATAGTTTTTAATATATGGGGTGTTTGGGTTTTATCTCTCCCACCCAATCATTGGGTGCATGGATTTCCGTGCAAAATTAAAAGATGGGGTGGTGGGGGTGCTGCTTGGGGTATTTTGTGTTGGGGTAGTGTCACTTTGTTTTTTCTTTTTACTTTTACAACTTTTACAAGGTTTTTTTTTTTTTTTTCAAGTTTTTTATAACTTTTTTACAGGTTATTTTGTGTTTTACAAGTTTTATACAAGTTTTTTTTTTGTGTGAATCGGTTTTAAAACTTAAAAAAAAACGTAGTCGGAAAATTTTTGAGGCTCAGATTCGAAGGTTGCAAAGTGAGATTTTTATCTCACTTTGCCGTCCATTCGGTTTTCATCATCGCCTCGGAAAATTTTTAGGCTCAAACCCGAAGGTTGCAAAGTGAGATTTGATCTCACTTTACCGTCCATTCGGTTTTTATCATCATCGCCTCGGAAAATTTTAAGTCACAACTGCACAAAGTCACAATTTCACAGGAACTGCACAATGTCACTAGTTCACAGGAACTGAACAAGTCCAAAACTGCACAAGTCTCACAAGTCTCAAACTGCACAAAGTCTCACAAGTCTCAAACTGCACAAGGACACAAGCCTCACAAGTTCAACAATATTCACAAGTTACACGTTTTCAACATAACAGGCACAGGTTCAACAATATTCACATGAATGTGGTAAGTAGGATTCCAAAACTGCAAACATTCACAAGAAAGTAACAAAGATTCTCAAAGGGGTACCAGCATAGCAGGCACAGGCTTATAATTCCACATGAAAGCAACATCACCACAACACTAACAAGAAAGCTACAACACAAACTACACAAAGTCTCACAAGCTAGCAGAAAGCAACAACACCACAACACCATCAGCACCAACAAAAAGCTACAACACAACAACACCAACAACACCAAACAAGCATAAAGCAACAACAAAAAGCAACAACAACACCAACAACACCAACAAACAACCATGTCTGGGTCACCATTTGACACACAAGAGGTAAACTTATCGAATAGGCTCAGATTATTAGCTTTTTAGCTCATGTTGGCTGCAAATTTAGTTTTGCCATGCCAAAACTCTTAAGTTTAAAAAAAAAATCATCATTGCCTTTTTTTAGCTTAAGTTTTTTTCATTAAAGTTGCAAAGTGAGTTAAAATGATCACTTTACCATCCAGTAATGAAAGTTTTTTTTCATTAAAGTTGCAAAGTGCGTGCCATGCCAAAACATTCAAGTTTTTTTCATTAAAGTTTCAAAGTGAGCTAAAAATGATCACTTTACCATCCAGTAATGGTAATGAAACAACTGCACAAAGTCTCACAAGTTTTATACCAAACATATAACCAAACAGATAACAATGAGGCACCCCAAACCTGCAAAACATAACCAAACAGATAACAATGAGAGACCAAGTTTTATACCACAAAAACTTGAACGAAACAGATACCACCAAATTTTATAAACTTTATTTATAATACTCTTTTATAAATAAAAGAGTAGTATACGTGTTCCATTGTTGTGGTTTGTAAGCGTTCTAATTTTGTAAACCATGATATTACTGATTTATGTTGTGAATAATTATACAAATTCTTTTGGCCAGATGTTGTCACACCCCCAAATTACGTGTTTTGCAGCGGAATTGAATACCTTGGGGGAGGACTGTCATAGCATCAAAGTTACAGTTATATCGAACGACCTAAAGTGTCGTTTAGAAAATACATCGTTTAATTTATTAAAACAATCAGAGTTTACAAAGTAATGGTCTCAAATGAAAATCAACTTGTGCGGAAATAAGTTTGCTACAAGCCAAACGATGTTTTAAAGTTTATAAAACCCAAGTGAGACGCGTCGTCACCACGACTCTATGAGATGTCCATATGCATGCCATGAAGTGAATGCCTTAGATACCCGAGATAAAACATGCTAAAAAGTGTCAACACAAAGGTTGGTGAGTTCATAGAGTTTGGTTAACAAGTAAAGCTTTTAAAGAGCGCTAATGCAACAAAGGCAAAGTTTTTAGTTATATAGAATAGTTAAGCAAAGCAAAGGCATCGTAAATCCACTCAGTTCAAGTCCCGCCCATACAAAACTTGCAACCTTGTGTGTTTACAACCCTTTGCTAAAAATAGTATGTCAATCATGTATGTATATATATCATAGTAGTAAAAGTATATGTGTCACCACAAGGGTCTTCCAACACTCGTGTTGGGATGTTTGTAAATTAATAGCCTTCCAACAACTTAATTTGGAGCCACTAATTCTTGTATGTAGCCAATTGAACCTCTTGACGAGTCTAACTTGTTTGTTGTGTTGCATTGAATAACAGATTATATTCACCCCAGGTCGCGTCGTCAAGGACACAAGGGTGGGGCGTCGATAGTACTATCAATACCTCTCTGCCGGCTCCCGCAGAGTTAACCCAGTTGCTAATGTTTGTATGTTGATGCATAATTGAAAACTAGTTTAACACATTAAGGCATATATCGCAATAAACCACACATAATGTCCAAAGTGTATAAGAAGTATAGTGTAACACAATTGTATAAATGGTTTGAGTATTCGCAAGAGTAAAACAAGTATAACCCAATCAAGTATAAAACGCAATCAAGTCTAAAGTGTGAGTAAAGTTGTTTTGGCAAAAAGAGTTTAAATATTTGTATAAATAAGCATACATCTAAGCCCCAATTAGTTTGTAAGAATTTAAACGAGTAAAAGCGGGTATGAACTCACAGTAGTATGTCAAAGTTTAGAATATTTGTGAAAGTAAATGAAAATAGTTTGTGCATGTATCTCCCCCAAAAGTAATTGAAAATGTATAAAAGTAGGGACTATGAAACTCACAGGAGTATGTAAAAGTTTAAAGTACTTGTGAAAGTAAGTGAAAATAGTTTGAGCATGTATCTCCCCCAAAACAGTCATGAAAGCAAGTAAAAGTAGGGGCTACGAACTCACCTGGTGTGATTGATATGCTAACAAAATGAATTGCACGAAAGTGAGGCCGAAACTATCCGCGACCTAAAATGAATGTTATGACTTGAGTTATGATATGTTGTCGTGAATGCATGATTTTGAAAACGTATCACCCAATATGCTACTTGAAAACTAGTTATATAAAAATATTGTTACTTGAATGTGTGACGGTTTCTTGTCAAAATAATCACTTTTGAGTTAATGGTGAAAATGTAGTTAAAACTATGTAACGGTTTTAGTAATTGAAAAATCAGTTTACGTCGGACTTAACGTAATGTATACATAGGAAAACTAACTCGTTTTTAACGTCCATTTCCCCCGAAACGTCCGTTTAGGCCCTCAAAAACCTTGATTAAAATCCTGACAGCTTACTAAAGCTGTGAATAGTGTTTTCAGCACGTTTTTGACTCAAAGTTCGGTTAACCATAACTCACTCGTTTTAAGTCCGTTTTTCAAGTTCTTTATATCCACTCGAAGGTAATTAAGAGTACTAATATATTTTTAAACTTCGGAGACTTCACAGAAATTTTAAGGCCACTGTTTGGGTCAGTTAAAATTCGGACTGCATGTACAATTTTCCGAAAAATGGTAGTTTTTAAATCGTAACTTGGAAACCACGTATATTTTTCGTTATAACTCCGTTTTAGTCCGTTCAAAAGGCCACGTTCATAACTAAAAATCTAGTTTCTAAAACTTTAATAAAACTTATAAAATGACTAACTTTTCGGAAAAATTATAAATTTCGACAGCGCTTCAAGCGCTTATTTTTAAAATTACCATTTTTCTACTTGTTTAACCACAACTTCACCACAAAAATCCCTTAATCTACTCATCACCAATCCTACTAGTAAAACAACTTCATTTGATCATACCCAAAATAAATATTCATTATGAGGCTAAAAATATATATATACAAACTTAAATAAACATGTATAAAATTTATGTAATCATTTCCTCCAAAAATCATAACTAGACTTTGATGATCCATTTTTCAAACTTATCATTTTTATAAACTTCTAACTAGTACATACTTGTTATAAAAATTAATAGGACACATATGGGTGATAACATTTGATAAACATGAATAAAAACTACAACTTGAGCAAATATGATCATATGGACTTCAAGAAAATGTATGAAAATATATATGAAAAAGTAAGAGATGAAGTTTTATGCTTACAAATGCTTGATGAGGTTTAGTGAACCAAGGATTATCCTAAACACCCTAGGGTTTTATTTCAAAACCTAAACAAAGAGTGTTACTAGATTGTGTAGAACTTGATAAGAAAAATTTTGATGATCACTTCTTGATCCTTATGGTTGGCCGGATTTTTGATGAAGAAGAAGAGGAGAAGACTAGACTTTCACACTTTGAATGATTGTGTTGAATGAGTAGTGTTGAGTAAAGTCTTGGAGTGTAGACTTATATAAACAAAGATCTTGAAAATCTTGGAAATCATGTAATTAATAATGCATGTACATATACTTTACATTATATATTATGTAGGTGTATAAATGTAAGTAGAAGTAATATTATTTGAGGATAGTAGTAACTTGTAGTATTATTAAGAAATATTAGTAAGTTGTATACACATTTGAATATATAAGGTAGCGTTAGATAAAATAAATTTCACGGGTCAAGATAAAATATATTTAGGTCATAAAAATTATAAAAATACATTTCTTGAAAGATTTGAGTGAATAAATAATATTCGTGTAGTTTTTAAGAAAACCGTCGTAATAATATAAATTTAACAATTTACATACAAAAATGAATTTTAAAACACGAGGTAACTCAAAATATAGTTTTTATAACTAAATGTAAGTATAAAAATGTATCGGGATCATTTTGGAAGTATCGGATCAAATGTTCAAAAATAATGTTTACGCGATAATGTTTATTTAATAAGAAAATAACGTTTAATGAAAAATGCAAAACCATGTACGAATCGTTATGAAATTCTGAATGTGAAATATGAGAAATGACCGGAAATTGCGAATTGTGACATTCTTCCCATGTCAAAGGAATCACGTCCCCGTGATTCGATTAATGATACTATGGCCCAAAACGCGACAAGGGTTCTAAAAGTTTATGCTCATGTATGATTTAAATGATTATGCCAATGCTCATGCATATGTCGTGACTATATCCCATTCTAAAGACATGCTCCCTTATGACTAGGCTCGATGAGGCAACTTTCCCATTCTCGAGCAAAATTTCCAAAAGACTTTTAGGTAACCGATTTTGCTTAATCCCACAACTCATCAAACAAGAACTGTCATACGATTAGGCTAAATCGGTTTAGGTAACAACTTGTTTCTAGCTCGATCTTTGCAACTCATCAAACAAGAACTATCACGCGGATCAAACTGGAAACAAGTGGTTTGAAGAAAATCTTTTGAAAATTTGGCTCGATTTCGGAATTGCTTACTCATATGAGACTACTACTCCCTTCATTGCATGATTCTTCCTGAATTAGACATAGGTGATCAGGCTATGTATAATTTAGGAGTAACTATGCAATGCTTGGACTAATCGACTCATATGATGTTTGGTGTTGAGTCATAAGTTCGCATGTATAAAGAATATGCACTTATAATGATATGATGAGATGCTATGATGATGTGGTTATAGTCTAGGGTCAATGATGCAACCTAGTTCTCTATAACCAACGCTCTGATACCAATCTATCACACCCCCAAATTACGGTTTTGCAGCGGAATTGAATACCTTGGGGAGGACTGTCATAGCATCAAAGTTACAGTTATATCGAACGACCTAAAGTGTCTTTTAGAAAATACATCGTTTAATTTATTAAAACAATCAGAGTTTACAAAGTAATGGTCTCAAATGAAAATCAACTTGTGCGGAAATAAGTTTGCTACAAGCCAAACGATGTTTTAAAGTTTATAAAACCCAGTGAGACGTCGTCACCACGACTCTATGAGATGTCCATATGCATGCCATGAAGTGAATGCCTTAGATACCTGAGATAAAACATGCTAAAAAGTGTCAACACAAAGGTTGGTGAGTTCATAGAGTTTGGTTAACAAGTAAAGCTTTTAAAGAGCGCTAATGCAACAAAGGCAAAGTTTTTGGTTATATAGAATAGTTCGCAAAGCAAAGGCATCGTAAATCCACTCAGTTCCAAGTCCCGCCCATACAAAACTTGCAACCTGTGTGTTTACAACCCACTGCTAAAAATAGTATGTCAATCATGTATGTATATATCATAGTAGTAAAAAGTATATGTGTCACCACAAGGGTCTTCCAACACTCGTGTTGGGATGTTTGTAAATTAATAGCCTTCCAACAACTTAATTTGGAGCCACTAATTCTTGTATGTAGCCAATCAACCTCTTGACGAGTCTAACTTGTTTGTTGTGTTGCATTGAATAACAGATTATATTCACCCCAGGTCGCGTCATCAAGGACACAAGGGTAATGTCGGCCCGATAGTACTATCAATACCTCTCTGCCGGCTCCCGCAGGAAGTTAACCATTGCTAATGTTTGTATGTTGATGCATAATTGAAAACTAGTTTAACACATTAAGGCATATATCGCAATAAACCACACATAATGTCCAAAGTGTATAAGAAGTATAGTGTAACACAATTGTATAAATGGTTTGAGTATTCGCAAGAGTAAAACAAGTATAACCCAATCAAGTATAAAACGCAATCAAGTCTAAAGTATGAGTAAAGTTGTTTGGCAAAAGAGTTTAAATATTTGTATAAATAAGCATACATCTCGCCCCAATTAGTTTGTAAGAATTTAAACGAGTAAAAGCGGGGTATGAACTCACAGTAGTATGTCAAAGTTTAGAATATTTGTGAAAGTAAATGAAAATAGTTTGTGCATGTATCTCCCCCAAAAGTAATTGAAAATGTATAAAAGTAGGGACTATGAAACTCACAGTAGTATGTAAAAGTTTAAAGTACTTGTGAAAGTAAGTGAAAATAGTTTGAGCATGTATCTCCCCCAAAACAGTCATGAAAGCAAGTAAAAGTAGGGGCTACGAACTCACCTGGTGTGATTGATATGCTAACAAAATGAAATGCACGAAAGTGAGGCCCGAAACTATCCGCGACCTAAAATGAATGTTATGACTTGAGTTATGATATGTTGTCGTGAATGCATGATTTTGAAAACGTATCACCCAATATGCTACTTGAAAACTAGTTATATAAAAATATTGTTACTTGAATTTGTGACGGTTTCTTGTCAAAAATAATCACTTTTGAGTTAATGGTGAAAATGTAGTTAAAACTATGTAACGGTTTTAGTAATTGAAAAATCAGTTTACGTCGGACTTAACGTAATGTATACATAGGAAAACTAACTCGTTTTTAACGTCCATTTCCCCCGAAACGTCCGTTTAGGCCCTCAAAACCTTGATTAAAATTCTGACAGCTTACTAAAGCTGTGAATAGTGTTTTCAGCACGTTTTTGACTCAAAGTTCGGTTAACCATAACTCACTCGTTTTAAGTCCCTTTTTCAAGTTCTTTATATCCACTCGAAGGTAATTAAGAGTACTAATATATTTTTAAACTTCGGAGACTTCACAGAAATTTTAAGGCCACTGTTTGGGTCAGTTAAAATTCGGACTGCATGTACAATTTTCCGGAAAATGGTAGTTTTAAATCGTAACTTGGAAACCACGTATATTTTTCGTTATAACTCCGTTTTAGTCCGTTCAAAAGGCCACGTTCATAACTAAAAATCTAGTTTCTAAAACTTTAATAAAACTTATAACAATGACTAACTTTTCGGAAAAATTATAATTTCGACAGCGCTTCCGCGCTTATTTTTAAAATTACCATTTTTCTACTTGTTTAACCACAACTTCACCACAAAAATCCCTTAATCTACTCATCACCAATCCTACTAGTAAAACAACTTCATTTGATCATACCCAAAATAAATATTCATTATGAGGCTAAAAATATATATATACAAACTTAAATAAACATGTATAAAATTTATGTAATCATTTCCTCCAAAAATCACAACTAGACTTTGATGATCCATTTTTCAAACTTATCATTTTTATAAACTTCTAACTAGTACATACTTGTTATAAAAATTAATAGGACACATATGGGTGATAACATTTGATAAACATGAATAAAAACTACAACTTGAGCAAAAATGATCATATGGACTTCATGAAATGTATGAAAAATATATATGAAAAAGTAAGAGATGAAGTTTTATGCTTACAAATGCTTGATGAGGTTTAGTGAACCAAGGATTATCCTAAACACCCTAGGGTTTTATTTCAAAACCTAAACAAAGAGTGTTACTAGATTGTGTAGAACTTGATAAGAAAAATTTTGATGATCACTTCTTGATCCTTATGGTTGGCGGATTTTTTGATGAAGAAGAAGAGGAGAAGACTAGACTTTCACACTTTGAATGATTGTGTTGAATGAGTAGTGTTGAGTAAAGTCTTGGAGTGTAGACTTATATAAACAAAGATCTTGAAAATCTTGGAAATCATGTAATTAATAATGCATGTACATATACTTTACATTATATATTATGTAGGTGTATAAATGTAAGTAGAAGTAATATTATTTGAGGATAGTAGTAACTTGTAGTATTATTAAGAAATATTAGTAAGTTGTATACACATTTGAATATTTAAGGTAGCGTTAGATGAAAATAAATTTCACGGTCAAGATAAAATATATTTAGGTCATAAAAATTATAAAAATACATTTCTTGAAAGATTTGAGTGAATAAATAATATTCGTGTAGTTTTTAAGAAAACCGTCGTAATAATATAAATTTAACAATTTACATACAAAAATGAATTTTAAAACACGAGGTAACTCAAAATATAGTTTTATAACTAAATGTAAGTATAAAAATGTATCGGGATCATTTTGGAAGTATCGGATCAAATGTTCAAAAATAATGTTTACGCGATAATGTTTATTTAATAAGAAAATAACGTTTAATGAAAAATGCAAAACCATGTACGAATCGTTATGAAATGCTGAATGTGAAATATGAGAAATGACCGGAAATTGCGAATTGTGACATTCTTCCCATGTCAAAGGAATCACGTCCCCGTGATTCGATTAATGATACTATGGCCCAAAACGCGACAAGGGTTCTAAAAGTTTATGCTCATGTATGATTTAAATGATTATGCCAATGCTCATGCATATGTCGTGACTATATCCCATTCTAAAGACATGCTCCCTATGATTAGGCTCGATGAGGCAGGCTTTCCCATTCTCGAGCAAAATTTCCAAAAGACTGTTAGGTAACCGATTTTGCTTAATCCCACAACTCATCAAACAAGAACTGTCATACGATTAGGCTAAATCGGTTTAGGTAACAACTTGTTTCTAGCTCGATCTTTGCAACTCATCAAACAAGAACTATCACGCGGATCAAACTGGAAACAAGTGGTTTGAAGAAAATCTTTTGAAAATTTGGCTCGACTACGGAATTGCTTACTCATATGAGACTACTACTCCCTTCATTGCATGATTCTTCCTGAATTAGACATAGGTGATCAGGCTATGTATAATTTAGGAGTAACTATGCAATGCTTGGACTAATCGACTCATATGATGTTTGGTGTTGAGTCATAAGTTCGCATGTATAAAGAATATGCACTTATAATGATATGATGAGATGCTATGATGATGTGGTTATAGTCTAGGGTCAATGATGCAACCTAGTTCTCTATAACCAACGCTCTGATACCAATCTGTCACACCCCCAAATTACGTGTTTTGCAGCGGAATTGAATACCTTGGGGGAGGACTGTCATAGCATCAAAGTTACAGTTATATCGAACGACCTAAAGTGTCGTTTAGAAAATACATCGTTTAATTTATTAAAACAATCAGAGTTTACAAAGTAATGGTCTCAAATGAAAATCAACTTGTGCGGAAATAAGTTTGCTACAAGCCAAACGATGTTTTAAAGTTTATAAAACCCAAGTGAGACGCGTCGTCACCACGACTCTATGAGATGTCCATATGCATGCCATGAAGTGAATGCCTTAGATACCCGAGATAAAACATGCTAAAAAGTGTCAACACAAAGGTTGGTGAGTTCATAGAGTTTGGTTAACAAGTAAAGCTTTTAAAGAGCGCTAATGCAACAAAGGCAAAGTTTTTGGTTATATAGAATAGTTCGCAAAGCAAAGGCATCGTAAATCCACTCAGTTCCAAGTCCCGTCCATACAAAACTTGCAACCTGTGTTTACAACCCTTGCTAAAAATAGTATGTCAATCATGTATGTATATATCATAGTAGTAAAAAAAGTATATGTGTCACCACAAGGGTCTTCCAACACTTGTGTTGGGATGTTTGTAAATTAATAGCCTTCCAACAACTTAATTTGGAGCCACTAATTCTTGTATGTAGCCAACTGAACCTCTTGACGAGTCTAACTTGTTTGTTGTGTTGCATTGAATAACAGATTATATTCACCCCAGTTCGCGTCATCAAGGACACAAGGGTGGGGCGTCACCGATAGTACTATCAATACCTCTCTGCCGGCTCCCGCAGGAGTTAACCAGTTGCTAATGTTTGTATGTTGATGCATAATTGAAAACTAGTTTAACACATTAAGGCATATATCGCAATAAACCACACATAATGTCCAAAGTGTATAAGAAGTATAGTGTAACACAATTGTATAAATGGTTTGAGTATTCGCAAAAGTAAAACAAGTATAACCAATCAAGTATAAAACGCAATCAAGTCTAAAGTATGAGTAAAGTTGTTTGGCAAAAGAGTTTAAATATTTGTATAAATAAGCATACATCTCGCCCCAATTAGTTTGTAAGAATTTAAACGAGTAAAAGCGGGTATGAACTCACAGTAGTATGTCAAAGTTTAGAATATTTGTGAAAGTAAATGAAAATAGTTTGTGCATGTATCTCCCCAAAAGTAATTGAAAATGTATAAAAGTAGGGACTATGAAACTCACAGTAGTATGTAAAAGTTTAAAGTACTTGTGAAAGTAAGTGAAAATGGTTTGAGCATGTATCTCCCCAAACATGTCATGAAAGCAAGTAAAAGTAGGGGCTACGAACTCACCTGGTGTGATTGATATGCTAACAAAATGAATTGCACGAAAGTGAGGCCGAAACTATCCGCGACCTAAAATGAATGTTATGACTTGAGTTATGATATGTTGTCGTGAATGCATGATTTTGAAAACGTATCACCCAATATGCTACTTGAAAACTAGTTATATAAAAATATTGTTACTTGAATGTGTGACGGTTTCTTGTCAAAAATAATCACTTTTGAGTTAATGGTGAAAATGTAGTTAAAACTATGTAACGGTTTTAGTAATTGAAAAATCAGTTTACGTCGGACTTAACGTAATGTATACATAGGAAAACTAACTCGTTTTTAACGTCCATTTCCCCCGAAACGTCCGTTTAGGCCCTCAAAAACCTTGATTAAAATCCTGACAGCTTACTAAAGCTGTGAATAGTGTTTTCAGCACGTTTTTGACTCAAAGTTCGGTTAACCATAACTCACTCGTTTTAAGTCCGTTTTTCAAGTTCTTTATATCCACTCGAAGGTAATTAAGAGTACTAATATATTTTTAAACTTCGGAGACTTCACAGAAATTTTAAGGCCACTGTTTGGGTCAGTTAAAATTCGGACTGCATGTACAATTTTCCGGAAAATGGTAGTTTTTAAATCGTAACTTGGAAACCACGTATATTTTTCGTTATAACTCCGTTTTAGTCCGTTCAAAAGGCCACGTTCATAACTAAAAATCTAGTTTCTAAAACTTTAATAAAACTTATAAAAATGACTAACTTTTCGGAAAAATTATAAATTTCGACAGCGCTTCCGCGCTTATTTTTAAAATTACCATTTTTCTACTTGTTTAACCACAACTTCACCACAAAAATCCCTTAATCTACTCATCACCAATCCTACTAGTAAAACAACTTCATTTGATCATACCCAAAATAAATATTCATTATGAGGCTAAAAATATATATATACAAACTTAAATAAACATGTATAAAATTTATGTAATCATTTCCTCCAAAAATCACAACTAGACTTTGATGATCCATTTTTCAAACTTATCATTTTTATAAACTTCTAACTAGTACATACTTGTTATAAAAATTAATAGGACACATATGGGTGATAACATTTGATAAACATGAATAAAAACTACAACTTGAGCAAAAATGATCATATGGACTTAATGAAATGTATGAAAATATATATGAAAAAGTAAGAGATGAAGTTTTATGCTTACAAATGCTTGATGAGGTTTAGTGAACCAAGGATTATCCTAAACACCCTAGGTTTTTATTTCAAAACCTAAACAAAGAGTGTTACTAGATTGTGTAGAACTTGATAAGAAAAATTTTGATGATCACTTCTTGATCCTTATGGTTGGCCGGATTTTTGATGAAGAAGAAGAGGAGAAGACTAGACTTTCACACTTTGAATGATTGTGTTGAATGAGTAGTGTTGAGTAAAGTCTTGGAGTGTAGACTTATATAAACAAAGATCTTGAAAATCTTGGAAATCATGTAATTAATAATGCATGTACATATACTTTACATTATATATTATGTAGGTGTATAAATGTAAGTAGAAGTAATATTATTTGAGGATAGTAGTAACTTGTAGTATTATTAAGAAATATTAGTAAGTTGTATACACATTTGAATATATAAGGTAGCGTTAGATAAAATAAATTTCACGGGTCAAGATAAAATATATTTAGGTCATAAAAATTATAAAAATACATTTCTTGAAAGATTTGAGTGAATAAATAATATTCGTGTAGTTTTTAAGAAAACCGTCGTAATAATATAAATTTAACAATTTACATACAAAATGAATTTTAAAACACGAGGTAACTCAAAATATAGTTTTTATAACTAAATGTAAGTATAAAAATGTATCGGGATCATTTTGGAAGTATCGGATCAAATGTTCAAAAATAATGTTTACGCGATAATGTTTATTTAATAAGAAAATAACGTTTAATGAAAAATGCAAAACCATGTACGAATCGTTATGAAATGCTGAATGTGAAATATGAGAAATGACCGGAAATTGCGAATTGTGACATTCTTCCCATGTCAAAGGAATCACGTCCCCGTGATTCGATTAATGATACTATGGCCCAAAACGCGACAAGGGTTCTAAAAGTTTATGCTCATGTATGATTTAAATGATTATGCCAATGCTCATGCATATGTCGTGACTATATCCCATTCTAAAGACATGCTCCCTTATGATTAGGCTCGATGAGGCAGGCTTTCCCATTCTCGAGCAAAATTTCCAAAAGACTTTTAGGTAACCGATTTTTGCTTAATCCCACAACTCATCAAACAAGAACTGTCATACGATTAGGCTAAATCGGTTTAGGTAACAACTTGTTTCTAGCTCGATCTTTGCAACTCATCAAACAAGAACTGTCACGCGGATCAAACCGGAAACAAGTGGTTTGAAGAAAATCTTTTGAAAATTTGGCTCGATTCACGGAATGCTTACTCATATGAGACTACTACTCCCTTCATTGCATGATTCTTCCTAATTAGACATAGGTGATCAGGCTATGTATAATTTAGGAGTAACTATGCAATGCTTGGACTAATCGACTCATATGATGTTTGGTGTTGAGTCATAAGTTCGCATGTATAAAGAATATGCACTTATAATGATATGATGAGATGCTATGATGATGTGGTTATAGTCTAGGGTCAATGATGCAACCTAGTTCTCTATAACCAACGCTCGATACCAACTGTCACACACCCCAAATTACGTTTTTTGGTGAATTGAATACCTTGGGGAGGACTGCCATAGCATCAAAGTTACAGTTATATCGAACGACCTAAAGTGTCGTTTAGAAAATACATCGTTTAATTTATTAAAACAATCAGAGTTTACAAAGTAATGGTCTCAAATGAAAATCAACTTGTGTGGAAATAAGTTTGCTACAAGCCAAACGATGTTTTAAAGTTTATAAAACCCAAGTGAGACGCGTCGTCACCACGACTCTATGAGATGTCTATATGCATGCCATGAAGTGAATGCCTTAGATACCTGAGATAAAACATGCTAAAAGTGTCAACACAAAGGTTGGTGAGTTCATAGAGTTTGGTTAACAAGTAAAGCTTTTAAAGAGCGCTAATGCAACAAAGGCAAAGTTTTAGGTTATATAGAATAGTTCGCAAAGCAAAGGCATCGTAAATCCACTCGGTTCAAGTCCCGCCCATACAAAACTTGCAACCTGTGTGTTTACAACCCACTGCTAAAAATAGTATGTCAATCATGTATGTATATATCATAGTAGTAAAAAGTATATGTGTCACCACAAGGGTCTTCCAACACTCGTGTTGGGATGTTTGTAAATTAATAGCCTTCCAACAACTTAATTTGGAGCCACTAATTCTTGTATGTAGCCAACTGAACCTCTTGACGAGTCTAACTTGTTTGTTGTGTTGCATTGAATAACAGATTATATTCACCCAAGGTCGCGTCATCAAGGACACAAGGGTGGGGACGTCAGCCCGATAGTACTATCAATACCTCTCTAGGCTCCCGCAGTTAACCAGTTGCTAATGTTTGTATGTTGATGCATAATTGAAAACTAGTTTAACACATTAAGGCATATATCGCAATAAACCACACATAATGTCCAAAGTGTATAAGAAGTATAGTGTAACACAATTGTATAAATGGTTTGAGTATTCGCAAGAGTAAAACAAGTATAACCCAATCAAGTATAAAACGCAATCAAGTCTAAAGTATGAGTAAAGTTGTTTGGCAAAAGAGTTTAAATATTTGTATAAATAAGCATACATCTCGCCCCAATTAGTTTGTAAGAATTTAAACGAGTAAAAGCGGGGTATGAACTCACAGTAGTATGTCAAAGTTTAGAATATTTGTGAAAGTAAATGAAAATAGTTTGTGCATGTATCTCCCCCAAAAGTAATTGAAAATGTATAAAAGTAGGGACTATGAAACTCACAGTAGTATGTAAAAGTTTAAAGTACTTGTGAAAGTAAGTGAAAATAGTTTGAGCATGTATCTCCCCCAAAACAGTCATGAAAGCAAGTAAAAGTAGGGGCTACGAACTCACCTGGTGTGATTGATATGCTAACAAAATGAAATGCACGAAAGTGAGGCCCGAAACTATCCGCGACCTAAAATGAATGTTATGACTTGAGTTATGATATGTTGTCGTGAATGCATGATTTTGAAAACGTATCACCCAATATGCTACTTGAAAACTAGTTATATAAAAATATTGTTACTTGAATTTGTGACGGTTTCTTGTCAAAAATAATCACTTTTGAGTTAATGGTGAAAATGTAGTTAAAACTATGTAACGGTTTTAGTAATTGAAAAATCAGTTTACGTCGGACTTAACGTAATGTATACATAGGAAAACTAACTCGTTTTTAACGTCCATTTCCTCCGAAACGTCCGTTTAGGCCCTCAAAAACCTTGATTAAAATCCTGACAGCTTACTAAAGCTGTGAATAGTGTTTTCAACACGTTTTTGACTCAAAGTTCGGTTAACCATAACTCACTCGTTTTAAGTCCGTTTTCAAGTTCTTTATATCCACTCGAAGGTAATTAAGAGTACTAATATATTTTTAAACTTCGGAGACTTCACAGAAATTTTAAGGCCACTGTTTGGGTCAGTTAAAATTCGGACTGCATGTACAATTTTCCGGAAAATGGTAGTTTTTAAATCGTAACTTTGAAACCACGTATATTTTTCGTTATAACTCCGTTTTAGTCCGTTCAAAAGGCCACGTTCATAACTAAAAATCTAGTTTCTAAAACTTTAATAAAACTTATAAAAATGACTAACTTTTCGGAAAAATTATAAATTTCGAATAGCGCTTCCGCTTATTTTTAAATTACCATTTTCTACTTGTTTAACCACAACTTCACCACAAAAATCCCTTAATCTACTCATCACCAATCCTACTAGTAAAACAACTTCATTTGATCATACCCAAAATAAATATTCATTATGAGGCTAAAAATATATATATACAAACTTAAATAAACATGTATAAAATTTATGTAATCATTTCCTCCAAAAATCACAACTAGACTTTGATGATCCATTTTTCAAACTTATCATTTTTATAAACTTCTAACTAGTACATACTTGTTATAAAAATTAATAGGACACATATGGGTGATAACATTTGATAAACATGAATAAAAACTACAACTTGAGCAAAAATGATCATATGGACTTCATGAAATGCATGAAAAATATATATGAAAAAGTAAGAGATGAAGTTTTATGCTTACAAATGCTTGATGAGGTTTAGTGAACCAAGGATTATCCTAAACACCCTAGGTTTTTATTTCAAAACCTAAACAAAGAGTGTTACTAGATTGTGTAGAACTTGATAAGAAAAATTTTGATGATCACTTCTTGATCCTTATGGTTGGCCGGATTTTTGATGAAGAAGAAGAGGAGAAGACTAGACTTTCACACTTTGAATGATTGTGTTGAATGAGTAGTGTTGAGTAAAGTCTTGGAGTGTAGACTTATATAAACAAAGATCTTGAAAATCTTGGAAATCATGTAATTAATAATGCATGTACATATACTTTACATTATATATTATGTAGGTGTATAAATGTAAGTAGAAGTAATATTATTTGAGGATAGTAGTAACTTGTAGTATTATTAAGAAATATTAGTAAGTTGTATACACATTTGAATATATAAGGTAGCGTTAGATAAAATAAATTTCACGGGTCAAGATAAAATATATTTAGGTCATAAAATTATAAAAATACATTTCTTGAAAGATTTGAGTGAATAAATAATATTCGTGTAGTTTTTAAGAAAACCGTCGTAATAATATAAATTTAACAATTTACATACAAAAATGAATTTTAAAACACGAGGTAACTCAAAATATAGTTTTTATAACTAAATGTAAGTATAAAATGTATCGGGATCATTTTGGAAGTATCGGATCAAATGTTCAAAAATAATGTTTACGCGATAATGTTTATTTAATAAGAAAATAACGTTTAATGAAAAATGCAAAACCATGTACGAATCGTTATGAAATGCTGAATGTGAAATATGAGAAATGACCGGAAATTGCGAATTGTGACAGATGTAACAAGAAAATCCTTTCTTGTGTCGTTGTCAACGTTGATTTATAATTGAAAGAACATCCCAACAGCCCAAAACTTGTGGTCTGAAGTATTATGCATGTCCTTTGTCAAAGGTAAATATAATTAAATGTTTGCTTATTTACATAAATATATCAATAACTTGTTTGTTTAGAATACATTTCTTATAATTGTTTCATCATGTAACAGCCAGGGACTGAAGACTATGGGTGTCGATACTTCATGTGGAAGAAAATATTTCAACAAAAGTACTTTGGTCAAGCCTCTTCTTCAACGCAATGCTCAAACTGCGAAACTAAAGATAAAACGATCAACATGCTATTGGCTCAAAACAATTTGTTGAAGGCAAGAATAAAGACGTTAGAGGCATCACTGGAATTGGCAAGAAATCCAGTTGATCACGCATGTCAGTCGAGTGGAATACTCTATGAGCTTATAGATGACATTAATAATCTTCATGTGGAGTAGATTTCGTTGTAATATCAGTATCATTTATTGTTGTATTTGTTTAATGTTTTATTGTTTTAACGTAAAAACACTACACAAATAAATATACTCTACATATAAAAACACTGCACAAATAAATACACACTATATATATTAAAACACTACACTACACAATTAAATATTAAAACCTTACAAACAAAAAAAAAGCCAATGATTGGGGCCAATCATTGGGCGTGGCCCCACCCTATGGGGTGCATGGGAAGGATTTTTTGGGGTGCATGAGTAGATTAGCCCAAAAATAAAAGTAAAACAGTATCCATCTCTTTCTTAGTACATCTAGCAGTGAGGGGCTGTTTCTTTTTTTAGTATTAAGTTCTGTTTGTAAAATGTGTTTGTTTGTAGAATTGTTACTTGTTTGTAGCCGGTGCCATATGTGAAAATGTTGTTTCTTTTTTGTGCTTAATATATTTTCTTAATTGATGTAAATGACCAACTTACCCCTGTGTATAATATTCAGATAGAAGAAAGTTTTGATTAAATTTTAGATCTGGGAAACAAACCAAAAATTTGTAGTCTTGAATCTTGATAGCCATTTGTTATTTAAGTTTACTGATTTAACAAATCAAATTCAGCTACTTAAAACCCCATCTATACTAAGGTTAAAACACTTCCAAGTCCTAACCACAAAATAAGATATGGTTTGACTTCAAAACCGTTCAATCTTCCCATTAATTAAAATAACATATGGTTACATCTTCCCGTAACCTCTCAAGATGATATACTAAAGTGATTTCTTACAACTTAAATATTAACACCAAAATGATGATATACGTTCCAGTAGTATTTATGAACTCAATCCCTAAATTGAATTTTGAATACCTTAAAATATTATACTCCGGTGTTGCGATGGCGATAGAGGGAGAGAAAACATAGCGGGTAAGGGGTGACAGGTGCAACAACATTACAGTGGACGGAGGTATTGGAGGAGGTCCGTCTTCGCGGTTTGACGGCAGTGGAGGCGGATGTCGGACCGGCGAATCAGAGGGTTGATGAACTTGTGGAGAAAAAGGTGAGGATGAGAGAGAAATGTGTAGAATGAGGGTAAGATGGTCAACTTGGTTATATGTGATATCCTGAATGAGAAGTAGTGGGTTTTTAACACCCTTTTACAAAAAGACAAACCTCTTGCAATAAGTAAAAAAGAAACAACAGTGTATAGCTTTTTTCATACAAAAATGGCCCCATTAAGCTATTAAGCAAAAGAGCATTGATTGAGATGCCTAACTCGTATGTCTAATAATATGCCTAAACATATGTGTCAGCATCTTATTGGGGATATCAAGGGGACCCACTCTTCACAAACCAATAATTTTTTGGCACATCTATTAGTCATATTTTAGGCCTCCCAATCATTTTAATAAGGAAAAAAGAAACCCCCGAGTCAAGCAAGCAGTAGTTGAAAACACTAGTACTCGTACTACTCACATCACATCATTAAGGTGAGTGGTGGACCCACAGTTACTCCAAAAGCACCGCCAATCTCGACCCCACCCCCCTCCATCACCTCCTCCTTTTTCACTTTCATTTGAAACTCCCCAAAACCAAATCCCCCCAAAAAAACACACATTTACATGATATAATCATTTCAATCAAAAGCCTCTGAAGTGATGACGTCATACAGAAATGGAAGAGGATCGATGAAGAATCCATCAGCTGGTGCTACGACTAATTTAAGAGGCTCAGCTTCGTTTAAATCTAGGGCTTCTTCTTCTTCTAATGTTCGTCGTAGCAGCTCCGGTGATGATCAGCGTAAGTTTATTTCTAATTTTTTTTATTTAATTTTAAATAATTTGTGAAATGCTGATCTGTTTCTATATTAGGATCTGAGTGCTAGTAGATATTATTTTATATAATATGAATTTATTTATTAGATTTATAAATGTAGTTTGCTAATGACGCGTATGTTAAACTGACTGTAGCGTTATTTACTACTTCTAGTTATAGTTTTATTTAAGTGTGGAGTGTATCCGTTATGCATTTTATTATTTAGTGCAAGAATAATAGTTATTTAGAGCACTAGTTTATGCGTCTTTGGACAGTCGTTACAGTTTGGAACTTTTGATTCTTCATAATCTGATGTAAAAAATGGAGGCAAAAACACGGTTATGAGTTTATATCGGTCTTTGTTGTTATAGATGATTAAGTGTCGTTGCTATGGAGGATACTATTATTACATGTGTTTTGTGTTGTAGCTATATATTTGTTTAGCGATGTTGGCTATTTCTGTATACGGAGAGTAAGTTTTGTTGTATTTTGGTTATTATTAGCAAATTTAGATGTAAATAATTGTAGGTTACAGCCTACAGGTGGTAATGTGTATCGTTTATGCCTTGTAGCATCATTGATAAAATTATTCTCAACAACAGACAAGACATCATAAATCGAGAAAGTACAAACTCTTTGACAGTTTGTATTAAATTTGAGCGAGATAAACACGTGTATACATTTATGCTTCCCTAGCTATTATGATGTTGTATTAGTAAAGACTATAGTTATCGTAATTTCCAAATAAGTTTAGTAATGCTTATGTTTCTGAGTTTTTTTGGTAACTAAAACGAGTTTTAGAGCAAATACTTTCGGCTTAGTTCACAATGACTTTGGGGTGAAGTTGTTTTTTCGAGTGTTGTTGCTTAAAATCCGGTTACACCTTCCACCAAATATTTCCTAATATTACTGTAACATACTTTATTTGCTAGATAGACAGGAGCATTATTGAGCTATTTGCCTATTTGATTAGCCTATGATGCTATGATTGAAGTCACGAGGCTAAAAATTGGTTTCACAATGGAGAATAACACTATCATACCCCAAGAAGTTTAACTTTTGAATTATGATCACTTTTCAGCATGTGTCTTACTGTTTTAGATGACTCGGAAACTGAAACTAATCTGGTGAAATGATTGTTATCCCATGTATGATTGGAATTTATAAAGTCACCTTTAAACATTACCGCATTTGGCCTTTTGGTGCTGATTAGTTTTTTTTACCAAAAAGAAGTTATCGACTAAAACTGACCCTGAGTTTACATTGCAGTTTCTGGAAGAGTTCGAGTTGCTGTAAGATTAAGGCCTCAAAATGCTGAGGAGACGGTAACAGATGCTGATTTTGCGGATTGTGTGGAATTGCAACCAGAGGTATGAAGCATTTAGTTTCTCATAAGTTACGCTGTAAATTTTGATTGAGCTGCAACTATATTTTTTAGGTGTACTTAATCATTTCAAATTTGATAATTGCATAACGTGACATGTCTCAGCTTAAACGGTTAAAACTTCGAAAGAACAGTTGGGACTCGGATACCTATGAATTTGATGAGGTGCTCACGGAATTTGCATCCCAGAAGCGAGTTTACGAAGTTGTTGCGAAACCTGTGGTGGAGGTATGTGGTGTTGCACACATCTGTTCGTTTTAAGTTACTAAAGATTTAAGTTACATATTGTTATGATTTATGTGCCCTGCTAATGTCCACATTAAGTTCCAAGTATGAAGTATCTACCCTTAGTTCCAGGGTGTGTCATAATTACAGATTTACAGGTTTATTTAATGATGTTTTCTGCTCCTCTATTTGCAAATAGTGCAACCACAACCGTATTATTAATATTCAGATATAGAAAATGACGCGTTACTAGTTTTATATAATGGTTCCTTGATCCAATAAATTTTATTTATTGCCGTGTCAGTATCCTGGTGTCGAGTTTCAACTTATTAATAGATCAACAGTGCAACAGTGGCGATCGATATGTTTACTACCCCTCTTTCTCTCTCTTACTCACACACACAATTTTTGAAAATGTAGAAGGTACAAAATAAGAAAGAAATGTCAGGAAAGGTTTAAATATCTATTGGGATGTTAAAACATATCTTTGGATGTGAGGCACATTAATGTCTGTTTTATTGGTTTAAACCTTAAAAAATGTATCTGTTCCACAAATTCGAGAATTTCCCTTGCTAGTTAATGACTCTTGAATGCACCTCTGTTTACTGCCCTTACACAATACCTTGATTTATTAGAGTAGCTTTATTTTCCTTTGTAAGAGAACTTTCAGCTGATGGTGGATATCTAACAAGCTTTAGGTATTGCGTTAAGAGTAAGTCTGAGGATGATTTTTCTGTGTCTGAGTATGATACTTGTATTCCTTACACTTGGTCTTGCTTTTCTTGTCCGCCCTCAAACAAGAAAATCCTTGGGTATCTTTAATTGCAGCTGGGCCTAAAAAGTGACATAACCCTACATGTGGCTTTAAGGTAAAAAAATACAAAGCTTAGCTTTTTAATATGTGGTCAACATCTAGTCTTGGTATAGTTTAATTGACAGTTATGAGTCGTGACAAAGCTTTACTTTATTTTGAAGCTCTTAATTAAGTACATCTTTCGCATTGAACTCAATAAGATTTATGCGACTGCATTGAAACAACATTTGTTAGTCTGTCTATACAATATGTACAATATATCCATTGATCTATTTAGCTGTTACAAATTCAATTGACCATCATCAAGAATCATCTGGCCTAAAACTAAATCTTGTGGCCAGTTTGGCCAGCAATTTGTATGATTCTTTTTGACTATATCTTATGAGTGTACCATCAATTTTGTTGACTATTGAGACCTAAAATATTTCAGTTTCAAAAATGCTTAATGAAAATGAACGTAAAAAGAATTCATATATTATATGCTCTCAGTGTAGGGAGATAAGCTTCAAGTGTATGTGCGTGTTTTGTTAAATCATGATATCATGACACTATCAAATGAGCGGGTTTCTTGTATCTGCTACTTTTTCCTGTAGATATATTATATTTGATATAGTTGAACTTTTACTTACTGATATACACCATTTTCAGAGTGTTCTAGAGGGTTATAATGGGACAGTGATGGCTTATGGACAAACTGGTACTGGAAAGACTTTCACTCTTGGACGATTGGGAGATGAAGATACATCAGCTCGTGGAATCATGGTCCGTGCAATGGAGGATATACTAGCTAATATATCTCAGGATTCCGATTCTGTAATAATCTCGTACTTGCAGGTAGTGTAAACTGTTTCTTACACTCAAATGCATTAGCGGCTTCTAGTTTTCATTTTGTTGGTAAATGTCTACAGATTTACATGGAGACAATTCTAGACCTCTTAAATCCAGAAAATGATAATATTGCTATAGTCGAAGATCCAAGAACTGGTGATGTTTCTGTACCATCTGCAACCATGGTAGATGTTCGAAGCCATAAGGACTTTATGGAGTTATTGCGGTTAGGAGAAGCTCATCGAGTTGCTACTAACACAAAACTCAATACGGAGTCTTCTCGTAGTCATGCTATTCTCATGGTATGAATGCCCTTCGGTTGTTTGACATGTCTATATGTTAACTACAGTAATGATGCTTACTCTTCTGTAAACCAATATAGGTGCATATCAGGAGATCTATCGCTGAGACTGAATCGGACATTGCTAGTGAAAATGATCATTCTTCTCACATGGGAAATACTCTTAAGCCACCTGTTATAAGGAAAGGCAAATTAGTTGTTGTAGATCTTGCTGGTTCCGAACGGATTCATAAATCAGGTGCTTACACTAAAATTTGTTTTTTTGTATTATTTTTTTATTTGGACCGTTAAAAGGAAGTTGTCTAACACTAGAGGACATGACTTAGTATAAGGCGTAACAGATATAAAACATGTCTGTGTATGAATGTCTACTGTTAGCATACTAATTTGGAAGGTTGTCGTCTTTTTATTAAAACTTTAGTCTACAACAATGCATAAGATCTGTGAAGCTAAACTTGTTTTAGTTCAATTGAAAGCATTTATTTGTCGAGTTTGTCTTTGAAGTTATTCTATATATATGCCCATTGAATCAGCTACTTTTGTTGCCTGGTATCGGTATTCAGGGTGGTTGTCATCTGTGGCTTTAACTAGCACACTATGTTCTAGAATATGACTTGCTATATGTATTAAATTTTCTTGCTCTTCTAACAGGAAGTGAGGGACACACATTAGAGGAAGCGAAGTCTATCAATCTTTCTTTAAGTGCATTGGGGAAGTGTATAAATGCTCTTGCAGAAAATAGCCCTCATGTACCTGTTAGAGATTCTAAGTTGACAAGGCTGCTTAAAGATTCATTCGGAGGCAAGTTTAGTAGAATATGAACACACAAATTTTCACTCCATTTTGCATTGATGCAAATAAGCTATAGTCAACTTAACATTTATTTTTATTCTCTACACATTAATACATAAACTTAAAGGAGATCTTGCATGCTTATATTTCGATGACATTGGCCATAATTCTTTTCTTCTCTCTTGAATATCCTTGGAACATATTTCAGGCTTTGAGTGACTGTTACACTAAATTTTGACATAACTTTCTACTATTTGACTACTCTATATGCAGGCACGGCTAGAACATCCTTGGTCATAACTATTGGTCCATCTCCCCGCCATCGTACAGAGACTGCAAGTACTATATTGTTTGGGCAAAGGGTAAGCAGCTTAAACTTTTGAAACATGAAATTCAACAACATATATTCCACTGTTTTCTGCTCATTTGAATGCGAGTAAAGTTTTGCATACAAGCCACAATCTATATAGCATATTCATCAACAACCAGTTCCCTTTGATCAAAACCTTTATTTGGTAGCTGTATCGTATTCCAAGGTCACAGTTTAAATGACAGAAGCAGCCTTTCTGCTTAATGAGGGCGTACTTTGTTTATAAGACCGTTGGATCGTCTTACATTGGACCCAATTTGGATGGGGTTGCACTAATTTTACCTGCAAACTTATTAAATACCTGGTCTTGTCATTCAAATCTGTCCCAGGCAATGAAGGTGGAGAACATGCTGAAAATTAAGGAGGAATTCGACTACAGAAGTTTGTGTAGAAGGCTTGAGATCCAAATTGACAAACTTATTGCAGAAAATGAAAGACAGCAAAAAGCATTTGAGGATGAGGTTGAAAGGACAACCATTGAAGCACATAATCGTATCTCAGAGGCTGAAATGAATTATGCAGATGCTTTGGAGGTTAGCTTAGAGTTGTATAATCTATTTCGATTTTTGTCTACAATAGTTAAAGAAGTATGCCTCCATATTGCTATATTATAATAAGTATGGTTCATACAAGTCAAAGATTTTTCTGGTGGAAAAAGCGGTTTACTTTATGTGTTCCCAGCATTTTGCAGTTGCTTAAGGTTATATTTTCCTGTAGAGGGAGAAAATGAAATGTCAGATGGATTACATGGAGTCAATTAAGAAGCTCGAGGAGAAGTGGATGAGCAATCAACCTAGATACGGAAACAATGGCTTTTCTAATGGCAATCATGGTGGAAAGGTAGTCATAAGCCAAAATTATATATCAGCATTTGTTCTTCTGCCCCACTCTTAGTTTTCAGAAATTATGGCAACGTATCAAACACTACTTGCTAATCACCGATTTCATAGTTTTAGTTCCCATTATCTTAATCTATGGCACGTTCAATCTCATATTATTGTATGAATAGAGTGCCTATAGGATTATAATTCCACGGGATTCAAACTCATTGCATTGTTGTTGACCTAAGTTAAGTGTGGCTTGTATCTGTTCCCAAAATATGTGAGATATATCAAAAATATACATTTAATGGCTAAACAGAGAGGATATATCAAAAATATACATTTAATGACTAAACAGAGAGGAAGGGATGATATTGTGTATAGGCAATAGAAACATTTTTTTTTGTGTCATCATGATCAGCTCTCTTCTATGATTCCTCTATATCGGCAATCTGCTTCTGTTCTCATTGTTTGTAAATATGTTTATAGTCTGTCTAATACACTACTTACTTTTTATCAATCGATTTAGTAGCATGTATGCACAAAAATACAATTTGTCTTTTTTAAACCGTTTGCCCATTTCATATTCTCTCTCCCTGTAAATGAACAGGGTGATGGCCATGTATCTCAAGATGTTTCCGAGTTACAGAAAATGCTGCAGAAGGAGATTAGTTTGCGGAAAGAGGCTGAAGTAGAGATCCGCAATCTCAGGAACTCCCAGCTTTTGTCACCAGAGGTATGAATTTTCGGATAACTAAGTTAACATTTATCAGCATCGTGTATCATTTCCCTGTTTTCTTTTAGAATTTGTAATACACAAATTATTCTCATGGATTAGGCAGGTGTAAATGCTGATTTTGCAAAGCTTAAAAAGTTACTGGATGATGAAATTCGTGAGAAACAGAAACTTGAAGAAGAAGTTCAAGAATTACAAAGTAGGTTGTCGCAGCTGACGTTTGAAGCTGGTCAGGTACTTGCCTCGATTCTCAACAGAGACTTGACATTTCAGTTATATACTTATAGATATGTAAATACCAGATTGTTATGCATCCTAATAAATTAGTTTTCATAAATGTCGAGTAAGAAGGATATATGTTGATCTTTTATCATGATTCGTTTCAGGGTTTATAGAACAGGGTAGTGTTCATGAAGGGTCAATCAGTAATTTTGTCAACTTTTAGTAGAGGTGGCAGAATAAGCGGGTCAGGAAACATGTGAAAACTAGTTAATTTTTAATACTAATACACACGGGTCGGCTCGTTTTTGGCAGGATGGCCCACATTTTTTTTGCTATCTGTATATATTTTTGTATAAACATGGCTCTCTATAAAATTATAACAGCTTTATTGAATTAGTTCTCTTATTTAAAGAGTGGGACAAGTTGTTTCTAAGCCATATAGGACCACTTTTGGTGACTTTCGACCAGCATAGCCCCTTTTTATTTTAGCGAAGTTTCTATAATTCGTTGGAGAAATTGCAACCCAAATCGGTCAATATTAATGGCAAATCGGGTCAATCATCAGTTTTATCGTTTAGGCTTTAAAAAAACCAGATGCGTCATAGACATATATTAAGTTCTTTGTTATCTGACTTCAGTTTCAAATTGTTTCAGCCTAGAAACTCACAATATGAGGATCAAGGCAATGAAGACAGAGCATCAATAGCGAATATACATGAACAAGGTATGCAGTGGGTTGCACATTTTTTCCCATCTCTAACTAAGATTACTAATAGCTTGTTCCTTTTAAAATAATTGTTCAGTTGGATTGCAAAAGATACTGTCTTTGTTAGAGTCAGAAGATCCTAATGTGCGTTTGCATGCCGTTAAGGTGGTGGCCAATCTGGCAGCTGAAGGTCAATATTTCTGTCCCTAGTACCCTCTTAACAGAATGAAACATCTTTGATATATATGGTTTACAAAAGCATAACTTTTTTACTTAATAAAATTCTCCAATAGTTTGATTACTAGTGAGGGGGGAATTGCAACCAACTCATAAATGTGTCAATTTGGGGCATGTTTGATCTCTAACGTTTCAAATGGGCGTCACAAGTCGAAGGCGCCTAAAAATGTATTGTTTGATCCATAACACCTCTTAATTCACTATAATTAAATTTAGATTATTATTAAATAGAATATAATTTTTGTAATCATATCTGACACGCTAATCATTTATAAAAATTCTATAACTTTTGGACAAATGGTGTTCCGGGTCAATGAAACTCTGTCCAAAAGGTTACGTGTATTGACCTGTTAGCGAGCTTACTAAACCCACTGATTTGCTACCTATAATCAATTAATCACCCTGTCCAAGATGTATACATTAATTATTGATTATCTCATATAATTACAACCTTGTTAATTTAGCAAGCTGAGTTTAGTTTGTAAAAGCTGTGTGTCATGTAATGTGCAGATACAAATCAGGAAAGAATAGTCGAAGCTGGGGGTCTCACATCACTGTTGGATCTTCTTCGAAGTCGAAGCTTTGATGAAACAATTTGCAGAATAGCAGCTGGTGCGATTGCAAATCTAGCAATGAATGGTAACTTTCCCCCCCTTGATTAATTTATTGACATGTCTAATAATATATTTCACTGGGTAGTCTTTCTGATTTTCTCTGTAATTTCTGATATCTTTTAAATTTGGTGGTCTATGCAGAAACTAATCAGGAGCTGATAGTGGTTCAAGGTGGAATTGGTCTGTTAGCAATGACTGCAGTTGATGCCGAGGATCCCCAGACTCTACGTATGATAGCTGGAGCTATTGCCAATTTATGTGGAAATGGTAACGCTTAAATACTTTTGTGAAATGTGTTTACTTTTTGCGAGAAACAATATATTAAATTGTATGTAAAATAGGCTAGCAAATTTACTTAAAAAAAGGCTTCCAAGTAGTTCGTATATATAGTATATAGCTGGGATGTAAAGAATGGTACAATACACTATTTTTATTGCTTGGTGAGATGTAAAAGTGATACAACCTTGTTTAGATTGTTAACATGATATGTCATGATAAAACCTCATGTCTTTGTTACATTGGGCTTCCAGATAAACTACAAACACGGCTGCGGTCTGAAGGTGGAATCAAAGCTTTGCTTGGAATGGTCAGGTCGAGACATCCAGATGTTCTCTCGCAAGTTGCACGTGGAATCGCAAATTTTGCTAAATGTGAATCCCGTGCATCAAGCAAAGGTACATGACTAGCCCTTGAAATTTGTCATTACATCTCCTTGACTAGAAAAACCCATTAAAATTAGAGTCTTACAAATAAATGGGTCGCTATTTATGCTCAACTAAGTTATTTCTTATATAATCTTGGAACCTAAAACATTCCATAAAACTTCTTTGCTTCTTTCAATATATTAGGGACCAAAAACGGCCGGTCTCTGTTGATAGAAGATGGCGCACTTCCTTGGATAGTGCAAAATGCAAATAACGAAGCATCAATAATTAGGCGACATATTGAACTTGCACTCTGTCATTTAGCACAACATGGTAAGTCTTCATTGCACATTTTGTACTTCTGTAAAATAATCTGTTTGGGACTATTGTATTTTTTTCAGCTACTTTTAAAGCCAACGAGTCTTGTTGTATTGGATTATAAAAAAACTGTTCTTTTTCTTAGTTTGAAACCTTGAAATAAACTAATAGTACTTTGTATATGTAACTGCAGAAGTAAATACAAGAGATATGGTAAGTGGAGGTGCCCTTTGGGAGCTAGTTCGTATCTCACGTGACTGTTCCCGTGACGACATACGCTCTCTTGCTCGCCGGACTTTGACTTCTAGTCAAACGTTCTTATCTGAATTGAGACGCTTACGAATAGAGATATAGCTGAACGCAAATAACTTTGTATTATTCTAAATATGTTGCGTATTTACTAATCTATGTTCATAGTTGAACTAGTTTTTTGGTCAATTGCTAACATTGTTCTATGTTTCTATGGGCATTACACCCCATTCCACATGTATCATCTTCAGGTGTTGTTATAGGTTAATATATGGTTTGATCACTTTTTGAACTTTATGTTATTTGTCAAATGATGTAGATGTAGTTAACTGGCTAAACTTTTCTAGCTTATAATCGAGCAACATTACTCTGCACTTTCCTTGCTTGTGACTTGTGAGTGCTACTCCTTGTACTTTTGCGTATGATAATATTGGTTGTTATATTTCAACAGAAAAAATTCGGCTTTTAGTGTACTACAAAGACACATCTGTAAATATCTTGTAAATTTGGAGAAAACGAATCATGTTCTGGATAGAGACCTTATCAACGACTTCCAGTCGCTTTCTTGTGTCGATGGAAAGGTGAAAGAGACCATAATTTGTCATTTTCATCAAATCTAAATTTAATAAAAAGTAAATTATAGAAATTGTCTCTTTGGCCAAATTGCACGTATCGTCCTAAATATTTTGAAACTACATAGATAGTCCTTAAAACAAACTTTTTTGCAAATTTTGGTCCTTTATTTTAACTGACGTTAAGTATATTCCGTTAGGGTGCCACATCGTTATTTCGCCAAACAACCTGCCAAGTGTTTCATCATTTAAACTAACGGCCGTTTATAATTAAAATTTTTGATTATTTAAAGTTTTTCGATTTTTTATATGTTTTTATAAAACATATAAGTTTTTATACAAAAATTTTTACGCTTTTATATATGTTCTTTGATACTTGTTATATACGTTTTGTATACGTTTTTTTATATATTTTTATATACTTTTTATACGTTCTTATACGTTTTTATAAAAACATCCATTTTTATATAAGTTTTTATACGTTTTTATATACGTTTTTATACATGTTTTTATATATGTTCTTATATACGCTTTTATATATTCTTATATTGTAAGTAAAACTTTATTCTTTCTTCTTCCTAGTAATATATTTTAATATTATCCACGAAAATAATGATTTTTTTTTACGAGAATTGCTATGTCCTCTTATTCATCCTCCTACTTAACATTCTATTTCTTATGTGTCAATCATTTATAGACACATTAAGAGGACTCTCACTTTATCACTCACGATTAGATGATCGACATGTAATACTAGAAAATGATATGTACGAAGAAAAGTACAAGAATATGCATTTTTCATTTTCTTAGGAGGAATAAATTGACTTGAATTACTTGAGATAAGTCACACTTGTTGAGTTTGAATCCTAATTGTGCAAGTTGTTCAATAAACTATGTATAATGAAAAATGTCTTAGCAGACAGTAGTTGAACTTCGGACGATATTCTGTATTGCAATTGGATTAAGCAGTCGACTGTTTATTATAATGAGAATACTACAAGTTTTTGGTTGGATAAGGACATCATGGTCCTCCTAATATTTCACGTAATGCCAAATTGCCTTTTGGATTATAGGTAATGGCATTGCCAAAGGGTGGTAATGGGAAATGGCTTTAAGCAATATTTCTTACCCCACTACCACCACCTTCTATGGTTATTACACAAATGGTTGTCACTACTTTTACGCGTCAAGTTAAATTTGTACTCCGTATTTAAAAGGATATGTTGTCTTAAATTTGTATTGTTGTTTCGTTATTGTCTCGAACTTGTAACTTACAGCTTATAACTTACCTTTTAAGTCCATCGTTGCCAAGAATAACATTTGTACCTAAAATTAGTTTACGAATTTCCCCTGTTTGTTCTCTATTATTATTTTTCTTATTCCAAAAATGTGTAAGCGGTTTGACACCTAATCCCACGCATTTGATACCAACCGGCCCTTCCCCTGCGACCTACGGCATCGTATTAACTGTCCTTGTTGCCAGCTAGAGTTTGGGACAACCCATTTCGCGATCGGGACCCATCAAGTGAAGCAGCTGTAGACTCAACTTGAGTCTATAGACTCAGCCCAAGTACTCTTACCGTTGTACTAAAGCCCACTTGATTATTATTGATAGAGATGTTTTACACTTCCAACTTCCAAGTTCAACCATATTTTACAAACCATTATGATGATATCCACGTTAGTGTCTGCAACAGTAGCTAGCAGACAATGATGGTTAGCAGTAGCGAGAAAGATTTGGATTTTTATTTTATTTTTAATTTGTTTTAATTTCAAACAATTTGTAATTGTATTAATGAAGCTATAGACTAGCGAGATAAAAATCCTTTCTCACTTGTGGATTCAAAATAGGAATACGAAACTTATTCCATATGGATCGACTGGATCAGTAATATTATTACAGCTTGTACTATTCTTTGTATGCTATAAGTTGTATCTCTTCTCCTCTAGCTCCTTACCAGAGTGAGTTTTAATGAAAATACTGTTGTCCCAAAAAAAATCACGTAATCTGTTTAGTTGGGGGAAAACACCCTTGTTTTCCACAAAATGTTTTGTGGAAAACAAGGAAAATAGAGATCGCGTTCAAATTATCATTTTTCAACAAAATGTTTTGCAAAACACAAAATCCCTATTCTTAATCTAACAAGGAAAATTAGAAAACAAATTTTAGTTGTTTTCCTTTGTAACCCCCAACCCTCCCTCCCTTTTTCAAAATAGAAAATACAAATATCAACTAAACGCATTTTCTATATTTTCAAATGTTTTGTGGAGATAAATTTCCAATCCAAATTTTTACAAAACTAGAGATAGAAAACAAGAAAAATTTTTCTCCAACTAAACGCACCCTAAGGTTTTGTTTGTTTTTTCAAAATTGGCTCTTAACAACATCTTAATCAGACTTATTCAGATGCGGTCAGACATTTGGGTCAGTAAGACTGTTTGTTTTTTACATGTCATTCAGAGGTGGTAAGAGGCAATCTATGTTAAGAGCGTTTATTTTTTTCTGACCATTAACTGTTCCCGAGTATAAAACGGAAAGAAGAGAAATGAAGAGTGAAGTTAAAGAGAAGAGATGAGAGGAAATAAATTTTATTTTTATGTTGTGTTCCCGAGTTGGAAGAAAAAAGGTTGTAAGCAAAAAGGCTTTAAAATCACTTTATCTCCAAATCATCCCAATTTGGGAAGAAGAGAGAAGAAGTTTTGGCATCCCTCTTTCCTCTTCTCTCTCCGAAAAAACGGAATACAACTTTTTTTAAATTTTCTCCCCACTTCTCTTCTTTTCTCTCCAAATTAAAACTCAAGAACAGAGTGACCACCTTCGGAAATTACATAACGCACACTACTCTCTTTCATGTATACTCTTTATTATTTATGTGCACGATAACTTGATTCATTCATGCTTCAATTTGTACCCACGTCACATGCACTTTTATACATCAGCCTACTCTTCTCTATTTTACATGTACATTTATACACAACTTAGTATATCATGCATGAAACTTGCGACCCCCCCATGCAGGCAACATCACCATACGACACACACAATCAAACATACAATCACAAGATCATGCATTTAACCTTCATAATTCGAATATCGTCTAAAAAGCACGTTATTATTTATAACATAAAACACTAAAATATGTTAAGTATATAACCCGAATATTAAAGACCGTTTCGACATTTGTGGAATTATAAATAATATGTATAATTATTAATTCATGTAGATCGTGTGAGGAAGGAAAGAGCTTCGTGCCAGGTGCTCTCGATTATTTTGGCTTGCTTTGCATAAGGTACGATATTCCATCATTTCGCAATGACACATCTTTCTCTCATGACTCGCTTATTGTGATATCCGTTTCGTATTCTCCTTACTATGGCTTGATACGATTCGTTTGCTATGACCCTCTGATTTGATATTCGATTATGTATTCGATATGATTGATTATCCGTTGAGATCCCTTATTGATACGATTCCATTATATGATCGGTTGACATGATATGATTTGTTTTGTTTGGTTGCTCGAGCTAACTAGCCATGGAGGTACCATGGCCATGTCATTGATGCACCAAAGGCATGACACTATCTCGTGTGATTAGTCCCCGGCATTCCCTTTATGATATGATATGATATATGTGATCACTTGGCCATTATGAATACGTATGTACAGTCTCGAATTGGCATATGCATACATGATTTGTTTTGCAGGGAGCGTATGGATGCATCCTAGGTACTCAGTTCAGTTTTGGTGATGTGGTGCGTGTGTGCAATACACCCCCTCACAGTTTGGTACATTTGGGCTAGCTTCCCTGTTGTTCCCCGTTCACTATCGTTTAAAAGCTTTAGAAATATAAAACAAGTTTATAGTGAACAATGACTGAAATTAACGTAAGTAAAACACACTAGATAATTTTCAACATCATATTCTTATTAGAAATGAATCGCAAAGAATACGTTACCCAAGTACTTGCGGAATAGCACTTGGGATTGAAATGGCAAAGGTTGGTGACTCTCTAAGCTCGCTAAGTTCGAGCACAACTCTAGAACCCACCGAGCTATCTCAGGGATTAAGTTGTATTTGGAGGAGTGAAAAGATGGCTTACGTGTATGTGTTTTTACAATTCACAAGCTTAACATTTTCACTCCATCTCTTATGCTATTTATAAATGTATGATTTTTGACTCTTTCCTAAGTGACAAATGACATCATACGAAGATAAAATATCTGATGTATTTTGTCTCACATAAAGACTATTCTAGGTAAGAGACAATACTACTTTCCTAAGTTCGGTGATGACACCGAGCCTGATATTTTGCCATTCATGGAAAGTTGACTTTGGTTGATAAGGACTTCGACTTATCTGATTCAAACTTATCCCTACTTGTCCAGCTCATTCTTCGTCTTTACATCCTTCGTCTTCTACTTGCTTTGTCTTTAGTGTAAATAGTTGGAGAGAGTCTTAGGGATTCAGGAAGTTATTGTCATCACCACCTGAATCCATCATCTTCTTCTTGACTTAGTCTTCACCCTTTAAGTTCCGCCTTACTAAGTGAAGAGACTTCTTCATCTCGCATCGAGTATCCTGAAGATGACTCAACAGAGACTGTGCAATCAATGACTGTTAGTGTTTATCGGACTAAACACTTGGGCTATTTTCTATTCAAATCCTAGATTAAGGGGTTTGGGTATTTAAAGAACCCAACAGTCTCCCCCTATTTGGATATACAAATAGCTAAGTGTTTGATCGGTAAGTGAGCAAATGGCTTCTTCTTACATGAATGTACTAATGAATACAATAAGGAACATCAATATTTTAACAAAACATACATCGTTTATTGATCAAATTACAAGGTTCCTATCACTAGTACAAAAGATAATTTAAAATGATGTCAGTCGGATGGATTCCTGCTTCAAGCTTGACTTTCTTGTTGATGAGTGTTTCCTTGTCAGGATGGTCTCTTATCTTGGCATTCGGTCTTGATGTAACCCGATGTTGGCTTTGTTTGGATCTGAGAGGCCACGGTATGTAGCTCAGCATTGCAGCTACACCACCTGATCAATATCACTCCATCTTTGAAATGTGCCGGGTTTCCATAGACATCAATGTAATAGCCCTCTTCGGGCTTTTCAATCAATAGGCAGTTCACGCGAACTTAACACCTTCGTGACTCCCTCGTTGCATTCTAGTCCAGAACTTTTATCTCGGGCGGAACTCAACCTCTTTCTTTTACCTTGTGATGACTGTGGTTGAGATCCTTGTGGCGCCAGTAGGGCCGGTTCTGCCAGCGCCGTGTATCTCGATCTTTCATACCTCTTCCGAGCATCTTCATCGCCCTTAACCACCGTATTTTGCTTCTTTTCTATTATTGGACCAAGTTCATCGAACGGTGATCCCAAAGTCAGTGAATTTTAGTGGATCATGAACCTCGAAATGTCTCTTATCATCCCCCCTGTAGACATTCATTGTCGTGGTTTGATCTCTGGGATGATTTTGACATCGATGATCTTCGCAGTCCGCTTGACATTGTCCAATTGTAATGGTCAATCCTTGCCTTCCTGATGGCTGCAGTTCTTTTGTTCTTTTCTTCCAACTGTTTTTTCATTTCAGCCATTTTGCCGCTGAGCTTCTTTGAACTTTTGTCCCTGCTGACCCTTTTAAGCTTCTTAGCATCTATTCCAACGCTAGCTTCTTCACGACCATCTTACCAGGTGCCTCTCGGTTTTTCTTTCTTCCTCAGCAAGTTTCGTTTCCTTTCTTCTTTGCAAGATAGGCACTTACTGTTTGGTGTGAGCAGGTATTCATGTCGCTTAAAGGGAATCTTCTCAGCCTCGGAGGTGTTGTCATTATGCCTTTTCCTTTGTCCGCCCGAAGAAGAAGATGCTACCGGGGTGTTGTTGTTGTTATGGTGTAATCACCGTCGGTGTTGTTGTTGTTGATGTTGGCGGTGGATTGATGAGATGGGTATTCGGTGAGCGTGGTGATGATGAGATTGAGCTGCAGATATCGGGGTGTGTTGTCTCCCGCGCGGTAAGAGGAGTTTCTTGATTTTCTCCCCTCAACCTGTCGAGCCGGTGAGGCAAGAGTTGGGTGTTGGTGCCGGTGGGACCGAGATGTTGACCTTGAAGGCCTGCAGATAAATTTCAGAATCATGGCCTTGATGTCCGGTATATCTCGAATACCCGTGACTTGGCTTCAAGTTAGCATGAGATGCCTCCAAAGCAGTCATTCGGGTCCAAGATTCCAGCCATGAAGACGAGGCCTCGAGTCAAAGTAGCCACCCGAGTAGTCAAAGAGCCCAATGTACGAAGAGATCGAATCAAGATTGAATACCCTGAACATTTGCGCATTTTAGGGTTTCGATCAGTTCGATGAATTTGGATGATTGTTTCAAGTACGCCAAGTAGCCTCCAGACTTTAGAGTTGAGCTGTCTTCTTTGATAGATTCCCCGATTTCATCGTTGTGCCAACACCTCAAGATGTCTGAAGAATTTAGCCAAATTTTCATCCATCCGTGAATGGTGTCATACATCAAGTCCTGTGCTCATGAACGTTTTCATCAAAGGCTTGGACCTCGCCTTCAGATCCGCATAACTTGCACCCACCTCAGATATGTTTCCCATAATGTTTCAGTGACCCCAGAGTATAATTTCCTTGAAGCTTTGGTGATCCACTGAACAAGCTGCCTTTCAGTAAGTGGAAGAACATTGTAAAACCTGAAAATCTAAAACATGAATAAAGACTAAAATACCCTTGAAATCGAAAATTATAAAATACGTAAAATACGTTTATATTCATTCAACGAAATTAAAACCTAACTTACGAGTAATTAAAACTAAACTAATACGTGTACGTGATCGATTATGTACGACGAAGATTTAAACGTCTCGCTAAAGTGTTGGGCCGATTAGTTGGACCTTGTTTTCGTTATTTGGGAAACCACTTGGGCTTGTTTCTTTTGCCAGCAAGAAGCCAGGGGCTTTGTTTTGTTTCTTGGACCCAAGAGCCGGCCCACCACTCTCAAAGCCTTAAACCTAAAATGTTACTAGCTATAAATACAACACATAAACACAAGATTGAAACCCTAGTTTTGTTGCTTCTTTTCTTTTGTTCCATTCGGCCGAGAACCCTAAACCTTGGTGTCGAGACTTTTGCTTCAACAAGCTAAGGTATAAATGTTTTCTCGTCTTTCTTTCGTTACACCTTACGTTAACCTTTATTGTATCATGTTTGTTTTAGTCTACTTGTGTCGAGCCGTATGAAACCAACAAACACAAACCATAATGAATTGAACCTTGTAATGTTAAGAGAACATGTATGTAATACGTATTATTGAATCGGATCATAGATATATGTTGAGCATAAGAACCGAACCACTTGAAATTAATTCGGCCAAGATATAAACATGACAACTTGAATATGTAAAGTACGTAGAGAGCTAGGGTTTGCGTAAAACCTATTAGCCGAACCCTGTATATATAAACCGAACCATATAAGAGTTTTTGAACGTGTGTTTGATGAGTAAAGGTCATGTAAACCTAAACCCTAGTTTGAAGTGTGAACCGAACCATGTGAACCGAACTCTAGATTGGTTTATGTATCATGCGTGTGTTTTATAAGTCAAGTGAGCTTGTAGATATGTAAACGAGTGATGCGTGGTCATATCTAGTCGAAGCTATGGTACATGTGTGTGTAAATGTGTATTTAATCCGGATAATAAGTAATTTGTGTGTCACATAAAATCATAAACGTGCATGGGAATAAAAGTTGAAGTATAACATATATATAAGTAACGTATGGTTAAGACATGAAGGTGTTAGGTTAAGTAACGAGTCATTAAAAGACGTAACATGAAAAGTAAATGCATTTTAATGTGGTATTGAAAGAAGGAGAAAACCCTAGAACATAATGAGAGTCGATTAGGGTTTGAAGCTAAGAGTATAGTAATTCATTATTTCATGTGTGAGTTATGACGTTTAAACTATTTTCACATTTAACCCTAAACTTTAATAAATGACATAATGAACCCTAATCTACGATATTAATTATAAAACACTTAAGTCTCATTTAATCATAAAATCCTAAAGTATTAAGATCACTGAATACACTAAGTATAAATACCAAATGTTAAAAGATCATTTCAACGATTATGGAATCATAAATAACATGGACGATCATAATGTGTATAGGTTCCGTGAAGAAGGATTAATCCTTTGCTCGTAGATTGCCGATCATTTGCTTTGGAATAAGGTACAGATATTCGACCTTTTCAAAAAGGTTCCTTTTAACGTTTTCTTTTTGTTTGCTTTTCTATTAGGTATCCTAAGCCTTTGCTATGAACCCATTCTTTTGTTTTGAGCCATTGCTTATCGAACTCGATTTTGAATTATGAAATATCGATTTTGAACTATATGATATGAAGACTCGATTTTGAAAATATGAATAACCTTCTCGATAAAATATGATCTAGGTCGGTTATGACATTCGATTTGACCTAAGATAGTTTGACACACGAGCCAAATATTTCACTAGTCATGGGGGGTTCCATGTCCAGACGATGATGCACTTCGATATGACTAGAGGCGAGAGTGATGTTACGCCACGTTCTGGATGGTGGAGCAT
The DNA here is from genome assembly GCA_910596185.1 of Chrysanthemum makinoi. Classification (NCBI taxonomy): domain Eukaryota; kingdom Viridiplantae; phylum Streptophyta; class Magnoliopsida; order Asterales; family Asteraceae; genus Chrysanthemum; species Chrysanthemum makinoi. The sequence goes on along the minus strand of OU343216.1, from coordinate 79,257,186 downwards.
ATTTTGTATATGTAGGAAGGAGCGTATGGACGCATCCTAGATCTGTTATCCACATTCATATATGTTATCCGATGATTGATGCTGCGCGTGCATGCACGTCCTTCATAACTCTGGTAGGTCTCCCCTACAAATGTTGCCTTCCGAGAAATGTTGCCTACGAAAATGTTGCCTTGTGAGAATATGATTATGATCTCGATATTTGTTTCTCGGGCTCGTGGTAGTTAACTATAAACTTTATTTGAAAATTTTGATTTATACTTTGAAAATGATTATGATTTTGCTATCTTTCGTTTATTATATTTCATATTCGTTATCGTTTAGTATTCGCTTTGCTTTCATATCTCATTCATTGGGCTTTGGCTCAGCCAAGACTTTCTTTTCTTCCGGCGGTATCTAAGCATTGGAAGCTGGGTTTTGCTTTGGGATGAGTGCATGAGTGGACTTACCTTAGAGATTATTTAGCTTTGATCTTATGATGCCATTTAAGACTTATTATTCAGATATTTTGTTGGAGTTATCTTTCCTTGGGACCTATGTATTGAAGTCGTTTGACTTGAATTATTCGCATTTATGTTAAGATTTCTTTTGGATATTTATGTTTGCTTTGATATGACACCATTACTTGTGTTTCCTTTACCCTTGTCCGTCGTATGCTACAATTTATGGCATCGAGCCAGTGTTTACACTTGTAGTCAACGTGACATATGGACCCTAGGTTTTGAGACCCTTAGAGCTTAGGCTTTGACCTGTGAGGATTGGGTACACTTTAGGTTTCCTTCATAACTTCCATTTCGTATCTCACCTTTGTTCATTTTGCTAATCGTTTGAATATCGCTGGATGGTTCAAACTCGTCGCATAACGGTAGCGATGGAGACGATGATATTCCCCGCTTGATGCCGTTGCCACGCGCTCAACACTCTTTTCCCGGTCTTACTACACCAGGTGATGCAGGTGATCAACAACATTCGAATCAAAATGGTGCCGGGTAGTGGAGGAAATCAACCCGTCGGTATTCACACTTGGCTCGAGCGTTACGGTAAGCTCAAGCCTCTTTCGCTTAGCACTGCCGCTACTCCCACCGAGGCCGAGGACCGATCACTCATATTGAGAAGCTGTTGAGGTACGGGTTGTGGAGATGAATTTAAGACCCGTTTGGTTGCATTTAAATTGGAGGGTGATGCTTTGAATTGGTGGAAGGCACTCAAACAGTAAAGGAGGAGAGATGCTTTTGCTATTACTTGTACTTGGGCTGAGTTCGACTATCTTCTATAACCGTTACCTCGATGAGCCGAAAAAGAAATGGAGAGGGATTATCAAGGAATCTACCAGTTTGATCATGAGAACTCCAATGAGTACATGGGTAGGTTTATGAGACTGGTAAGTTTTGTGGGAACGAATGCTGGAGATGGTAGGCGCCTAAGCACTTCAGTGGGGATTGAAGAAGTGGGTGTTGGACCGACTGCTAACACTGAGTATGAGGATGTGTCGGCCTGCAATGACGCAGCTCGTAACATTGAGATCTTTCATGAGGGTTCGGTTCCAACAAGCGAATCGCGATGGTGATCGGATTCAAGGTAAAGCACGCAGTAATGATTATAAGGGAAACTCGCGGAGGAGTTATGATTCGAGGAGTCAAGCGGATAAGAGTTATGATCACGAGGTCCGTCAGAAGGAATGTGGACTCTGCGCCCTGAGACGAGAGTCGGGATAGCAAAGCCGGTAAGAATGGAAACGATCAATCAAGGTAACAATAACTAGCGTTACAACAAGGATCACGGTTCGAGGATCAAATCGGTCGTGCTTCAGGATCTTCTGGTCGCAAGGACACGAAGTTTTGCCTCCCCCACCCATCTGCACTACTTGTGGAAAGGCTCATCCGGACCGTGTTTTAAGGCCACGGTGGATGTTTCTCTTGTGGTTCCACTACTCACAAGATCAAGGATTGCCCTAAGAAGAACCCGGTGATTCCTGGAAACTACATCAGGCCGCCACCTACTACCGACGCGGTTTATGCTACTACTGGATCCGCGAGCGCACTTCGTGTACCATTACGGGCACTCTTACATTGATGATTATTCTCGTCTTCGCTTATTTGATACCTGCCACACACTCCATTATATCCGTCACATTTGCTAAGAAACTTAATATGAAGCCCAAACCACTAACAAATCACTTATCGATTTCGACGCCTATGAAAAACCACATGATCATTGATCATAAATACGTTAAGTGTCCTCTTCGTTTTGATGATCGTATTCGTTTTGCAAATCTGTATCCTCTCGATATGGTCGACTTTGATATCATTCTAGGCATGGATTGGTTGGCTTATCATAGATCTTCAATTGACTGCTAGAACAAAGTGATCTTTGGAGACGTAAAACATCCTAAATTTGTTTATTATGGTTCTCAACCTCTCAAATCATAAGTTCATTTTGCTATGAAGGCACGGACCATGATTGCTCATGGGTGCCAAGGTTTTCGGCATCTCAGGACACATCTTTGGAGAGTCCTAACATTGAAAACCTTTCTGTTGTTTGCGAATTCACCGACGTCTTTCCCGATGAACTTCCGGTATTCCCCGCCTAGAAGTTGAGTTTAGCATTGAGTTAATTCCTCGTGCCGAACCGATTTCGAAGCTCCGTATCGTATGGCACTCGTGAGAATAAGGAGTTGAGGAGCAGCTGCAAGAGATGATAGAAAATGGATTTATTCACCCCAGTGTTTCTCCATGGGGTGCACCTGTTTTGTTTGGAAGAAGAAGGATGGAAGTATGCGTCTATGTATCGACTACCGTGAACTCAACCGTATACTATTCAGAATCAAGTTATCCTCTGCCGCGTATTGATGATTTGTTTGATCAACCGCAGGAGCGAAGTTCTTTTCTAAGATTGATCGAGATCTGGTTATCATCACTACGTGTGTGGGAGCAAGATGTTCCTAAGACCGCTTCATACCGATATGGTCATTATGAATTTCTCGTTATGCCTTTTGGTTTGACAAATGCTACCGCGTGTTTATGGACCTAATGAATCGTGTTTTCCATGAGTTCCTCGACAAGTTTGTTATCGTTTTCATCGATGACATTTTGGTTTACTCTAAGTCTGAAGAAGAGCATGAACAACATCTCCGGATAGTTTGGAGATTCGAGGAAGAAGAAGTTGTACGCCAAATTTTGAAGCGAGTTTTGGTTAAAACAAGTCGCTTTCCTTGGTCATATTATATCTGCTGATGGTATCACCATGGATCCGTCTAAGGTTGAGGCTATTAGTAAGTGGCCAAGACCTACGACGATGAATCGAGGTTAGGAGTTTTCTAGGACTTGCTGGTTACTACCGACGTTTTGTTGAAGGTTTCTCTCGCTTAGCTTTGCCCCTAACCCAACTGATGAGAAAAGGAGGAAAGTTTGTATGGACGGATGAACGAGAAGAGAGTTTTGAGGAGTTGAAACGAAGATTGGTGTCCGCTCCTATTTTGACTCTTCCATCCGGTTCTCGAGGATTTCAAATTTATAGTGATGCATCTAAGAAATGATTAGGCTGTGTTTTGATGCAACATGGAAGGTGATAGCTTTATCTTCCAACAACCAAACCGTATGAGAGAATTACCCAACTCATGACCTTGAGTTAGTCAGCTGTGGTGTTCGCATTGAAGATCCGGAGACATTACTTGTATGGAGAGACGTGTGATATTTTCACTGACCATAAGAGTCTCAAGTATATTTTCACTTTGAAAGAACTTAACATGAGACAAAGAAGATGGTTAGAACTTCTTAAGGATTATGATACCAACATTCAAGCACATCCCTGTAAGGCTAACGTAGTTGCGACTTACTTAGCGAAAATCAAGCATTCTTGCAAGTATTGAGATTGAACCTAGGATTATTCGTGACTTAGAACGTTTGGATGTTGAGTTGTGTGTACGAGGTTTTGATGGATACTGGGCTAGTATGAAGGTGGAGTCGAACCTTATACTGCAAATTAAGGAAGCTCGTAAAGATGACGGTGACAGGCATGTAGCAAAATGTTGAAGAAGGTAACCGCACGGAGTTTAAGGTTGATAATGACGAATTGTATGGTATGAAGATAGGCTCTGTGGTTCCCAATGATTCGGTACTTCGAGAAAGTTATGATGAAGCTCATAGTTCTCCTTTCACTATCCATCCCGGTTCTACCAAGATGTATAGGATTTGAAAAGACTTTTGGTGGAATGGTATGAAGCAAGATGTGGCGACGTTTGTGTCGGCTATGATTTGTCGCAGGTTAAGATTGAACAAAAGAGCTAGTGGATCATTGTAAACCATTGATATTCCGACATGGAAGTGGGATAAGATATCTATGGATTTTGATCGGACTACCTCTTACTCGGAAGAAGCATGATGCGATTTGGGTAGTTGTTGATCGACTAACCAAATCTGCTCATTTCTTACCAATTAGAAAGGATTATGGTATTGGTAGATTGGCGAAATTTTTCGCAAGAGATAGTTAGACTTCATGGTACTCCGGCATCTATTGTGTCCGACAGATATCCGCGTTTTACTTCCGTTTCGAAAGGTTTGCAAAAGCTTGGGGTACTCGACTTAATTTTAGTACGGCATTTCATCCTCAAACGATGGTCACGAGAGACTATTCGGACCCTAGAGGACATGCTAAGGGCTTGTGCTTTAGAATGGACCTGGCAGGTGAGATGAATATTTGTGTTTAGTAGAGTTTGCATACAACAACAGTTGGCATGCTAGCATTAAGGCAAAGACCGTTTGAACTTCTTTATGGAAGGAAATGTAGATCACCTACTTGTTGGGATGAAGTAGGTGAACATTTAATTGAAGGACCGGAAATGATTGAGATCGATGAGAAAGTAGCTGCAGAGAAAAGCTAAAGGAGGCTAGGTCTCGTCGAAAGTGTTATGCAGCACAAGCATCGTGATTTAGAATTTCGGGTTGGAGATCAATTTTGAAAGTCTCGCCGTTTAGAGGTGTGAAACGCTTTGGAATCAAGGGCAAGCTCAGTCCTCGATTCATCGGTCCGTTTGATATTTTGAGGCGTATAGGAGAAGTTTCAGTATCTTAGCAAGCCTCCGCCGTTATCGCATGTTCATGATGTCTTCCATGTATCTCTCCTAAGGGGATACAACTATCATCCGTTACACGTTGCTTTTATCCTGATCAAATTCAGTCCGATATGTGTTTATCTGAAGAACCGGAAGCTATTTTAGAAAGGCAAGAAAGAGTCATGAGAAATAAAGTCATTCCGTTCGTTAAGATTTTTTGGAAAAATCACCGAGCGTGAGGCTACACGGGAGACCGAAGAGTCGATGCGAGCTAGTTATCCTCATTTCTTTGAATAGTTTGGTATGTTCTCATTTCGTTTCGTTTCATTTCAATTTTCGAGGACGAAATTTTTTAGAGGGAAGAGTTGTAAACCTGAAAATCTAAAACATGAATAAAGACTAAAATACCCTTGAAATCGAAAATTATAAAATACGTAAAATACGTTTATATTCATTCAACGAAATTAAAACTTAACTTACGAGTAATTAAAACTAAACTAATACGTGTACGTGATCGATTATGTACGACGAAGATTTAAACGTCTCGCTAAAGTGTTGGGCCGATTAGTTGGACCTTGTTTTCGTTATTTGGGAAACCACTTGGGCTTGTTTCTTTTTGCTGCCGAGAGCCAAGAATAGCCATGGGCGTTTGTTTTGTTTCGGTTGGACCCAAGAGGCCGAAGCCCACACCAATCTCAAAGCCTTAAACCTAAAATGTTACTAGCTATAAATACAACACATAAACACAAGATTGAAACCCTAGTTTTGTTGCTTCTTCTCTTTTTGTTCCATTCGGCCGAGAACCCTAAACCTTGGTGTCGAGACTTTTGCTTCAACAAGCTAAGGTATAAATGTTTTCTCGTCTTTCTTTCGTTACACTTTACGTTAACCTTTATTGTATCATGTTTGTTTTAGTCTACTTGTGTTTCTTTTCCTTGTGTCGAGCCGTATGAAACCAACAAACACAAACCATAATGAATTGAACCTTGTAATGTTAAGAGAACATGTATGTAATACGTATTATTGAATCGGATCATAGATATATGTTGAGCATAAGAACCGAACCACTTGTAATTAATTCGGCCAAGATATAAACATGACAACTTGAATATGTAAAGTACGTAGAGAGCTAGGGTTTGCGTAAAACCTATTAGCCGAACCCTATATATATAAACCGAACCATATAAGAGTTTTTGAACGTGTGTTTGATGAGTAAAGGTCATGTAAACCTAAACCTTAGTTTGAAGTGTGAACCGAACCATGTGAACCGAACTCTAGATTGGTTTGTGTATCATGCGTGTGTTTTATAAGTCAAGTGAGCTTGTAGATATGTAAACGCGTAATGCGTGGTCATATCTAGTCGAAGCTATGGTACATGTGTGTGTAAATGTGTATTTAATCCGGATAATAAGTAATTTGTGTGTCACATAAAATCATAAACGTGCATGGGAATAAAAGTTGAAGTATAACATATATATAAGTAACGTATGGTTAAGACATGAAGGTGTTAGGTTAAGTAACGAGTCATTAAAAGACGTAACATGAAAAGTAAATGCATTTTAATGTGGTATTAAAAGAAGGAGAAAACCCTAGAACATAATGAGAGTCGATTAGGGTTTGAAGCTAAGAGTATAGTAATTCATTATTTCATGTGTGAGTTATGACGTTTAAACTATTTTCACATTTAACCCTAAACTTTAATAAATGACATAATGAACCCTAATCTATGATATTAATTATAAAACACTTAAGTCTCATTTAATCATAAAATCCTAAAGTATTAAGATCATGAATACACTAAGTATAAATACCAAATGTTAAAAGATCATTTCGACGATTATGGAATCATAAATAACATGGACGACTATTAATGTGTATAGGTTCGTAGAAGGAGTAATCCTTTTTTCGTATTTCTCGCGATCATTTGCTTTGAAATAAGGTACGATATTCCGACCTTTTCAAGAAAGGTTCCTTTTAACGCTTTTCGTTAGCTTTTCTATTAGGGTTTCCTAAGCCTTTGCTATGAACCCCATTCTGTTTTGTTTGAGCTGCTTTATTCGAACTCGATTTTTGAATTATGAAATATCTAATTTTGAACTATATGATATGAAGACTCTGATTTTGAAAATATGAATAACCTTCTGATAAAATATGATCTGTGGAGTTATGACATTCGATTTGACCTAAGATAGTTTGACTCCCGAGCCAAATATTTCACTAGTCATGGGGGTTCCATGTCCGTATCGTGATGCACTTCGATATGACTCTAGGGCAGTAGAGTGATGTTCTGCCACGTTCTGGATGGTGGAGCATATTTTGTATATGTAGGAAGGGCGTATGGATGCATCCTAGATCTGTTATCTGTTATCTCGTTATATGTTATCTCGATGATTGATGCTGCGTGCATGCACGTCCTTCATAACTCTGGTAGGTCTCCCCTACAAATGTTGCCTTACGAGAAATGTTTCCTTACGAGAAATGTTGCCTTATGAGAATATGATTATGATCGATATTTGTTTCGGCTCGCGTGGTAGTTAACTATAAACTTTATTTGAAATTCTGATTTATACTTTGAAAATGATTATGATTTTGCTATCTTTCGTTTATTATATTTCATATTCGGTATCGTTTAGTATTCGCTGCTTTATATCTGCTCACTGGCTTTTGAAGCTCAGCCGCACTTTTCTTTTCTTCGGTATCTAAGCATTGGAAGTTGGGTTTTGCTTTGGGATGAGTGCATGAGTGGACTTACCTTAGAGATTATTTAGCTTTGATCTTATGATGCCATTTAAGACTTATTATTCAGATATTTTGTTGGAGTTATCTTCCACTGACCTATGTATTGAAGTCGTTTTGACTTGAATTATTCTGCATTTATGTTAAGATTTCTTTTGGATATTTATGTTTGCTTTGATATGACACCATTACTTGTGATTCCTTTACCCTTGTCGGGTCGGGGCGTTACAAACATTATCAAATCTTTCAAATTCATCAGTGGAGGAAGAGGAGTCATCATTTCTGTAGCCGGAATGGTGATTGAAGTGTGTTCTGTGGATCATGCCGAGGCTCGTGTTCAGAAACTCTGGCCCACTTCTTCTCCATTTGATAGAATTTCATCATCGCTGTCGCAAGCTCATCTTCGAGAAGAGTATTCCATAACATCAAAGAAGCTAAGTAAGGGGGTTGGTGATGGGTTCCATATCACGGTGGTATGTTTCCTCTCGAGTCTTTGTCCCTGTTGACTCTATTAATCGCGGGCGTGCTTCCCGTGCTGTCTTCCGGAGTCGGGATTTGTTTTGGGTTCCATAACGGCGGGTTGTTCCTGCCCCTCCGAGTCTTTGTCCTCTGAGACCCCTGAGACACCGTGGGTTTTTCCCAGCCTTTAGCGTGAGTCGGTGAAGGTGGTATCCCTATCGGGTTGTTTGGTTCCTCTCGAGTCTTTGGGATTATTCGTGCCCTCGGACAAAGGATTTGATTTGCTAATGTCATCACGGCGTTGTGAAGGCGCTCCCCTACCGTGAGTTGTTTGTTTCCCTCGATCTTGGGGAATAGTGGTTGTGACCAAGGGCAATGACTGTAATGTATCAGTGTCCTTCGCTGTCACGGGGTGGATGTGCACCGTCACCATGGGTGTCTCGCTGGATCTGGGGCTTTTTGTGCCTCTTAGTCAGAAACCTGCTCGTGGCCCCCGAGACTTGGGTTTAGTCTTAGTCCCAGGTGTGAGACTTCCCTTTCTCTTTTTAGGAGCAGGGTTTGAGACAACATCCCCCGATTGTTTACAGAATCATATGGGCCGTCAATTCAATATTAGGGACTTGGGTTGGGTCTTTTTGAAAGTTTGATTTACTGGGATGCCGTAAAGCACAAAATTTTCCATCCCGAGGGTAATTGCAACCCAGAACACTGGCAAAGCACAAGAGACAAATCTAGGATATGATACATACTTTGCCCTAGATTTGCTTTGTAGCTTAGTTACGAGATCACTCAAATGATCTCCCCAATGTCGATATTTACCCCATTCATCAAAATGCTAGCCATCATCAACTAAATAGAATTAACTTGTTAGGTTGATGAGTGGTTCACGAGGACCTGAATCACAAAAGTGAATAAGATCTCCAAGCCACAGGAATGAATTTTGGTGACGGGGTTCTGTCCAAAAGTTTGGCTCTAAAGCAATTTGTTTTAACCCATCCTTCATCATGTGGGTTCAGGATGGGCATATAAACACCCTTATTATAGTCTAACCCTCAAGAGGTGGAAACGTTTTGTAATCCAGGTGATGATTTCCCTATAAAGCTGAACTTAATGAGATACTCCTTAGTGGTCGAGGTCAGTCTCATTAGTAGCAGTGTGGTCATAGGCCACGGCCAAGGCCCAAAACTCCCCGAGGAGGTTTTGGGAAACAATAGAGGACACTGAACAAAGGCATTTTTAGTGGGCAAAAAAAATTTCATAATGTCTTTATAGGCTTGGGACATTTTGTGGGTATTCAAAATTGCCTATGACATTATTGGTTTTAGATTCAACATTAGTAAGATCCCCATCAATCTTGCAGTATTGAAGAGATTGAGTTCTTGCCATTTCGTTTGAGAGTTTTAGGGTTTTGAGAAAAACTTGACAAGACCACCAAAAGAATTTTGAATCTCTTAAGTTTTGATGAAAAATCTTTTGTAAATGTTTACAATGAAGGTTTTTCCGAAGAGTTTGAAGAACACAATGATTTCGGATTTGAAAGAGATTTTGACGAGTTTTGTTTGCGTAAATCAATTGTGTGTGTTTTAATATTTATGAGAGGGGTATTTATAGAGTGTGAGAGTGGTTTTTGCATAAACGTGGATATGTAAAGACGGTTTATGAAAATGTTTGAAATTCCACATTTAATGCCACCCACCACTACCGCAGAAAAATCCGTATTTCAAGGGAATAAATGTAGTGCTAGTATAGAAAAGCACATTTCGCAGAATAAAATATCCATAGGATATCTTATGTGAGAGAAGGCATTTAATGCCAAGGATGAGGTAGAGGAGACCCCCCATAAGTAGCATATATTCCTATATTAAATTGGCATAGTTACCAACCTAGGACATTTAAGTAATTGATACTTGGATCATTTAGTTACTCATTCAATGCTTAATATCAATCGTTGGGTCCCCAATGAGTCTTACTCATTCAAGAAGAGGATGTTTTGTGGATTTTGTTCAGTGAGGAGGAACCATTTCAGAGAACCTTCGAGATTGGTTTTCGGATATGCGACTTTCAATGTCAAGCATTCCCAATTCAAATTTTCGCCTCTAAAGGTAGGTTCATCCAAGGGTTGGTGAAGATATCACCGGCTTGATATTCAGGATGAAATGGAGTTCTATGTCCTTTCATTATGTGATCCCCGATGAAGTCATATCTGATATCAATATGTTTGGTTCTTTGATGGGACGGGGTTGTTGGAGATTGCAATTTACCGTGTTGTCACGAAGATGGGTACCATTTTGTAATGGATGTTATAGTCAGCGAGTTGACTTTTCATCCATAAAATATTGGCACAACATCCCGCAGTTACTCACATATTCAGCCTTCATGAAGGCATATGAAGCACGATTGTTGCTTTTAGCACTCCAACAAACCGTTTTCCTCGAAGAAATTGACAGACCGAGGTACTTTTCGTCCATGTTGCAAACCAAGATAATCGAATCGAGTAACCCTTGAGATCAAAACCCGAGCACTTTGGATAACGAGTCCAAGGTTTGGGGTTCCTTCGTGCACGAAGTATTCTTTTGGCCGCAGGTGAAGGGATTCTTTGGGATTGACTGATATCTTGCTATTTACGCATCTTGAATTGTATATCCGGTCCTAGTAGAGTTAGATACATCTGAGCCAATAACTCCAATGGGTTTGATTGACTGATTTGCCGTGAGATCAGTCCAAGGTTGTTGGGGAGGACCATTGGTGTCTTCAACGAGGCACGAGATATCTCATATTTCTTCAAGAGATTTCTCGTGTATTTCTCCTGATGGAGATTCCTTTATCGCTTGCCCGATTTGTAGTCCAAGGAAGTATGTAAGTTCACCCATCATGCTCATTTCAAACTTCTTTGTCATCAGTTTTTCAAACTATTTGCAAAGTTTGTAGTTTGTTGAGCCAAAGATGATGTCATCAACATACACTTAGACCAAGATCACATCCTCGCTTTGTTCTATAGACAAACGTGGTGTTGTCTATCTTTCCTCCGATAAACTTGTTTTGCACGATGGCCGAGAGTTTCATACCATGCCCAGGATTGTTTAAGTCCATAAGGGCTTTGTCAAGTTGGTTCGCTCCCAATAAGTTTAATCACACAAGCTAACCACTTGTGAATGGTCAACCGTAATAAACTTAAAATGTTTCGTGAAAGCAATTCAATTAAGATCGAGGATAGTGGATTCTCGGGTCGTTAAGTCCCACGGAGACCTAATGGTGTTTGAACACTTTCAGGTGTCGAATAATCACTAAGGATAGTGATCAGTAAAGATTGTGAATGATAATTACACCTAAAAAGAAAGTTTTGTAAATTACAGGGCTTAAATGCAAATTAAAGAAAATTAAAAAGCTAAAATATATTAAATAAACGCTATCACTATTTTTACAATGATGTTTTTCTTGATTTATAAAACAAAATAACTTAAATAAACTATTTTAATTAAAACGTAAACTTAAATTACCTAAAAATGTGATTTAAAATGAAAACGCGTTTTATATAAAAATTACGCTGAGCGCCAAGTAAAACGAAAATTTTTTGAAATAAAAGTCCTACAAGTGTAAAAAACAATTTTCTTACGCATATATGACAAAAGAAAATTTTAGAAAAAAGAATTATATTTTTTGACTTTTATATTTTTTATTATGAATTAAATACTATTTTAGACTAAATAAATGATTAAAAATACTAAAACTATTTAGAAAAATCTGAAACTTTTTATAAATTACTTTATACTAATACAAAGTTAAGAAAAATAAAAAGTTGAAAAAGCTAGATTAAATAAGCTGAAAATAAGCTAATAAGCTCAGATAGTTTAAATGGACAAGCATGTTATATATTAAACTTTGCAATATACAACCAACCAAAGTCCCAAGGGCAGTTGGTGAGTGTGTTGTGTGGTGGTGAGGTGGGTGGCGGGGTTGAATCCCACTCACGCTTTTTGCTTTTTATTTTATTTTTTGATTTTCTTCACAAACTTATTAAGCTAAGCTGAGATAAGCAATTTTATAACGTAACTTTTTATGAAATCTACTAATAAGCTCAGTTTGAGCTTATTTAACTCAACAGTTGACAAAATGGAAATAAGACCAAAGTTAAAGCCAAATGGCTTATAAGCTACTTAATAAGCAAAATGAAAAATGTAAATAAGCTAAATACGATAATAAGCTAGAATTACAACTGAACAAGCACAAAACTTATAAATAAGACTTGAGCAAGTTCCAAATAAGCACAAGTTAGACTTATTACATAGGACACTATATGGTTTTACTAGGTACCTTTAAGCTAAATTTTAAGCTTGAGAGATAAGCTAGGAATTGAAAATAAACACTTGGACTAACAAGTATACCAATTAAGCTTTCCAAAAAGCTAAAATTCTAACTGTAGTATCCACTAGAGAGCTTGATATGAGCTTATGAAAAATTTGGTAAACACTTGGTTTTGTACTTAGTTAAAATGGACAAACAATAAGCCACTAGCGGGCTTAGTAAATAAGCTACAAATTAGAAAATTAAGCTTGGAACCTTGAGACAGCTAGGTGAGCTTCTCAACAAGCTAAGGTACACAAGATAAGGTTCACTAATAAGCTCTGTTAGAGCTTGTGAAATGGGCTAACAAATCTGTGCACAGGGCACTTTTGAAAAAGTGTTCAAAACAAGCTGAAAATTAAACTTTATAAGCTAAGTAGAGAATGAACTACTATTTTCTAATTTAGTTAGCATTTAAACTTTAATCCCAAAGCTTATATCCTAACTCTTAATATTATGTCCTATATAAAATTATCCATTTTATTCGCGACTATATTGAAATTTTGACTTTTTATAGAAATTGAACTAAGTTGACTTTGATGAAGTTTAAATCAATACCACTAGATTATGATATATTAGGTGTATTAAGACTTATTTGATCAATATTATCAACTTATAAGCAAGAAAACAAGATCATGAATCATGAAAATTCAGCGATTAATGAACAAGGTGAGATCAAAGGATGTTTTGACTTTTTTAACAAATAACCAGGTTTTCTTTGTTCTTTGTGGATATTAAGACCAAGTATGACAGATAAAAACCCAAAGACAAGGGCTTAAACAACCTTCAACACAGTTAAACAAATTAAACCAAACAACCTTTATGAAGCTTGTTTTTGAAATTTCAAAGCAACAAAGATTAATAACTTCACTTTGAAAAGAATATAAAGATCATATATAAGACTATAGAAGTAAAACTAGCCTGTTTAAAAGTCATGGTTATATGACGAGATCACATGATAATCACTGGAAGTTGAACATGCGATGACATGCCTTCTGAAGTCATCAATATTGCTAAATCTGTGTGATGCTTCAACTTTTGCCCCAGTGTAACAAGCCAAGCAGACGATTTAACCTTTTCTAGAGGCTCAGGGCAAT
>OU343216.1:79191554-79243406 GCA_910596185.1 Chrysanthemum makinoi | reverse complement strand
AGGCAATTAAGCCTCTACCGCCATTCAAAACTACGAATCAAGGGTGACTACCAAAAAGAAATATGCATGCATACACTTAGAAATAATTATCGCGGAAGTAAAGATGCATAAACAAAACAATTAGGAATCATAACTAGGCTAGCACCAAAGGGTGCTTAAGCTCATGTATAATCATGCAAATCAATTCAATATTCAAAGGTGCGAAATACATGAATTGAAAGTAAAAGAAATATAAAATGCTAAAGCTTGTCATAATGGAGTGACTTCTCGGTTGGAAAGCGACTCGTATTCTCCCTTAGACACGCCTTGAGCTTTTCCCTCGTTCTCGAGTGTTGTGTGTGGAATGGGATGATTAGAAATCTTTGGAATTAGTAGGGGTATTTATATAGGCAGTCAGGGATTACGGCGTAACCAATATCGAGGTTCTGGCGTAACCTTCTATTTAAACGTAAATGCACTAGATGCGCTGAATTCACGGCGTAACCTTATAAGTGGATTCACGTCGTAGTCTTCAATAAACTTCGATTCAAATTAAGTAAGTGATCACGTGATTCTGAAGTAAGTATCGTGGCGTGGAACCTCTTTTGACCTAAATGGAATTCGTCGTAACCTTTGGGAAGGATTCTGGCTAACCTCTTGATAAGTTAGTTTGATACGGGTCGCATAATGATTCACAGTAATGTGAGAGGGAATTCTGTAGTAACTTCTTCAAAATATGCATATTGTGATAAATCTTTAGTAATGTTTCCATTTTCGCGTCTCTTTAGCTCCAATGCTCGTAATTTACCTGAGAGTGGAAAACAATGGAAAACAAGCGTAAATCCATATAAATGATATAAATACGGAATTATGGAAATTGACACTTAATATTGGGACTATTTGATGTTATCAAATATCCCCTTACTTGAACTCTACTTGCCCTCAAGTAGACCTTATTAGATAGATTCCTAAAAGATATCTCCCAAAACCTGGAAAATATGAGTTTACAAATCCCTTATGCTAGAATAAAACAAAGCCGAACACCTCACGAAAGGGGAACAAACACTCAAATCTCTCAACTATTCTAAGTGTCAATTTCGGGGTGATCACTCAATCATACCGATCATAGCATGTATTCTATCATAAGCTTGGCGGTTACACAAATCTCCACCACTAGAGTTAAGGGCTAAACAATTCCCGAAGGCAATATGGGTAGACACAACAAAGGTTAAGGGTGACTCGTCATTACTAACATATCACGGCGAAGTGGACAAAATCAATGATACATGACCAAATCCATGGCCAAGGCAGCCAAAGATTGCTCATTTGCATCACCTAGAACCGCTTCATGACTCTGAGGTAGGATAAGACATGGGATATATAATTGGTGTAAAATGAAAACAAGCAGGTAGTCTAAATCTATAACTAAGTCATCACCACTTCACGTACGCCCAAAGTTCAAGCTTAGAAGTCTAGAAACGGATCATGAAATGCAATATAGATGTGTCATTAGAATTAGATGCGTGATGGGCACACTACCTTTTCTTCTTACATTTGGCATAATTACAACTCAATCTTCAAATGTGACGAGGTGGCCTCCTCGATACTAATCATTAAAGCTCATTCGATAGTGCTTATAACATCGCACTTTACAATATCATAACTCAATCAACTTTTTTTTTTTTTTTTGAATCATTTTTTTCAACATAACATCCCACAGAGATGAACAATGGAAATTTGGGGTCTTCAATGATCTTCATAAATGTTGTCGATGAAAGCGTGATTTTCAAACCTTTCCACTCGAACCTTGAACTTAGGCAAATGATGACTTCTTAATCACAAATAAAGACTCTGAGGGGGTAGGCTAAGGTGTATAGGTGTATCGTAACAAAATATTGGGTTGAAAAAATGAAAGGAATGGCTCAGAAGAGTGTATCTAGGAGTATCTTGCACTAAGGTGGAGTGCAACAAAGGGGTTTCACATGGGGGTCGAGAAAAGTCAGGAGTGACTAATCGATAGACTCACAATGGTAGAAATTTTGTTTGGGTGATAATCCTATAATATTGCCTTCTAAAGCCCAGAAAGTCAAATACATGAGCTAACTCAACATACCTCGTCTATGGTCTCAAAAATGATGCAAGGGCCAAGTTCTAAAGTTTACAAGCTACCGGCACACTCATAATTTGGTGGATTTGGGGTAAAATATTGGAAGCGGATAAGGCTAATCTCACCATATATATCAAGGGTTGTATGTGCTACGATTTGGTCTAATCTAGTTAGGTTAAGAAAAACATGTCAAAATTTTAAAAATGGCATAATTTTTCAAAATAAAAACTAGAAAAATGAGAAGTGAAATAAAGTTCTAGAGATAATTCTACTCCCGTCCCCCTTGAATGTACAAAGTCCCTTTTGTACTAGGCATTAAAAAATAAAGGTGAAGAGAAAGGTAGAATTAGAGGAAGTTCCACGAAATTTGCTCCAAAAGAATAAGGCCTCTGAAAAGAACCGTGCCTTAGTTTAAGCGTCATGAACAAACTTCAATCCACAAATCACAATACCGACAAGCATAATTCTAAAAGAAAAAATAAAATGAAAACAATGCAGACAAGCATAATTCTAACTCACTTTCGTAGGAATCACGGTTTCATTTAGCGAATGCAACAAGCCTTTTAAACCACTTGGTGTCCCAAGTGGGCGAGTGAAGTCTCGTGAGGGTTTACAGGGAAAACACCCACAAAGTTCATTTAAAAACTAATACAAGGTTACTGTGTTTTAAAATGAAAGAATTAAAAGCGAGAGGATTCGTCGTAACTACAATGAGAGAGTCTGCGCCGTAGCGAAAAGCAAAACTAGTATGAGTTGTCAAGAGTAGTTCTGGTAGTAACCAGAGATGGTATTACGCCCGTAATTGGTATCGCGTCAAGAATTATCTTTGCTAAAATGTTGGTTCGCGGTGTTATCACCAAGATGAGTTCGCAGCCGTAACTCATTGAGATCGAAGACTTCAGTGACAATTAGTTCCTCGTTGCTGCAAAATGGTTAGAAAACACAAAACCCAGCAGAAGGAAATAAAAAAACAAAGAGAGGATAATTCGAGGTTGTCTCGAAGAGCACTTTCTTTATTAACAGTCTTTAAGTTAGACTCGAGGTAGTAGGGGTTCTATAAGGGCCTTTTACGACACTTACATCTCCATCATTCGTTGTTATACATTCATCCAATTATCAAGCCTTTTTCCTTGTAGAATTATTGAGTCAATTGTTCCCAACATGTAGAGAAGCCATTTATCACATGATTTTCCTCGGTCATCATCTTGATAATAATACTACTCGGTAATCGCGTCTTTGAATCTTGTACCGCCTATAATGTCGATTGAGATGATTGCACCTATCTTTGCTTAACGGTTCCTTAATGAATTTTGAGCTCCCAAATTCTAAGTTGTACCAATCTTCCAATGCTAAATCAACATATCAATATAATTGTGAGTTTCCTCAATACTTTCAGACAATTTCATCACTGTTTAGCACAATTATCAATATTCTCTCTCGATCACTAGTAATAGGTTTAGAGTGTAGAGTGGGATTGATGATTGAACATTAACAACATCATTTGAAATTTCAGTTTTTGGCTTTAAATGCTCTTTCATACTAAAAGTTATTCGTTCATTTTCAGTTCCCAATGAAATTTGTTTTTCAAAACCTTAATCACAGGAGCCTACAGTGGCGGAAAAGGTCTTCCAACAATCAAGTTGTAAGCCTCCTTTCCCATGTCAATAACCACAAAATGGTAGGGAAGAAAAATTTTCCAATTTTAAAAGCATTGTTCACAATTCCCTCGTCGACCTTAGAGGAATCCGACCATTTCAATCATAATAGTTGTTTCTTTTAAATTGGTAAGTTTGATTTTTCAAATAAAGTGGTAGAGATAAGGTTTGCCCCGGCCCCTAAATCACTAATCGGGAATCTTAATGTTACCAATAGTGCATGGGAGAAGAAAACTTTCACAGTATTGCGACTTTTAGGAAGTTGGCTTGGCGAGCTTCGTCAGTCTACCTTTATCATCCCTCTCTTAGGTAGTTAATCCCGGAAGATCATTAGTGATAGAGGATGTACCTTGCTCCTTTTTGCTTTATCTTGCACAAATATGGCCTTGCAGGAAGTGGCTTTAGCATTACTTGTTTCAAGGTTCTTAGCTAATTGCCCAATTTGTGTTTGAGGTTCTTAATTGCGACATCTTGGTTATGTAGGTTCATATTGGTGTCCTCCTTTATTTTGACCATCCATTCCTTGAGTCTATCTTCCTTTTTGCGATTCTTAGTGTCTTGCGGTGCATTATTTCTTCAAGGCTAGGTTTGGGAGGATTATTGTTGATTCTTGTGTAGAACCGGAGGATTTTTCCGCGATACCTAGGTCCGTAATTATATTCTTTGTTGTAAGGAATTCTTTTCCATAGTTAACTTCTCTGATCCTTTTAACTTCTTCATTGGAGGAACATTCTTTAGAAGGGCGAGTCCCATCTCGCTCAACTTGAATGGAATGCACATTTTCCTTGAGCTTCTTCATTTCTCTTCCAAGGCTTTCTAATTTATTGTTTATCGCTACAAGGCCCTCAATATCATCATTCTTACTTGATTTGCTTCCTCCATTGTGCCATTTGTGAGAGTGGTGCGCCATTTTTGAATAGTTTCCAAAGCCATAGTGGGTGTCATACTAGGAATCGGCCCTTGAGAATCAATCATTTATCTTGAAGAGATGTTGGTCCCTTGTAGAAGGCGTTCACTTTTGTTGGCTATTGAGATCATGAGTAGGGCACTTGTATAACAATTCGTTGAATCTTTCCCAAGCTTGGTATAACGTTTCATCACCCTCTTGCTTGAAGTTATGAATTTCTTCCAATTTCTTAGCCGTCTTCGATGGAGGACAATATCTCTGAATGAAATATTTTTTTAAGATAGGGCAAGTGTTGACAGTCCTGCGGTAATCGATTGACCCATCTTTTGCGGCTCAGTAAGAGAAATAGGGAATACTCGTAGCATTATAGCATCGTGTGAGATGCAGGAATTTTGAATAGGCTGAAAATGTACTCGACGTTGTCTACATGTTCATGGGCATCATCGGTGATGCTTCGGAGAAAGGGATTTGCCGCGTAATTCCCTCATGAATTGTGGTTTGATTTCGAATTGAGCATCTCCCCGCAATGGTGGCCTAACAATCCCTGGCCTTGTTCTTCTGTCAGCGCCAAATATTCCTCAAGAGTTAGGTCATCGATGTTAACAACTTCCATGGTACCTGAAAACTTGAAATATGGTCGTGAGAAAAGTTTAAAAATGAAATGAAAGACTTAATATCAGTCCTAATATAACTCCCGGCCCGGTAGTAAAAACTTGATCACGGTTTTCTTGACCAGTCTTAATATTTATAGTGTCTCACTATACCTATAGGTCTACCCTAGTGCACTAACAGGCTGATTAATACCGGTCCGTGTAGTGTAGTAAATGGTAAAGCCGAGGTCGTCCCAAGAGCTATGTGTGTTCGATTAATACTTAGTCTAATTGTCACAGAATAAAAATGGTTTTGATAGGGATTTAATTAATTAAACTACTAATCACGAGAATAAAATAAAAGCGGAATAAATGGGTAAGGAAATCAATAGAGGAATAGTGGTGCTAACCTAGTCAATCTTCCTAGCTAGTTATGTCTACGTCTCCCTACTTCCAATTACATGAGGTGGGTCAAATTTGAGAGGAGGGCGAGCATTTGGTCAATTTGCCCTAACCTATCAGCAAAGATGCCACCACAGGAGAAATCAGCGTCCATCATAAGTCCTGTTGTTCACGGTCCCTAAGCCAAGTCATTAAGTAACGCTACATGCTAGATTCTAAATAGTGAGTGCCCGGCCATTAGGAACTTAGACACTACACCCCCTAATTCTTAAGTTCATCCAAGCGATAGGTGATGGTTGGTCAAATCACACAAGTAGAAAGGGTCGTTAGTTAGTCATATCTTACCCTTCCCGTCTCGATCCAGCTCACTTAGGGTTGGTTGGTCATATCTCCTAGGCAATTGGCCTCTACCGCCATTCAAAACTACGAATCAAGGGTGACTACCAAAGAACTATGCATGCATACACTTAGAAATAATTATGCAGTAAAAGTGTATAAACAAAACAATTAAGGAATCATAACTAGGCTAGCACCAAAGGGTGCTTAGCCGCTCATATTAATCATGAAAATCAATTCAATATTCAAAGGTACGAAATACATGAATTAAAAGTAAAAGAAATATAAAACGCTAATGCTTATCGTAATGGAGACTTCTCCTTGGAAACATTTCAGTATGCTCCCTAGACCTTCCTGAGCTTTTTCCCAAGTTCTGAGAGTGTTGTGTGTGGAATGGGATGATTAGAAATCTTTGGAATTAGGTGGGGTATTTATAGGCCGAGGAGTGGTTGCGGTACGTAACCAATATAGGAGTTCGCCCGTGGCAACCTATTTCTTCGTAAAATGCACTAGATCGCTAGTTCACGTAACCTTATAAGTGGTTCGCCATAGTATTCAATAAACTTCGATTACGTCGTAAGTGATGCATGAGTTCGAAGTAAGTATCGTGGCGTGGAACCTCTTTTGACCTAATGGAGTTACGTCGTAACCTTTGAGAAGAGTTACGTCGTAACCTCTTGATAAGTTAGTATTACAGATGCAATGAATTTACGGCAATGTGAGAGGTTACGTAACTTCTTCAAAATATGCATCTTGTGATAAATATTTAGTAATGTTTCCATTTCCGCGTCTCTTTAGCTCCAATGCTCGTAATTTACCTGAAAGTGGAAAATAATGGAAAACAAGCGTAAATCTGTATAAATGATATAAATAACGAGCATTATCAGGGGAAATTGACACTTAATATTTAGGATTATTTGATGTTATCACGGGGCGGGGAAGTGAATCTTGTACTAGATTCCTTACAATGATTTCATGAGCGGCAGCTCATAAATTCTAATCAGCAATTGTGCTAAATATTGGAAAGTCAAATATGCCACAAGCATGCTTCTAGACAATGCTTTGTCAAGGTAAAATGTTATTGCTCAATCTATTAGTATTGAGAATACTCACTAGATTTCTTGGACTAAGTTAAAGAAATTATAATTCAAGAAGTATTGCCCTTGGAATGAAGTGCAAGAAATGGAGGTGAAGTTTCCTTGTTGTCGATTGGTGATATCACAACTTATATTAGTCACTTTCAAGAGTTGGCGGTAGTGTGCTTGATGATGGTCTCAATCATTGAGAAGTTATAAGAAAAGTTCATCTAAGAACTTCCATTCAGTATTCAAGAGAACGTAACTTTGTTTGATCACTCACACTAGATGAAACAATTCAGATAAAGTGAGGACATTTCGAGAAATAATGTTCCCAAATAATGGCCAACCAATAGGAGAAGCTCGTGGGAGAGCTTATGTGATGGATGATGGGATATCGTTACCCGGTTTGTTAGTTCGAGATAGACTAATTCCATTATCTCAAGAGTGTAACAAGTTCGTTAGCTCAATAATATGGAATACTTTGACTTATGCGACTTGTGCATAATCAAATCGTGGCAACCAGAATTATTCTTGAAACATCGATTCTATCGGTCGGGTTTCAATTGAGTTTAACAATTTTGTTAGCTCAATAAATGGTTCATGTTTTAAGGATTTGTAACGGCAAAGTGATAACTTAAGAAAAGAAATTAGTTGCTCAAATGAGGTCTTAAGATTTTTCTTTGAGTGGTAAAACACTATCGTGTTTTCTAGATCTTTTCAAAGAATACTTGTGATTCTCGAGTTTGAGTTCATACTCATGTCATATCGGATACAAATAAGCCCACTCATTTATAATTTATTACTTACATAAAGAAGTGTCCCAATCTATGTAAGTAAGAAATTATAAACTTATAATTCGGCGATTTACAATTTCTTTATTTAAATGAAAAGCGTCCCATCCATTTAAATAGCGATATTCCAAATCATCCTACTTAAGAATTTCCGACACAACACTCATACTTAATCGATGAGTTACAAGGTGGTGTATTACGAGAGGACGTAGGTGTTCCAAGAGTATGGAATGAATGTTCACACTCATCTTGAAGGCGATGAGGAGTAAAATGTCGAGAGAAAATCGGCATAGCGTTCAAGAGAGTCGATGAGTTCATAGTTATGAAATAGTTTTCTCCCAATGTTTGAGAAATACCAGTGAGACCATTGTGCAACACACAATGTACGAAATAGATAAAACTATTGTGTATCTCTATTATGCGAGATATATTTAGGCCAATTGTGTATCTCACGATGTTTGAGATATAAGGAAGACCATTGCATACTTACAATGTCTTAATAATAATGAGACCATTGTATCAACTACTATGTCAGAAAGTTTTAGTAGATCAAAAAATGTATATAACGAGGATATCTGGTTTGTGCCATAATGCATTTGAATAGGTATATGCAGTTATGTTTAGTCAATCGTTTATATAAACGTTCATTATATAAATAACATAGTATTGTGTTAAGGGCGGGCATAGGCATGCGGAATGATGAAACTGACAATGAGTGATCTGAGTTTAATGTAAGATGTAGTTATAGCCTAGGTTCATATGCAACACGGTTCTCTATAAGCTGAAGCTCTGATACCAATCTGTAACACCCCAAAATTATCGCTTGTGGAAGATTGTGTCTCGGGGTATTACTTCATAGTTGACACAAGTTACAAGCGACTCTAAATGAGACGTTTTGAAATGAATTATCATTCGATTAAAATATTAGAGTTTACAAACCGGTCCCACAAGTTTGTACAATCATAAAAAGTACAAGATAAAAGTTGTAATGTTTTTCGAATGATAATATATGCATTGTCTTCAAAATGTTTTTCCGTACGCCTTCACATGCCATGCCACTAATTCCTTTCGAACTGAGATAACATGCTAAAAAGTGTCACACAAAGGTTGAGTGAGTTCATAGGTTTGTAAGCAAAGCATTGATCACAAGATATCAAGTTTGATTGCCTAACGGTCAATACAAACTGATAGAAACGCATTGGTTTGAAAATAGTAGTGGACAATATAGTTTTTTGTATAATTGCAACATGTACAATTATCTTCTTGATAGTTATTATTGCTCTAAGCTCATGGCACTCTATTTGTATGTATATATATCACTAGGATGATATATATATATATATATATATATATATATATATATATATATATATATATATATATATATATATATATATATATATATATATATGAATAACTTACCGGGTAGGTATTTTGCCCTATACCTAGATAATCTCAAATATAGTGCGCTTTGTTATTTCCGATAACATAGACGGGTTCGTCAATTCGATAGGCCTATCCACAATATTTGGCTCACTCGGTGATTAGTGGTCCATGATGTTGGAGACTTTTGGCAAAAACAACTTAGGCATGCAATAATACAGTCAAGGCACTCAGTTTGCAAGTAATTGTCCATAATAAAGCATTTTAGCATGTAGTAAAATCAGTAGCATGTATCTCCCCGAGTTTATAAAACAGTTAAACAAAATTTGGGGCTATGAAACTCCTTAGTGTCCCAGTGTAACTTATAATGGTTATCAACGGTAGAGTATGACAAGATCCGCGATTGTTAATGATTACCTCACGAAATCATAGTAATGCGTTTTTAGTATAATTATGCGATATAAGTGTACAAGTACATGTAACTTGTTTGAAGCCTGATTTGATGTTGTACATGAATCCTTAAGTTAAAGTATCCCTTAAGTGTTGTTTGGCCTATAGCCCTTATAAATAACATCATTACCATCGTTAGGGCTATCAAAATCAAGAGAATTAGTGTAGTGAACGTATGAGAGCCAGGACACTTTAAATCGTAAATCCACAACTCGTCAATCGACACCCGAAGAGGCCTCTTATGATAATGAAATTCCTTACTATTATTGTACTTGTTATTTATAAGTAAAGTATTTGTGAGACAAATGTTGTATAAAACATGTAGCGTGTTTAAGTCAAAGACTATTGTTGAACTTGTGTGATAGTGTTATGAGTTGTGTGTGGTAAAGTAGTTTAACATGGCATATGGTCATTTACTTAGTTTGTCAAAGTCTAGCAAAGGCTAACCCAATGAACCAAGTTTTAACACAAGTTTCGGGTCATTAAGCCCAAACTAGCCGTGCGGCTAAGTTATGGTTAAGCAACTTGAGACAACAATAAGGCCATACTGAATGGCTATTTTTAAGTCAAAATACTTTGAGACATCAGCCTTGGCTTAACCTTGGCTTTGTTTTGGCCTCAAAGAATCAAAATACACTAAGGTTTTCTTAGCCATGGTTTGTTTTAAATATACAACAGGTCGGTTAGTTTTGTAGTTTTAGGATTTGTTGTTCACTTTTTGCTTATGTGCTCTTGAGTTTTTGTAGAAAAAGTCATTCTGAGCAACTTTCGTGTTTTACACTTTTGCTGATTCGGACCAGAAAATAGTTAAAACCTCGTTTTAAAATCGTTTCAGCAACTTTTTGTTCCGCTATATTTACCTCTATTCATCTTCATTTGGCCATAACTTTTTAACCATAAGTCCTTTTTAAGTGATTCAAAAGCCCAAGTTTTAGTTTTTACTTCCTCTAACAGCTTCTCAAACTTAATCAAGTCCAAAGTCTAAAGTTTACTTATATCAATAGTCTAATTACAAGTAAATATTTATATTTCATTGCAGAAAGTTTGGCTGCACATTCAGCCCTGCCAAAACGACCATTAGTTGAGTTCTACAACTTTTTTTGATACGCGGTTTTCGCCAAACTTCAAGTTTATGTCTTAGCTACATTTCATAAAACTGACTCGACTTCCATAAATGAACAGAACCATGGGCTTTTCAAAAAATGAAATCTGGTGTGCATATTTTGACATGTTTTTCCATTTGGGCTCTCATTTACTCATCGAGATGAGTTATGAGGTGCGCCACCCGGTGAAACGACCATAAGACATAGCTATACAAGCCTATATTATTGAATTAACCTCAAAGTTTACTGAGATGATCAATTTAATCAATCTTTATGACTGTTGTAAATTTCAGGTTCATAAAAGCTACCTAAGGCTTGTTCTAGCTTCTTTTCATGTTACAAACTTCATGTACAACATCAATCATGCCATATTACATATACTAATTATATCAAATTACATCAAATAAATATAAACTATTACAACCATATTGAATGAATATGAAAATATACTCAAACCTTACAAAGGATAGGATGAAAAGTTACTAATAATCAAGCCTAACTTCTTTCAATCTTCAATCTTTGTCTTCAACCTTTTAACCAAACTTCACTAATCTCTTTACCCTTGTAATAGCTCCTTTTATTCAGCCCCTAATACCTTGTGTAGCTCCTAATTCACCCTTGTAAACATCAAAACAACCCTAGTACCATGTAGAGATCACATAGGTCTTCATCTTTGGTGTGTAACTTGTAGCCTAAAATCAAAGTGAAATGGTGCTTTTGCTTGCTTAAACTCACGACCAAGGAGGAGTGGGAGAGAAGATTAGGTGATTTTTATCTCTACTTGCATGTAAAGAATGAGTAGTTTTTGGTTTGTACCTATTTAGCCATAACATATGGCATAGTAATGAGTTAGTATATTGTAAAGGTGACATGGGTAGAGGTGATTAGTATGTGTATTTTGTGATAAGTATCAATTTACGGGGTGTAGTTTGGTCCCGGTAATTACTAATGTTAAGCCCTTAAGTTACAAAACTTAAAACCGGGTAACATAAAAATATAATACTTATGAAAATGTCCAAACTTATCAATATACTCCAGCTAGGTATATTAAAGTTGTGATAAGTCTATTAGGGTGCGTCTATGTTGTTAAAACCTAATAACGTAGGTTTGAGCACGCGTCTTACGTAAAGAGTAAAATATTTACATAAAAATAACAAAGTGCTAATAGTTCATATAAAATATGACTATTGGTGAAATTAGAGTATTTTGAAGACCTAGACTTATCGTAGTCTTGTGTTGACCGCGAGAAAAGTTTATACGATTTAACTTTCATAATTAATAAAGTAACAACTTTAAATAATTATTTATAGCCATTGGTGAAAAAATATTGAGTGTAATAATTCAAAACAAGTGAATTATTTAACTTGAGAATGGGTTACTACGGTTACAACATTTGATTTTACGTTCAGATAAAGTCAAATAGTCAAAAGTCAAAGTCAAAGGGCAAATTAGTCATTTTGCCATATGAAAATTCACAGTTGCTACCACGAACTTCCACGAAATTTGCTCCATAAAGAAGGAAGGCCGTGCCTTCATATAAGCATCATGAACAAACTTCAATCCTCGAAATCACACTACAGGCAAGCATAATTCTAAAAAGAAAAATGAAAAATGAAAAACAAACCTAACTCACTTTCGTAGGAATCACGGTTACATTTAGCGAATGCAACAAGCCTTTTAAACCACTTGGTGTCCCAAGTGGACGAGTGAAGTCTCGTGAGGGTTTCAGGGAACACACCCACAAAGTTCATTTAAAATACTAATATGAAGTTATTATGTTTTAAAATGAAAGAATTAAAGCATAGGAAGGTTACGTCGTAACTCTTTTGAGGGAGTTACCCGTAACTGGCCGCAAAAACCCGACATGAGTACAAAGAGAGGGTTACGTGTAACCACTGAGATGGTATTACTGCCGTAATTGGTAATGCGTCAAGAATTCTGTACGCTAAAGTTGGTTAGCGGCGTAATCATATACATGAGTTACGCCGTACCTTCGCCAGATCAGCAACTACAGCAGTAATTACTTCCTCGTTTCCGCAAAAAGGTTAGAAAACACAAAACCCAATAGAAATGGAAACAAAACAAAAGAAAGGGATAATTCGGGTTGTCTCCCGAAAGAGCATTTTTCTTTATTTTACGAGTCTTTAAGTTAGACTCAGAGCAGCTGGGATTCTATGGGGCCTTTGACTTCACTGACTTCCTCCATGTCTTTCATTAAGTTACGCCTAACCCAACCGACATTTGTGGCAGTGCGGAGATATTCTTTGGTTTCAATTTTCCGAATCTTGCAAAATTTTTCTTCAGGTCCCAAATGGTATCGCGTAAATTCATATTTTTCGGCTATAATAGGTGGTGGCCTCTTAAACGGGATGCCAAGAAGTTTGCATCTTCTTTTCTCGTGTACTTCATCATCTGGGTCAATGAAACCGTCTTCGCCTTGTAACTCGAGATAATCGAAATCATCGTCATAAATTAAATCGGTATCTTCAAGTTGGCCATTGTTTTCTACAGTATTTGCTTGCATTCTTCTTTTTCTACCTTAGACGAGTTCTTGGTGTCATCTTTTGATTTTTCATTAGGAATATCGCCGTTAGGTTGATCTTTACTCATACATCCATTCCAGATTTTCTCTTTAGTTAACGCGTCAATCTTTCCGTATTTGATTTCGACCAATTCAATCGTTGAAACGAGATCATCGGGCCAAGGCAATTGCTCTTTCGAATCATTAGTTGAAGTCCATAGGAACTTCGTCTTTCAACTCTCTCAATGCTTCTTCCCCATCACATTCATACTCAAAAGTTTTGGTTGCGGAAGCCCAAACGTTTCCGTCATTGGTCTTAATTTATTCCACCAATGATTTTGAGTTCCTTCATCATTGTCATCTTGAAGGAATATCATGAGGGGCTTAATGGTTTTCCTCAAAGAATATGTTTTTCATATTTGAGTTCTGATTTCTAAACAAAGCCGAATTAATTATCGCCCCCTAATCTTCATGAATACCAATCTCGAATGATAGATTTCCAAAATTAACGTCATGCCTCCTAGATTCATGTGGGCATATCCAAACTTCGTTCTTCACATTACCTCCTCCGTTGCAATATTTACGAAAAGGATTGCACGTTGGCCAAGCATGAGTAATCTCATCTTCCATGACGAGTAAGGGTTTGCAGTAATGCACATGTATCGCCAAGCATGATGGGTGGTCCTTCCACTGCTAATCGAGAACTTGGCTAACCTTTCTTCGTCGTTCAGTGTAGTCCACATGTATCTGTCATCTTTCAATTTCTTTATCAACTCCTCCATCGTAGGTTTTCCGAGGATCACACGAGGACCATAAGCTGTAGCATTCCCCATCGTCAATTGCAATAGCCTTACAGAGATAGTGAAAATTAGAGAAACAGTCCATGCCATCCAAGTCATTTGTGAAAACTGTGGTGTGGGATATTTGACTAAAATTGTCCTAAAATTGACAAGGAAGATCTGATCGAGGAAGCTAAATATGGAGAATAGGCTTTCTACGGGGATAATCGTAATGGGTTTCGTGGAGGACCCCCTCCGTATTATGAGCGTAATGAAAGAAGAGCTAACCTGGAGGAAATTATTAACAAGTACCTTGTGGATACTACCAAGAGACAAAAGGAGCAAGAGGAATGGATTAAAAATTTCCAAGATAATACAAACAGGAGACTCTCTTCCCATGACGTATCACAAAAAAAACTTAGAAACTTTAATAGGGAAGCTTAGCGACGAGGTACAAAGAAGAAGTGAGGAATAAAGGAGCAAATCTATTATATGTAAGGTTGTATTCTCTGATAACAAAAAGTACTCTGATGAGTCTGATACTGATGGTGAAAGTGAGTTACGCCGTAATCACACATTAGAGTTACGGCGTAACCCGAATTCAAGCAAGGACACGGGCACCAAAGACGACAACCCTAAAAGGAGAAGTCATTGGTGTAAGGCTATTGCAATTGACGATGGGGAATGCTACAGCTTATGGGCCTCATGTGATCCTCGGAAACTCCGATGGAGGAGTTGATAAAGAAAGGGTTAAAGATGCGGATACATGTGGACTACACTTAACGGCGAAGAAAGGTTAGCCAAGTTCTCGAGTAAGGGTTATTGCTTTGCAATTCCATCAAAACTCCCGCCTTGGTTTCATTTACTTACTCAATGTGGTGCCACTTTTTGAGAGTGATCGGACCATTCTTTGAATGGCTTCAATAGCTAAGAGTAGGGTCATGCTTCTCGGGATGAGTCCTTGATAGTTGATGAGTGTCTAAATACTCATCATTTTTGTACAATCTAAACTGCAAAATCATTTGAAAACACTCAAAATGATGAAAATATCACAAATCAGTGTTTTATGTGTTTTAAATGCAAAAATATCAAAATCGGATGAAAAATGATTCAAGTTTGCAAAATTGGCGAGTTTAGTCCCTCAAGTTTCAAAAGTTGTCAAATCTAGTCCCTGGAATTCAAAAATGTGAAATTTTGTCATTCAAGGTCCCTGAAATCTTCTAAGTTGTTAAAAATGATCCTTGAATGATTCTTTGGTCAAATGGCGGAAAAGGTCCTTAAAGTTTGAAAATTTGCAAAATTAGTCCTTGGATGTTTTAAAATGGAATTTTATGCAAAAAGGGTCCTTGTAATATCAATGTTTGTCAAGTTTGGTCCTTGTGATAAGTTTGGAAAAATGTCATTTTCAGTCCTTGAGGTTTGAATAAGTTACATTTTTGGTCCTTGTATACCTATCAAACCAAACGGATCATATACCAAGCCAAATCCAATCCAAAGCCCAAATCCAACAACTGGCCCAAACCCTTGACCCGACCCCGTTTAATATTATACCACTTGGTCAAACAGGTCAACGTGCGCCAAAAATACCACTTCCACTGTAGCTCTCCTCTCCCATTGCTGAAATCCAAAACCAGTCATGGTTTTCCCACTTTTTCTTCAACCCCCCCTTACCTTGTCCCTCCACCTCCACTAACACCCAAATTCCTTTAATTGACTCAAACCAACCCATTAATGGCTCAAACACCTTTCAAAGAAAAATTGGCGCCAAAATCAGTTTTGATGGCTAGGATCTGTTTGACTACACCAATGGCCAAGATTATTGATGGGATTTACTCAGAGACATGTGGGATGCTAAAAAAGTCTATAAAGAAGAGGAGTGAAGCAATGTATCAAAGGATCGAGAGTAACTTTAATTTCTTAATGTCGTTTTTATCATTTTAAGAATTCTAGTGTAATTTTAAAGCTTTCAAGTCTTTTTTCTAGCTATTTTGTATTGTAAAACTTTTTCAATTATCAGTTTCAAGTTGTAATCATATTTCAAGTTTATGCAAAATTTTATATTTATGCAAAATCTCATGATAGTTCAAATGTTGTTTTTAGTTGTTTGTATGGGTGAGTTAGCTCATGTAAGCTCCCAAAAGCTTATTCAAGCTTTTAGAAACCTAAAAAGCGGTTTAGAAGCAAAAATAGAAAATCACCAAAAATACCAATTAAATAGTTTAAAAATCAAAAATCAGTTGGAAATGGTGTACACGAATTTGGAGCAGGGTAAATCATGGATGGCCTTGGGTTAGAAGCTTAGTGGTAAGCTAATAGGGGTGTTCATTGGTCCTTGATCTCAGTTTTCAGTTGGATAGCCATTTGTAAGCCTTTTACTCATTTTTTGCATTTCACTGTTTTGATTATTCAGTAGCTTTAATTCTTGTGTTTTATTGTTTATTAGTTATAATTAAGTGTATTTAAACATTAAAATCAAGTGGTTGTTCTTTTAAAGTTGTAGTTTATAAAAACTTAGTCTTGACAGTTAAAATAGCATATAGATCATTTCTGAGTTTAAGGTTGTTATGGCTGTTGTTTTAGGCTTCAGTAGTTCTAATATAGGATTATACAAAGTCTGAAATCAGTTTTATGGTTTACATTTGTGGTTTGCTTTGGAAAAAATTCCATAATGCATAATATAAGTGGTGTTTGGTTCTTTGTGTTTGAAAGTGCTATGGTCATTGGCCTTGTTTGAAGTTTGTTTAACTTGGTCTTAATAACTCATATCAGTCATAAAAATCAGTCCTTGTTATTGGAAAGTCAAAATAATCTTTGATCTAATCTTTTGTGCTCACTGTTGGATTTTAATGAATCATGACCATGGATTTGTGTTTATAAGTTGTTTACATTGATTAAATCAGTCTTATTTCAACTTAACATAACATAATCAGTGCTTAAAATCAGTTCAAAGTTCATCTTGGTCAAACCTTTAGTTCTTCTTAAAAAGTCAAAAGTTCTTCAGATTGGTCGTTTTTGAATAAAAAAGATAATTTCACTGTGTGTTTATTAGTAGGATTCAGCTTATAAGCTTTTGGATTATTAAAGTTTAGTTGCTTAACAAAATTAGAAAAATGTTAGTTCATACTGTCTAGCTTATTAAGTGCTTATTTTCAAGCTTCTTTACAGTACCTTTGCAAAAAGTGCCACAGTACGCTGATGAATGGTACCATTTTGAAAAGCTTGCACAGAGCTTATTAGTGGGTCAAATCTTGTGATCTTTGTTTCTTTGGAAAGCCAACCTGGTCATCTTGAAGTATCAAGCTTAAGTTTTAATTTTGAAGCTTGTTTGCTAGGGTCGCAAGTGCCTTTTGTCTTGTCCCATTTCTGTGTTTAAGCCAAGTGCTTATTAGCTTATTCCTAGCTTTTCAGTGTGCTTATTTGTATCTTTTAGCTTCATATTAGTAGCACTAGCTTATTTGAATCTTATTCCACTCTTGTTTCCAGTTTTCAAGCTTCTTTGAGCTTAATTCCATCAAATAAGCTTGTTTAGCCTTTGTTGGGATTTTAAGCCCTCAAGCGACAAATTTTATTTTAAGTTTGCAAAATTTTTGTCTTTGTAAAAGTTTCATAATATCAGTAGTTAAGTAAGTTTTCAAAAGAAAATCTAGAAAAACATCAATTTAAAAATAGTGATAGCATTTATTTAATAGTTTTTAGCTTTTTGATTTTTCTTTTTAGCTTATTAATAAGCAAATCTTGTTTTTATACTTTTCTTAGTATTCTGTCATCATATAGTATTTTTAGAAATAGTTTCATAATTTTCTAATCTTTTTAGTATTTATTATAATTTTAAATAGTTAAAAATAGTAATTAATTAGTAAAAAATAATTAAAAAGCATAAAAAAAATATCTTTTCAAGTTTTAAAATTAGTTTTATCATATTTTAGATTTTTCCAAGTTAAAATTTCATTTTTCCAGATTTATTTTATATTTTCTAGTATTTAAGTGTATTTTAAATAGTAATTAATTAGTAATAATTAGATAAATATTGTGAAAAATATATTTTTAGTTTTAAAATTAGTTTTATAATATTTTAGATTTTTCTGAATCATAATCTTATTTTTCTAGCCTTATTTCATATTTTCTTTTATTTTAGGTTATTTTTAAATAGTTAAAATAGTTTTAATTAATAATAATTAATTAAATAGTGGTAAAAATAATTTTCTTTTTCTAATAATTTTCTTTTAATTTTAGGATTCCAAAAATGTCATTTTTATATTTTTAGGTCTTTTATTTCTTAGATTTCACTTTTTTATTTTGTACATTTACGTAGTTTTTAAACGTACGTTTTACGTTTGTCTTATCTGATTGTTGTGCTTTCCAATTCTGTTTCCAATCTCATTCCAATCAATCAGTAGTATAATATTCAATCCAAAACCTTTATTGATCACTATCCTTAGTGATCATTCTATCATCTGAATTAGTGTTTACACACCATTGAGTCTCTGTGGGACTTAACGACCCGAGAATTCATTATATTCTCGAGGACTTCATTGTATTTTGTGTTTTAAGCGGTTTTAAGCTTCTACGGTTAGCCATTCACAAGTGGCTAGCTTGTGTGAGGTAGCTTGACGGTTTAGCATAGATCAAATTTTGGCGTACGTTGCGGTGAGGCTTTAGCGTGTGTTAAGCCATTTCGAGACCCATTCTTGCACATACCCCACCATTTGTAAAAGTTTTTGTAAAGTTATAAAAAATATCAAAAAGTTCATTAGCACTTTTCCTAAAGTGTTAAAACACCAAAAAAAATATAAAACAACAAAACAATCGAAACGTTTTCTATCTTGTATTTTCTTTAAGGTGATTCTTAAAGAAATACGATTTGGTTAAACGAGACGATACCAAAAATATTGTTCAAAAGTTTTTAAACCCATCTGCACAAATCATTACCTACATCTTTTCATTGATACTTAATATATACATAAAAATCAACCACCGCAAATCAAGGCAGTACACCTACTAAGCGGGGTGTGACCATAATAAGTTCGAACTTGATTTAAAACTTGCCTTTGTGTCCTTGTGATTTGGTGTACCTTTTTCAAAGAAGCCATTTCATTTGTGATTATTGGTTAAGTTCACTTGTCGTTTTGCCTCATTTGTTTTGAAAATTGATTTTATATACTTAGTGCATGCGCTTTTCGTTCTTCAGTTCTACAAGTCCACTTTCGAACTTGGAAAGATTCCTCGTAGAGCGTAGAGGCGTTCGGCTCCTTCACCGTGGATCGAGGCGTCTACCACCACCACCACTGTCGTAATGGCGAAGACAAACCCATGAATGAGCTTCTCCAAGCACCCATCGAGGGTTACGGGGATGCTATTGTTGTCCCGACCATGTGGTGACACTTTCGAGCTCAAAACCGGGTTGCTTAATCTAGTAACCCAAAGCCAATTCTATGGTTTTGGGCGGGATGATCCTCATGCACACATTCGATGGTTTAACAAGATTGCATCTACCATCAAGTACAAGAATGTCCCACATGAAGCTATTAAGCTTCTTTCCCATTTTCTCTAGAGGGACAAGCCCGGAATTGGCTTGAGAAACAACCCCCTCGTTCTATTGAGACATGGGAAGATCTAGTCACCAAGTTCGTTAACGAGTTCTATCCTCCATCCCGAACCACAAGTCTTAAGAATGAGATAATGAAATTTTCTCCGAGATTTGATGAATCATTCGGGGAGGCATGGGATCGTTACAAAGAGTTGCTTCGTAAGTGTCCGCATCATGGTTTTACCGAGTTAATGCAAATGGATACTTTCTATAATGGTCTCAAACGGACCTAATCAAGACTCTTTGAATGCCTCCGCGGGAGGTAATTTTCTGAGCAAGACTACCAAAGAAGCCTTGCAAATCATTGAGAACAAATCTCTGGTCCGCCCTTTCCGAGCAAAGACATATCAGTCTCATGCTGGACCTTCTTCTTCTTCATCTCCTGTGAGTACATCTAGCACCGATGCTCAGATTGACAAACTCACGAGACATTGTTCGAGCTTTGGTTCTTGCTAACCAGAAGAAAGTGACCTTCACTCAGACACCAACACATGGTGAAGTGAAGAAAGTTGAGAGTTGTGTTACTTGTGGTGGTCCTTATGCATACTACAATTGTATCGCCACGATGGTAGTCCATTTGAAGCCAATGCTCTAGCCGGTAGTTCACATCAAGGAGGTAATCAATACCGTCCTCAAAATGAACCACACTATCGTGCTAACACTAATCGAGTGCACCACCGGTTTTAACGAATCATAACATGCAAAACCGAATCGAACCAACCTAGAATGAACCAAGGTTATCAAAACCAAGGTAATTTCTATCCTGCACCAAATCAAGGTTTCCAACATCAAGGGAACCTTAATCAAAACAATTTCAATCGAGGGAATCAATTTCATGGGAATATGAATCCTAATCAGGGAAATTTTCAAAACCAAGGCCCTAATCCTAACATTAGAGGCCAGAATTTTCCTAATCCACCTCCCGCCATTGTTCCAACTGGACCATCATCTGATGAGTTGTTGAAACAATTCATGAAATCCCAAGATGAAATGAACAGGTTGTTGGTCAATCAGTTCGATCTAAAGAAGTCTTTAAATGATCAACCCTCGGGCTCAGGAAAACTTCCGAGCAACACGATCGCTAACCGAGGGGCGATGCAAAGGCGATCACAACCAAGTGGTGTTTCATATGATGGACCGCTATTCCTACTACCTCTTCTTCTTCTTCTCTTCCAAAGGTAGTGGAAAGTGAACCTCCAACACACAATGGACCTACGACTCCAATGCCCCTCCACCTGTGGCAATGAGTCAAGTTACCAAGGAAACAACGGACAAGGTGCACTACTCAAGCCCACGAAGTACACGCACCTACCTTCGGTAGTCCAACCTCAAGTTGTCCGAAACCCAAGTCAAATCAAGGAGTTGTTTTGAACCTCCCGTAGCTCCGTTGAGAATCGAAATCCAAATCTTCTATTCCTTACCCATCACGTTTGAATGAGCAAAAGCTCAGCGAGAAAGCCAGTCATCAAATGGACAAATTTTTCCAAATTTTCCAAGAGTTACATTTTGACATAAGCTTTGCGGATGCTATCATGTTGATGCCCAAGTTTGCATCAACTCTCAAACACATGTTAAGCAACAAGGAAAAGCAGTTTGAAATGGCTAAAACTCCTCTTAACGAGAAGCGCTTTCGCTGATTATTCGAAGAAGCTTCGAAAAACTTGGAGATCCCGGAAATTTCTCTTACCTTGTGTATTCCGGGGAATGGTTGAATGCTTTGCCCTAGCGGATCTTGGTGCAAGCATAAACCTTATGCCTTATTCGATATGGAAGAAACTTTCTCTTCCGGAACTTACTCCTACATGCATGACTCTCGAGCTTGCAGATCGTTCCATATCCGGTCCTCTTGGCATTGCGAGGGCGTATTTGTGAAAGTAGGAAAGTTCCATTTTCCAGTGACCGTGGTTGTTGATTTTGATGCCGATCATCGGGTTCCTCTCATTGTTGGTCGAGGATTCCCGAGAACGGGCCGTGCTCTCATAGATGTATTTGAGCAAGAAATCACATTACGTGTTGGTAATGAAGCTGTCACCTTTAACCTTGATCAAACTTTGAGGTACTCCGCAAATTATGATTCTGAATCGGTTAACCGAATAGATATCATTGATGTTGCTACTGAAGAGTACTCTCAAGAAGTTCTTGGTTATTCTCATAATTCCGTGAGTGGGGATCCCACCACATCTTCTCAACCTATCATAGCCAATTCTACTCCTTCCCTCACTCCGTTTGAGGGAAGCGACTTCATCTTAGAAGAGATTGAAGCATACTTGGCTAGTGATTACGTTCCATGGGAAATTGATCAAGCTCCAATTGACATTGAGGGGGACATACTTCTTATTGAGAAGTTGCTTAATGGTGATCCATCATCAACCCCTCACCCTAGTGATTCAATCCCGGATGAGATTAATCAAAATGAGATTAATCTGGAGGGAGATATTCTTCTAAAGAAGTTGTTAAATCAGGACACTTCTCCTCCTCTCCCTCCCGTCAAGCTTCATAACAAGGAAGTCAAGTCGGTTGAGAAAAGAAGAATTTCACGAGGTTGAGCTTAAGGACTTACCTCCTCATCTCGAGTATGCATTTCTTGAAGGTGATGATAAATTACCCGTCATTATTGCTAGAGATTTGAGTAAAGATGAAAAAATTGCTCTCATAAAGGTCTTGAAGTCACACAAGCAAGCAATTGCTTGGAAACTCTCCGACATTAAGGGTATCAACCCCGAGTTTTGTACCCATAAAATCTTGATGGAGGATGACTTTAAACAGCAGTTCAACATCGAGAGAAGAGTGAATCCTAAAATCCATGATGTTATCAAACAGGAGGTTATCAAACTTCTTGATGCAAGATTAATTTACCCGATCTCGAGATAGTCCTTGGGTTAGCCCAATTCATTGTGTTCCTAAAAAGGGTGGCATAACTGTTGTCACTAATGAAGATAACGAGTTAATTCCAACTCGATTGGTTACGGGATGGCGTGTTTGCATTGACTATCGTAAGTTAAATGGCGCCACCCGTAGAAGACCATTTTCCTCTACCCTTCATGGACCAAATGCTTGAGAGATTAGCAAGGAATGAATACTATTGTTTCCTTGATGGTTTCTCGGGTTACTTTCAGATCCCTATTGATCCACAGGATCAAGATAAAACCACATTCACCTACCCATACGGAACTTTTGCCTACAAACGTATGCCTTTTGGCTTATGTAATGCTCTGCACGCGTTCCAACGATGTATGATGGCCATTTTCCACGACATGATCGGGGAAACAATGGAGGTGTTTATGGATGACTTTTCGGTCATTGGGGATTCGTTTCAAACATGTCTCTCCCATTTAGATAAAATGCTTCAAAGGTGTGAAGACACCAATCTTTGTCTAAATTGGGAAAAAAGTCACTTTATGGTCAAAGAAGGCATAGTCCTTGGCCATAAGATTTCAAAAAATGGGATTGAGGTCGATAGAGCAAAAGTAGATGTTATTGCTAAATTACCTCATCCTACTACCGTCAAAGGTATTAGGAGTTTTTAGGTCATGCCGGTTTCTATCGTAGATTCATACAAGATTTTTCTAAAATTGCCCGGCCTATGACCCATCTTCTTGAAAAGGATGCTCCTTTTATCTTCTCACCCGAGTGCATAAAAGCTTTTGAAACATTGAAGAAAAAGCTTACTGAAGCACCTATTCTCGTTGCTCCCATTTGGGATTTACCCTTTGAGCTCATGTGCGATGCAAGTGATTTTGCTATCGGTGTAGTCTTAGGGCAGCGTAGAAACAAGCATTTTCGACCTATCCACTACCAAGTAAAACTATGACTGAAGCTCAAACTCATTACACCACCACAGAAAAAGAGCTATTAGCCGTGGTGTATGCATTTGAGAAGTTTCGGCCGTACTTAATCTTGACCAAATGCGTGGTGTATACGGATCACTCGGCTCTCAAATATCTCTTTGCAAAACAAGATGCAAAGGCGAGATTGCTTCGTTGGATTCTCCTCCTCCAGGAATTTGATATCATTATACGTGATAAAAAAGGATCCGAGAATCTAGCTGGCGATCATCTGTCGATTAGAAAACCCTCACCAAGATGTTTTCGAGAAAAAGGAAATAAATGAAACATTTCCTCTCGAGACACTCAATGCGGTTTCTTTTCGTGGAAATTCTACCACCCCATGGTTTGTTGACTTCGCAAATTACCATGCGGGTAACTTCATTGTGAAAGGGATGTCGACCCAACAGAAGAACAAATTCTTCAGAGATGTTAAACATTATTTACTGGGCGACCCCTTCTTATTCAAAATTTATGCGGATCAAGTCATCCCGTGATGTGTTTATGGACGGAAGCTATTGACATTCTCACGACTTGCCATGTCTGGACCCACGGGGCCATCATAGTCCAAACTACACCGCCAAAAGTGTTTGATTCCGGGTTTTATTGGCCCACAATCTATAAGGATGCCCACGAATTTGTCAAAGCCTCGTGGCGCTTGTCAAGCGTCATGGAAATATATCTCAAAGAAATGAAATGCCACAAAATGCCATTCAAGTTTGTGAGATATTTGACATATGGGGTATTGATTTTATGGGGCCATTTCCTTCGTCTCGTGGAAACAAATACATACCGTGGTAATTGACTATTTGTCAAAATGGGTTGAAGCAAAAGCTTTACCTACCAATGATGCCCGAGTTGTTGTAAAATTTTTGAAATCTCTTTTGCCGGTTTGGAAACTCGAGAGCGATAATCGGTGATCGTGGTACCCATTTTTGCAATGACCAATTTGATCGTGTCATGCAAAAGTATGGTGTTACCCACCGTCTCTCTACTGCATACCACCCCCAAACA
This sequence comes from Chrysanthemum makinoi, assembly GCA_910596185.1. NCBI lineage: Eukaryota > Viridiplantae > Streptophyta > Magnoliopsida > Asterales > Asteraceae > Chrysanthemum > Chrysanthemum makinoi. The sequence goes on along the minus strand of OU343216.1, from coordinate 79,218,899 downwards.
AGTGGGCAGGTGGAAGTTTCCAACCGTGGTATTAAAAGGATCCTTGAAAGGACGGTGGCGAAAATCGTGCATCACAGTCGGATAAACTTGATGGCGCACTCTGGGCTTTTCGTGCGACTTACAAAACACCCATCGGTGTACTCCATACAAGCTAGTGTACGGAAAGGCATGTCATCTTCCGATTGAGCTAGAACACAAGGCATATTGGGCCTTAAAGCATGCAAACTTCGATATCTGAGGCATTTGGTGATCATAGAAAAGTTCAAATGAATGAATTAAATGAACTTCGTGATCAAGCTTACGAGAACTTTTTGATCTACAAGCAAAAGACAAAGAAGATTCATGACTCTAAAATCAAGAACCGCGTTTTCAGCGTTGGTGATCGAGTCCTTCTTTTCAATTCAAGATTGAAGATTTTCTCGGGAAAGCTCAAGTCCCGTTGGTCTGGTCCATTTACTATCGCTAAGGTTTATCCTTATGGCACCATTGAGTTATCTCAACCCGATGGTCCTAATTTTAAAGTGAATGGTCATCGAGTGAAGCATTATTTTGGAGAGGACATTCCCCCTGTGGTTGTCCCGGATCTACAAACTTTTCCCATGAACCAATGAATGCGGGGATCGAGTCAAGCTAGTGACTCGGTAATCAAAAACATTAGCACACACCATATAGGTTTTCACCCATATTTACATCTTCTTTCTCTATTCTACCACCCTAGTGTGGGGAGTTGCCCCACGTTGTATATAAGATCTCAAAAAAAATCTTTCAAATAAAAGGCCGTAGTATTTCCCTTTTACGTTCTTTAGTTTTCGGCATAACCGCCGGTACTTTGAATATTGAGGGCAATATTCATTTCTAAGTGTGGGGGAATTCTCACGAATTTTATCATATTTATCCACCCAATTCCCCCATTTTTGGCCAAAATTTTTTTTTTGGAGTAAGTGTTTTACACTTTCTCAATTGGTTATCAGTCCGCCTTGTCTAATAGACAAAGGATTGGCTAATCCAAGAGCAAGCGGCTCTTGGTAAAGATTTCTCAAATCCGTTTATATGGCTTGCAATTTGCCCAAAATTGTATGGTTCTCAACTCACCATATCCTAAAAAGTGAAGAGTTGGCTAGCCCGCAAGGTTATGGCTTGTGGTAAAGGCAGTGGAAAACCATAATTGGTAATCAGCTCACCAAAGATAATTGATAATTTATCTAAGAGTTGGCTAGTCAGAGCAAAGCGCTTACGGTAAAGACACATCAAATCCGTTATATGGTTTATGATTTGCCAATAAATCATTTGGTTATCGGTTGTACCAAGTTCTTACTTGAATCAAAACATTTGGCTACTCCAGAAGTGATGGCTTTTGGTAAAGAGTTTTAAAATCCATTAAAGATCTAAATCATTGCTAGGGACTAGCAATATCTTAGTGTGGGGATTGATGAGTGTCTAAATACTCATCATTTTTGTACAATCTAAACTGCAAAATCATCCGAAAACACTCAAAAATGCATCAAAATGATGAAAATATCACAAATCAGTGTTTTATGTGTTTTAAATGCAAAAATATCAAAATCGGATGAAAAATGATTCAAGTTTGCAAAATTGGCGCTTTTAGTCCCCAAGTTTCAAAAGTTGTCAAATCTAGTCCACGGAATTCAAAATGTGAAATTTTATCATTCAAGGTCCCTGAAATATTCTAAGTTGTTAAAAATGATCCTTGAATGATTCTTTGGTCAAATGGCGGAAAAGGTCCTTAAACTTTGAAAAATTCCAAAATTAGTCCTTGGATGTTTTAAAATGGAATTTTATGCAAAAAGGGTCCTTGTACTATCAAAGTTTGTCAAGTTTGGTCATTGTGATAAGTTTGGAAAATGTCATTTCGATCAGTCCTTGAGTTTTGAATAAGTTACATTTTTGGTCCTTGTATACCTATCAAACCAAACGGATCATATACCAAGCCAAATCCAATCCAAAGCCCAAATCCGAGCCCAAACCCTTGACCCGACCCGTTTAATATTATACCACTTGGTCAAAGCAGTCAGCGCCAAAATACCACTTCCATTGTAGCTCTCCTCTCCCATTTCTGAAATCCAAAACCGATCCATGGTTTTCCCACTTTTCTTCAACCCCTTACCTTGTCCCTCCACCTCCACTAACACCCAAATTCCTTTAATTGACTCAAACCAACCCATTAATGGCTCAACACTCGCTCAAAGAAAAATTGGCGCCAAAATCAGTTTTGATGGCTAGGATCTGTTTGACTACACCAATGGCCAAGATTATTGATGGGATTTACTCAGAGACATGTGGGGATGCTAAAAAGTCTATAAAGAAGAGGAGTGAAGCAATGTATCAAAGGATCGAGAGTAACTTTAATTTCTTAATTTCGTTTTTATCATTTTAAGAATTCTAGTGTAATTTTAAAGCTTTCAAGTCTTTATTTCTAGCTATTTGATTGTATTGTAAAACTTTTTCAATTATCAGTTTCAAGTTGTAATCATATTTCAAGTTTATGCAAAATTTTATATTTATGCAAAATCTCATGATAGTTCAAATGTTGTTTTTAGTTGTTTGTATGGGTGAAGTTAGCTCATGTAAGCTCCCAAAAGCTTATTCAAGCTATTAGAAACACTAAAAAACAGTTTAGAAGCAAAAATAGAAAATCACCAAAAATACCAATTAAATAGTTTAAAAATCAAAAATCAGTTGGAAATGGTGTACACAACCTGGTGGGAGCAGGGTAAATCATGGATGGCCTTGGGTTAGAAGCTTAGTGGTAAGCTAATAGGGGGGTTCATTGGTCCTTGATCGGTTTCAGTTGGATAGCCATTTGTAAGCCTTTTTGTTCATTTTTGCATTTCCATTTTGATTATTGGTAGCTTTAATTCTTGTGTTTTTTATTGTTTTTAGTTATAATTAAGTGTATTTAAACATTAAAATCAAGTGGTTGTTCTTTTAAAGTTGTAGTTTATAAAAACTTAGTCTTGATAGTTAAAATAGCATATAGATCATTTTCGAGTTTAAGGTTGTTATATGGTTGTTTTTGAAAGCATTAGTTTTAATATAGGATTATACAAAGTAAATCAGGTTTATGGTTTACATTTGTGGTTTGCTTTGAAAAAATTCCATAACAGACAATATAAGTGGTGTTTGGTTCTTTGTGTTTGAAAGTGCTATGGTCATTGGCCTTGTTTGAAGTTTGTTTAACTTGGTCTTAATAACTCATATCGATCATAAAAATCAGTCCTTGTTATTGGAAAGTCAAAATAATCTTTGATCTAATCTTTTGTGCTCCTTTGTTGGATTTTAATGAATCATGACCATGGATTTGTGTTTATAAGTTGTTTATATTGATTAAATCAGTCTTATTTCAACTTAACATAACATAATCAGTGCTTAAAATCAGTTCAAAGTTCATCTTGGTCAAACCTTTAGTTCTTCTTAAAAAGTCAAAATTTTGCATTGGTCGTTTTTGAATAAAAAAGATAATTTCACGTGTGTGTTTATTAGTAGGATTTAGCATAAGCTTTGGATTATTAAAGTTTAGTTGCTTAACAAATTAGAAAAATGTTAGTTCATACGTCTAGCTTATTAAGTGCTTATTTTCAAGCTTCTTTTACAAAGTACCTTATGCGCAAAAGTGCCCCGCGACGATGAATGGTACCATTTTGAAAAGCTTGCCTGAGCTTATTAGTGGGTCAAATCTTGTGATTTTTGTTTCTTTGGAAAGCCAACCTAGTCATCTTGAAGTATCAAGCTTAAGTTTTAATTTTGAAGCTTGTTTGCTAGGTACACTGCAAGTGCCTTTTGTCTTGTCCCATTTATGTGTTTAAGCCAAGTGCTTATTAGCTTATTCCTAGCTTTTCAGTGTGCTTATTTGTATCTTTTAGCTTAATTCCATCGAGATAAGCTTGCTTTTTAGCCCAACTGTTGGGATTTTAAGCCCTCAAGCCTTTTATTTTAAGTTTGCAAAATTTTTGTCTTTGTAAAAGTTTCATAATATCAGTAGTTAAGTAATTTTCAAAAAGAAAATCTAGAAAAACATCAATATAAAAATAGTGATAGCATTTATTTAATAGTTTTTAGCTTTTTGATTTTTCTTTTTAGCTTATTAATAAGAAAATCTTGTTTTTATACTTTTCTTAGTATTCTGTCATCATATAGTATTTTTAGAAAAAGTTTCATAATTTTCCTAATCTTTTTAGTATTTATTATAATTTTAAATAGTTAAAAATAGTAATTAATTAGTAAAAAATAATTAAAAAGCATAAAAAATATCTTTTCAATTTTAAAATTAGTTTTATCATATTTTAGATTTTTCCAAGTTAAAATTTCATTTTTCCAGATTTATTTTATATTTTCTAGTATTTAAGTGTATTTTAAATAGTAATTAATTAGTAATAATTAGATAAAAAGTGTGAAAAATATATTTTTAGTTTTAAAATTAGTTTTATAATATTTTAGATTTTTCTGAATCATAATCTTATTTTTCTAGCCTTATTTCATATTTTCTTTTATTTTAGGTTATTTTTAAATAGTTAAAATAGTCTTTAATTAATAATAATTAATTAAATATTGGTAAAAATAATTTTCTTTTTCTAATAATTTTCTTTTATTTTTAGGATTCCAAAATGTCATTTTCATATTTTTAGGTCTTTTATTTCTTAGATTTCACTTTTTATTTTTGTACATTTCGTAGTTTTTAAAGCGTCACGTTTTACGTTTGTCTTATCGATTGTTGTGCTTTCCAATTCTTTTTCAATCTCATTCCAATCAATCAAGTTAGTATAATATTCAATCAAAACCTTCTTTTGATCACTATCCTTAGTGATCATTCTATCATCTGAATTAGTGTTTACACACCATTGAGTCTCCGTGGGACTTAACGACCCGGGAATTCATTATATTCTCCAGGACTTCATTGTATTTGTGTTTTAAGCGGTTTTAAGCTTCTTACGGTTAGCCATTCACAAGTGGCTAGCTTGTGTGAGTAGCTTGGACGGTTTAGCCTGAGATCAATAGTCGGTATGCAACCTTATGCTTCACGTTAATTTCTTTGTAGAAGATGTTGACCTTTTGCTGGTTGTTCAGATCATTTGTAGGACATTTATAAAGGAGATCGTTGTATCTACGGGCTTGGTACAATGTTTAAATTAGATTTTCTTGTTTGAAATTATGGATCTCAAAATTTGGTTAGAAATGTTAAACGGTAGGACAATATCTCTGAATAAAGTGCTTCTTAAGTAAGCGCCCAAGTATTAGTACTTGTGGAGCAATCTTCGATCCATCTTACAGCTCAATATTAAGAGTCATTGGAATACCCTTAGCATACTTGACATCATGAGACCATGGAATGTTGAAAAGGCTTTGCGATGTATAGGACATTTTCAATGTCCTCATATGCATCTTAAATCCCTGTTTCTGAAAAGAGGTTGCTTTGAAACTCCCTCATAAATTGGTCTTTGATTTAGAAGCGGACATCCGCTCAATTGCGGTCTTATGAGACCCGACCCTTGTTACTGCTCTTATCAGCGCCAAATATTCCTCAAAAGTGAGGTCATCGATGTTAACAACTTCCATGGTACACGAAAACTTGAAATATGATCGTGAGAGAAAAGTTGAAAGCAAAGTAAAGACTTAATATTAATCCTAATATAACTCCCGATGGCTGGTAAAACTTGATCACGAGTTTTCTTGACGGTCTTAATATTTATAATGTCTCATTATACCTATGTCTACCCTGTGGAGTACTTCTTGAGGCGGTGTTACCCGATGCGTGTGTAGTGTAGTAATCGGTAAAGCGAGAAATAGTCCCAAGAGCTATGTGTGTTGGATTATTACTAAGTCTAGGTGTCCATGAACAATAATGGTTTTGATAGGGATTTAATTAATTAAACTACTAATGCAGAATAAAACAAAATAAAAGCAAATAGATGATAAAGGGAAAGCGATAGAGAGTGGTGCTAACCTAGTTAATCTCCTAACTAGTTATGTCTCACGTCTACTTACTTCAATTACTTGGTGGGGTCAAAGTGAGAGGACAACATTTGGTCAATTAGCCCTAACCTATTAGCAAAGATGCCACCACGGGGAGAGTCAGTGTCCCCTCATAAGTCACATTGTTCACAGTCCCCTAAGCCAAGTCATTAAGTACGCTACATGCTAGATTTATAATAGTGATATGTCCCGGTTAGGAACTTAGAACCACTAATTCTTAAGTTCATCAAGCGATAGGTGATCATTGGTCAAATCGCACAAGTAGAAAGGGTGGAAGTGAGTTGGTCATATCTTACCCTTCCGTCTCCGATCCACTCACTAGAATTGATTGGTCATATCTCCTAGGAAATTGGCCTCTACCGCCATTCAAAACTACCGAACAAAGGGTGGCTACCAATAAACTATGCATGCATACTGATTGAAATAATTTATCACGAAAGTAAAGTAAGCATAAACAAAACAATTAAGGAATCATAACTAGTCCGGCTAAAAGAGGTGCTGGTACGCTCATATTAATCATGCAAACCAATTCAATATTCAAAGATGCAAATACATGAATTGAAAGTAAAGAAATATAAAGCTTATGCTTATAAATGGGAAGTGATTTCTCCTTGGGGGCAATCAAATGCTCCTCTAGACACACTTGCCAGAGCTTTTTCCCACGTTCTCGAGGTGTTTTGTGTGGAATGGAGCGATAGAAATCTTTGGAATTACGAGGGTAACTATAGGCGGATCTTGAATTCTGGTAACTAAAATAAAGAGTCGTCATAACCTTCTATTTTCCTTGTATTTTGCACTAGATGCTGCTTTGGTTCTGGCGTAACCTTATGAGTGGATTCGTAGTAGTCTTCAATAAACTTCAGTTCATTAAATTGTAGTTGATTGGTGATTCTGATGTAGAAATGCTCCGGCGTGGAACCTCGGTTGACCCTAATATAGTTCACGTGTTCGTAGAAACCTTTGGGAAGAAATTCGCATGTGGCTTATACGATAAGTTGGTTTTTACGAGGTCCACTTAATAGTTCTGGTGTAATGTGATAGGCGGATTCTGTGCGTAACTTCTTCAAAGTTGTATCTTTGTGATAAATCTTTAGTTATTTCTCGATTCAAACGTCTCTTAGCTCAATGCTGTGGATTTACGAAGCTGGAAAACAATGGAAAACAAGAGTAAATCCATATAAATGATATAAATTACAAGCATTATCGGGGGAAATTGACACTTAATATTCATGACTATTTGATTTTATCAGGTATACTATTTAAAACTGCCGCATATGGACAAACAAAGCAGACCGAACTCACAAATTCTTCTTCTATTTGGAAAGCTTCTTTTCCGGGAAATGTCTTCCGTCTCTGCTAGGGTTTTTGTGGTTCTCAAGTATTTTCAAGTTGATTAATTGCAACTTGGTTTTTGAAAAACTGTTTTTGTCTTATGATTTGGGTCTGAGGATTTAAATCCATTCATGTGGTGTCGTTGTAAAGCAGCAGAAGGTGTCGAGGTGACTTGAGCTTTTGGTTTATCATGCGTGTTTTAAGGTATAATTTTTAGGGTTTTGTATAGTTTAGATGATTTGATTATGTGGGTGTCGCAAGTTGCAAAAAGGGGTTGGCAGGTATCTTTTTTTTTTCTTTGCTAAATTAGGGTTTTTGTGATTGATTAGGTTAATTGTTATTATTTGGTTTGTTGGGTTGCTGTTTCGGCTGTCGTTAACGGTGTAAAAAGTGTAGACGGAAGGGTGTTTGCAATATGCGGGTATGGTTTTCTAATTTGGCTATTTTATTTATTGTTAAGATTAGGGTTTTGATTGTGTTTATGTTTTAATGAGTTGGGTTTTTTGAAAATTGAGCTTATGTTCATTTGCGTATGAGTCTAATTTAGGATCAAGGTTGGCTTACTTTTTTTCCATTATGAGGTTGCTTACTTGAAGTTATGGCTTATTCATCTCAAGTGCATCTTGTCCTGCCGATTGTTTAGTTACATACTTGGGCCGAATTATGCTTCAACGCAAACTGACAGTGTCGCTCCATATAGTGGCAGGGTAACGCATCCTCAATTTGTGTTTGCGATACCATGGTGGAGAAGGATATAATGCTTACGTTTGCATCAAATATGTATAGAAGGGTAATAAAGGTCCACCCATATTCAATTTCTCTTCAAATCTTGAGTAATGTACTAATGGGGTATTGTTAAATTCGGTCACAACATCATTTTCTTCCTACAAAAGAACGCGTGAGACCCAGGTTTAAAAGGTACTCTTTACCACCGCATCGCTTTTGAACACCTTTGTATGGTATTACAAAGAATCACACGGTGAGTCTTACCGTGGATGATTTGTTGCCCTTTTCTGAGTCAAATGAAGTGGGTCATCGAATATTCGAACCGTAACTTGGCAGGGCAAGGACCGGAGGGCATGATGGTATAGTTGTTACCATGCAACCGTGTTTCTTTGCGTACCATGGCGGAATTCAGATCTTCTTTATCCCATTATAAAAATATACTATGGAGTATGTAATACTCTTCCGGTTTTGCATGCTAATTGTGATTAAAAGGTTCAGTCAGATTAAAAAGTTGCTAAAATTTTGGGCTGTCATTTGGGCTCTCTTAAGTCCAACGCTGTTAGCTAAAGGGGTATATGATTCACTCCCGAACCACTCATCTTTTATTTCTCCGTCACACTCGTCAACCGCTTGCGAACGGTCAACCGCGACAAATGATAAAAGGGCGACAGCCCGGGAGAGAAATGCAAGTTTACCAAAGATTAAAATATCCTTGGATCGTTTATGTCCTGGTGAGGTGTGATATCCTGAATACAATGACTTGTGATAAAATGATATGATCAAGAATGTACAAAAGCAGAATCGATTGACTAACACTTTGAATGTGAATAGTAATAGCTGCTCACACAGCATTTATGCCGCTTAAAACGCATACAATCGAAACCTAAAACGCAAAAGATATACAAACGTACGTTACTAAAACGTAAACGTATATAAAAAAAAAACAAAACAACTATAACTATAATAGAGATTTACAAGTCTAGGCGACTTAAATGCAAATTAAATATAATAAAAAATGCTTAACTATAATTTACAAGTATATTCAAAAGTTAAGAAAACTAAAAACTAAAACATATATGTAAACATAATAATTACATAAATGTAACAAAAATGAAATAAGAAAAGGATTATAATTATACTAAGGAAATATAAAAATATCAAAATTTTGAAGTCATTTTAATTCTATTTTTACAATTGTTTACCGATTAAAATCTATACACTTACGTTTACTAAATATTACGTAAACGTACAAAATAAACGTGAATTCAGTCCAATACAATTCCCACAAATGTGAAAATTATATTTTTAGAATCCTAAAAAGATAAGAAAATTATTAGAAAAGAAAAATAAATTTTTACACTATTAAATTAATTAATATAAATTAAAAATGAATTAAATGTATTAATAATGAATTAAATAATAAGAAAATATAAAATTAACTTAAATAAATGAAATAAAGAATTTGAAAAATCTAAAATATCATAAAATGAATTTTAAAACTGAAAATGTATTTTTTACATAATTATTCTATTTATTATTAATTATTTACTATTATAAAGTATTAAAAACTAATATTTAATTATTAAAAATACTAAACAGTAAAAGAAAAATCTGAAACTTTTTACAAAATTCTAAAATAAATAAAAGAAGCTAGGAAAAGTATAAAAATGGAAGCTTATGTACAGAAATAAGCTAATGGGCAAAAGCTCCAAATGGAAGCTATTACTTAAGCTTGAAAGGACTTCTTTTGGCTTTTAGTTGCTCGGACTTATAAAGTACTAATATTATACATATGTGATGAAAAATAAGCTATACAAACCAAGAAATAAGCATAGCATGAGCTTATAAGCCCAACAGTTAAGCTTTTGGCTGATTTATTTGGAGCTTAAGCTCATGATAAGCTCAAAATAAGATATATAGTATAAAACAAAAGGTGAACTAAGGTATACATCAGTCCAATGCAACAATATAAACAAGAGAAATGGACTGCTAAAGTGTGAGCTTATGGTTTAGACAATCAAGCTTTTGGCTTGACTTGGATGGAATTGAGGCCTCAAAGGACCTGTAATAAGCTCCACACTTGATAACAAAAGTAAAATAATATGTACACAAGCTATATGGACAACTATGAACAAGTATGCACCGATTCACCTATAAGCTAGCAATAAGCTAATAAGCAAACAAAACCTGTACGCGTATAAAGCGAGTACTTTCACAAAATGGGACAAAAAGAAAGCTCATTGCAGCCCTAGAGAATAAGCTACAAACTGAAAATTAAGCACATAATCAACAAGTTGGGTTGCTAGGCTTCCAAAAAAGCCAAGCCACAAGCTAGTGATCACTATTGAGCTTATGAGAGCTTGAAGGGAATGGTGTAAATGGACTGCATAAGCAGTCCATTGTTGTGAATGGGCAAACATCAAGCTCATTTATGACTCATCAAATAAGCTCTAATAAGCTCAACTTGAACTGAGACATTGAGATGGACTGCTTAGCTTCTCACAAAGCCAAGAATCACAATCTCAAGCTCATTAAGGAGCTTATAAGAGGCTTAGGTAATAAGACCCACTCAACTGTTTGCTTCAGTTGAGTGGTCAAAATAGGACAAAATAAAGGAGTAGATTAAGCTAAGCTAATAAGCTAAAGGTGGACAAATAAGCATACACATTACAACTAAGCTACAAAGGCTACACAAATAAGCCAAGTACACCAGCTAGGGTCTAATCCATGAGCTTATGCAAGCTCATGGTTTTGACAAGAAACCATGGTCTTGCAGGGCATGCAAACGACAGAGTAATCTTGAAAATAAGCTAATGAACAAGCTATCTAAAAGCTGAGAAAATGTAAACTATTATTTTTGTATTTTTGTTAAGCAGCTATATTTTGAAATCCCAAAAGGATTAAGACTAAAACTTAATAATAAATCCTACACAAAATTATACATTTTATTCAAAAATGACTATTTGAAAATTTTGACTTTTGTTCAAAACCAAAAGTTTGACTAAAATGGATTTTGAATTGATTTTAAGCACTGATGATGTTATGTTAAGGTGTTTTAAGACTGAATATAGCAAGATTAACAACTTTTGAACACAAAATAATGATCAAGCTTCATGAAATCTCAACAAATTGGACAACCTATATAAGATCCAAAGTGATTTTGACTTTTTGCTTACAAAGACTTGTTTTCTTGACTGAAATGAGTTGCTAGATACTAATGATATGTAAAACAACAACAAACACCAACAAACATACACTGGAATCTATATTTATAAAGAAATCCAAACAATATTAAAATGAGATTGTTTTGCGCTTTCAAAGCAAATGACTTGCCTAATCAATTCCATCCAATCCGGTGATACCAGAGTGTCAAAGTGGATCTTATTCAACCTAAACCGGATGTCAAACCGGTCTAGGTCTAGGATTTTCAAAAATTGACATTTTAACAAGTAACATACAATATCCAACCACAATCAATCCAAGGCATTACAACTTAATATAAAGCTATAATATCACTAAATAACAACAAAAGATCACAAAAACATGAAAATCAAAACATCTAAAGGACTAAAAGCAGTTAAATGCAAAATATTGAAGAAATGAAGCTTACATGTGATCAAGACCGAAGTACTGTTAAAAGGCCACTCCTAACTTATTGTCGATAAGCTAGGAACCGAAAATCCATCCAAAATGGCTTCTCTCCCCGGAACGCTTATTGGATCACATTTGACTTCATTGACTTTTTTGATTTTTTATTTTCTTTCTGAATTTAAAGACTAAAACTTGTTTAATGAATCTAAAGAGCCTTAAAACTTTGTCAAGAGCTTGTTTGAGCTTAAAGATCCCAATACACAACCATTAAACTTGAAATTAAATAACATGGAAAATTAAAGGAATTTAAGTAAAACTCAAAATGACTTAAAACCTGAAATTAAACTGAATTTAAAAGTACATTACAAAAGTTTAAAGTAAATTACAACATTAAGAAGATTTAAAAGACATTTAAACTAAGAAAGCAATAAAAACTATGACTATGTGACATTGGCCTAATGCCAAAGTACTTGTTCCTCTGCTTTTCTTCTTTCTTTTATACCCAATCTCATCTCTCTTTCCACTGAATAATTCCCATCAAAATCCTTAGCCATTGGATGGCTTAAACTCATCTTAGCCGTTTGTTGCATTTTGGCCAAAAGGAGTAATACTGGATAGGTTGAGTGAGGGGGGGAGGAAGTTGCATTAAATGAAGTTTGGAGGTTAGCTAAGGTGGGGGAAACAAAATATGAGCTTGGGGGATGGTGGTTTTGAAGCAGTGATAGCGATTGGGAGGGGGAAGAAAACGCAGCCAATGGTGGTTTGGTTTGTTTAATTAATAAACGTGAATGGGTCGGGTTAAAGGGTTTGGACCGGGTACAAAATTGGGCCAAGGGTGGTTTGTTTTGGGCTTGGGGTTTAATAGTGGTCCTGGTTTGTATAATAATAATACATGGACCTTCTTTGCAATTTCACAAAACCAAGGACCAAAATGTAACTTATGAAGGGTAGTCAAAGGGTCGGTCTTGCCAATCTAAAATAGACCAAGGGCCAAACTTATCAACTTTGATAAAACAAAGATCCTTTTTGCATAAAATCCATTTTAAAACTTAAAAGGATCTTAATTGTAATTTTGATTTTGAGGGACTAAAAGTGTAATTTCCCAAAAGTTTATCAAAATGTTCCAAATTTTCAATCATGCATAGTACAAGGGTATTATTTGTAAAATTCCAAGTTTAGAATACCCAAGGACCATTTTTGCCAATTTTGTAACTTGAGGGGTAAAAGTTGCCATTTTGTGTAAACTTTTATCCGGGATGTTTTGTGAACATTTTTGATTTCCCAAGGACTTAAGTTGACTTTTCATTCATTTAAAACTTTTAGGGACTAGTTTTGACAATTTGTGTAACTCCGTGGACTGAAAACGACAATTGTTGTGAAATTGATCAATTTTCACTTGTTTTTCAATCTTTTGTACCTGAATCACATAAAACACATTTTTATGAATTTGTATCATTTTGAGAGTCATTTGTGTGTTTTTGGTTGTTTTTGTGGGTTTAAATAGTACAAATATATGTGTATTTAGACACATATCAAATCCCCCACTTGAACTATTGCTAGTCCCTAGCAATCTTTTGAAACTTTAATGGATTTGAAAACTCTTTACCAAAAGCCATCACTTCTGGAGTAGCCAAATGTTTCAGTTCAAGTAAGAACCTTGGTACATCGATAACCAAACGATTTTGAGCAAATCATAAAGTCAAACGGATTTGATTAGTCTTTACCGAAGCCGTACCCTTCTCGACTAGCCAACTCTTAGATAAATTATCGCATTATCTTTGGTGAAAATACCAATTATGGATTTTCCACTTCCTTTACCACAAGCCATAATCTTGCGGGCTAGCCAACTCTTCACTTTTTAGGATATGGTGAGTTGAGAACCATACAACTTATTAGCAAGTTGTCAACTAAAAACGGATTTGGAATATCTTTACCAAGAGCCGTTTGCTCCTGGATTAGCCAATCCTTTAGTCTATCAAACATGGTGGACTGATTACCATTTGTTGTGTTCAGACATAGTACTTCCACTACTAAAAAAATTTTAAAATTTGGCCATTTTTGGGGTGGACTAAAAGGGCACATTTATGATCAAATTCGCAGAATTTCCCCACTTAGAAATGAATATTGTCCTCAATATTCAAAGCTAAGTAAGGGTAACACAACAATTATTTTATTTTTCAATATTTACAATTTTCAAAGTTTTTAGATCTATATACAACATGTAGGGCATCCCCACACTTTTAGGGTGGTAGAAAGTAGAAGAGTCGTGAGAAATATGGGTGAAAACCCATATGGTGAGTGTGCTAAAGTTTTTGATTACCGAGTCACTAGCTTGACTTCGACCTCAATTAATTTGGTCATGAGGAAGTCATCTTTGTTTTTGATAACCGAAGTAGCTTGACTCAATTCGACCTCAATTAAATTGGTTCATGGGGAAGCTGAGTGGGATTGCCACTCAGAGATTGGGTGAGAAATTGGAGTGGGATTGCCACTCACAGAATTATGAATAATCATCACTTAAGATGAGTCTAAGAATCTTAGAAAGAAACTTAGAAAGAGTGAGAAGAATTTTTTTTTTTAATTTTGATTTTATAAAAAGAAAGGGAAAATATTTTTGTATTTTAAGGTTTATATATATGTACAAAAGAAATTCCTAACAATGCCTCGAAAGGGAATTGGATGTGAGCTCAATTTGAATCAGAAATGTACCAACAACCAAATGTTGTAACTGAGGGACTTATCAAACTGGGCAAGTTGTGCAAAGGAAAAAATGTTTTTGTATTTTATATTGTTTTTGAAATCTGAAATATATTATATATAATATACACAAGAGATAGATATAAAACACAAGTACGCTACGCTAAAGACACCTCCCTAAACGGCGCGCCAAATTTGATTCACTCGAACCACTCATCTCTTTATTTCTCCGTCACACTTTCGTCAACCGCCTTAACGTCAACCGCGACAAATGATAAAAGGCGGCGGCCGGGGAGAAAATGCAAGTTTACCAAAGATTAAAATATCCTTGGATCGTTTATGTCCTGTTGAGGTGTGATATCCCAATACAATGACTTGTGATAAAATGATATGATCAAGAATGTACAAAAAACATGAATCTGATTGACTAACACTGAATGTGAATAGTAATAGCTCTGTCACAGCTATGCCGTTAAAAACGTACAATCAGAAACCTAAAACGCAAAAGATATACAAACGTACGTTACTAAAACGTAAACGTATATAAAAAAAAAACAAAACAACTATAACTATAATAGAGATTTACAAGTCTAGGCGACTTAAATGCAAATTAAATATAATAAAAAATGCTTAACTATAATTTACAAGTATATACAAAAGTTAAGAAAACTAAAAACTAAAACATATATGTAAACATAATAATTACATAAATGTAACAAAAATGAAATAAGAAAAGGATTATAATTATACTAAGGAAATATAAAAATATCAAAATTTTGAAGTCATTTTAATTCTATTTTTACAATTGTTTACCGATTAAAATCTATACACTTACGTTTACTAAATATTACGTAAACGTACAAAATAAACGTGAATTCAGTCCAATACAATTCCCACAAATGTGAAAATTATATTTTTAGAATCCTAAAAAGATAAGAAAATTATTAGAAAAGAAAAATAAATTTTTACACTATTAAATTAATTAATATAAATTAAAAATGAATTAAATGTATTAATAATGAATTAAATAATAAGAAAATATAAAATTAACTTAAATAAATGAAATAAAGAATTTGAAAAATCTAAAATATCATAAAATGAATTTTAAAACTGAAAATGTATTTTTTACATAATTATTCTATTTATTATTAATTATTTACTATTATAAAGTATTAAAAACTAATATTTAATTATTAAAAATACTAAACAAGAAAAAGAAAAAATCAAACTTTTTACAAAATTCTAAAATAAATAAAAGAAGCTAGGAAAAGTATAAAAATGGAAGCTTATGTACAGAAATAAGCTAATGGGCAAAAGCTCCAAATGGAAGCTATTACTTAAGCTTGAAAAGGACTTCTTTTGGCTTTTTCTTTTTTCGGACTTATAAAGTACTAATATTATACATATGTGATGAAAAATAAGCTATACAAACCAAGAAATAAGCATAGCATGAGCTTATAAGCCCAACAGTTAAGCTTTTGGCTTGACTGTTGGAGCTTAAGCTCATGATAAGCTCAAAATAAGATATACAGATAAAACAAAAGGTGAACTAAGGTATACATCAGGTCAATGCAACAATATAAACAAGAAAATGGACATCAAAAGTGTGAGCTTATGGTTTAGACAATCAAGCTTTTGGCTTGACTTGGATGGAATTGAGGCCTCAAAGGACCTGTAATAAGCTCCACACTTGATAACAAAAGTAAAATAATATGTACACAAGCTATATGGACAACTATGAACAAGTATGTGCACTGGATTCACCTATAAGCTAGCAATAAGCTAATAAGCAAATCCAAAACCTAAGTACTTATGAGCGGTACTTTCACAAAATGGGACAAAAGAAAGCTCATTGCGACCTAGAGAATAAGCTACAAACTGAAAATTAAGCACATAATCAACAAGTTGGGTTGCTAGGCTTCCTAAAAAGCCAAGCCACACAGGCTAGTGATCACTATTGAGCTTATGAGAGCTTGAAGGAATAGGTAAATGGACCGCATAAGCGTCCATTGTTGTGAATGGGCAAACATCAAGCTATTTATGACTATCAAATAAGCTAATAAGCTCAACTTGAACTAAGACATTGAGATGGACTGCTTAGCTTCTCACAAAGCCAAGAATCACAATCTCAAGCTCATTAAGGAGCTTATAAGAGGCTTAGGTAATAAGACCCACTCAACCTGTTTGCTTGATTGAGTGGTCAAAATAGGACAAAATAAAGGAGTAGATTAAGCTAAGCTAATAAGCTAAAGGTGGACAAATAAGCATACACATTACAACTAAGCTACAAAGGCTACACAAATAAGCCAAGTACACCAGCTAGGGTCTAATCCATGAGCTTATGCAAGCTCATGGTTTTGACAAGAAACCATGGTGCAGGGGCATGCAAAAAAGATTGAGTAATCTTGAAAATAAGCTAATGAACAAGCTATCTAAAAGCTGAGAAAATGTAAACTATTATTTTTGTATTTTTGTTAAGCAGCTATATTTTGAAATCCCAAAAGGATTAAGACTAAAACTTAATAATAAATCCTACACAAAATTATACATTTTATTCAAAAATGACTATTTGAAAATTTTGACTTTTGTTCAAAACCAAAAGTTTGACTAAAATGGATTTTGAATTGATTTTAAGCTTACAATCGATGATGTTATGTTAAGGTGTTTTAAGACTGAATATAGCAAGATTAACAACTTTTGAACACAAAATAATGATCAAGCTTCATGAAATCTCAACAGTGGACAACCTATATAAGATCCAAAGTGATTTTAACTTTTTTTGCTTACAAAGACTTGTTTTCTTGGACTAAATGAGTTGCTAGATACTAATGATATGTAAAACAACAACAAACACCAACAAACATACCTTAATCGAATCTATATTTATCAAAGCAAATCCAAACAATATTAAAATGAGATTGTTTTGCAGTTTTCAAAGCAAATGACTGCCTAACCCAATTCCATCCAATCCAGTGATACCAGAGTGTCAAAGTGGATCTTATTCAACCTAAACCAGATGTCAAACCAGTCTAGGTCTAGGATTTTCAGAAATTGACATTTTAACAGTCAACATACAATATCCAACACAGTCCAATCCAAGGCATTACAACTTAATATAAAGCTATAATATCACTAAATAACAACAAAAGATCACAAAAACATGAAAATCAAAACATCTAAAGGACTAAAAGCTTAAATGCAAAATATTGAAGAAATGAAGCTTACATGTGATCAAATTTGGCCGAGTACCAAGGTTAAAAGGCCACTCCTAACTTATTGTCAAGAAGCTAGAACCGGAAAATCCATCCAATGGCTTCTCTCCCCCGTAACCGCTTATTGGATCACATTTGACTTCTGACTTTTGGATTTTTTATTTTCTTTTCTGAATTTAAAGACTAAAACTTGTTTAATGAATCTAAAGAGCCTTAAAACTTTGTCAAGAGCTTGTTTGAGCTTAAAGATCCCAATACACAACCATTAAACTTGAAATTAAATAACATGGAAAATTAAAGGAATTTAAGTAAAAACTCAAAACTGACTTAAAACTGAAATTAAACTGAATTTAAAAGTACATTACAAAAGTTTAAAGTAAATTACAACATTAAGAAGATTTAAAAGACATTTAAACTAAGAAAGCAATAAAAACTATGACTATGTGACATTGGCCTAATGCCAAAGTACTTGTTCCTCTGCTTTTCTTCTTTCTTTTATACCCAATCTCATTCTCTTTCCACTCTGAATAATTCCCATCAAAATCCTTGGCCATTGGATGGCTTAAACTCATCTTAGCCATTTGTTGCATTTTTGGGCCAAAAGGAGTAAATGTTGGATAGGTTGGAGTGAGGGGAGGGAAGTTGCATTAAATGAAGTTTGGAGGTTAGCTAAGGTGGGGAACAAAATATGATTTTGCTTCTGGGGATGGTGGTTTTGGTAGCAGTGATATGGGGCGGTTGGGAGGGGAAGAAAAAGCAGCGCCAATGGTGGTTTGGTTTGTTTAATTAATAAACGTGAATGGGTCGGGTTAAAGGGTTTGGACCGGGTACAAAATTGGGCCAAGGGTGGTTTGTTTTGGGCTTGGGGTTTAATAGGTCAGGTTGGTTTGTAATAATAATAATACAAGGACCTTCTTTGCAATTTCACAAAACCAAGGGACCAAAAATGTAACTTATGAAGGGTAGTCAAAGGGCTGGTCTTGCCAATCTAAAATAGACCAAGGGCCAAACTTATCAACTTTGATAAAACAAAGATCCTTTTTGCATAAAATCCATTTTAAAACTTAAAAGGATCTTAATTGTAATTTTGGATTTTGAGGGACTAAAAGTGTAATTTCCCAAAAGTTTATCAAAATGTTCCAAATTTTCAATCATGCATAGTACAAGGGTATTATTTGTAAAATTCCAAGTTTAGAATACCAGGGACCATTTTTGCCAATTTTGTAACTTGAGGGTAAAAATTGCCATTTTGTGTAAACTTTTATCCAAGGATGTTTTGTGAACATTTTTGATTTCCCAAGGACTTAAGTTGACTTTTCATTCATTTAAAACTTTTAGGGACTAGTTTTGACAATTTGTGTAACTCCGGGTGGACTGAAAACGACAATTGTTGTGAAATTGATCAATTTTCACTTGTTTTTCAATCTTTTGTACCTGAATCACATAAAAACACATTTTTATGAATTTGTATCATTTTGAGAGTCATTTGTGTGTTTTTGGTTGTTTTTGTGGGTTTAAATAGTACAAATATATGTGTATTTAGACACATATCAGTATACTATTTAAAATCGCCTCTTATAGACAAATAAAGCAGCCTGACTTCACATATTCTTCTTCTATATGGAAAGATTCTTTTCCGGGAAACGTGTTCCGTCTCTGTTAGGGTTTTTATGGTTCTTAAGTATTTTCAAGTTGATTATGTTAGGTTCCCAAATACGCAACACAAGTAACAACACAAGAAATAGAGAGGAGATAGAGTCGGTTGAACAATCAACAAACATACACACACAAAGTAATAAACCGGTTATGCGTAGAGATGTGAGTGAAAGAGTAAATTGAACAACCAACCCTCCAGTGAGGGTTTACATGAGGTATTTATAGGAGGGAAGCTAGGGCAACACTCCTAGTTCCCATCCTTTTCCTTATTGGGCTAGGCCTAGGCTTATGGGCCTTCTACATAAGCCTAAGGCTAATTACTAACATAAAGGCCATAAATAAGCTAACTATTACATGTGAATCACTAACACTTGAATTAAGCTTTAGGAGTGATTCCAACAATCTCTCCCTCAAGTGTTGGGTGATGAATGACCGCAAATGGTGAAAATGTGATGTAATAGTAGCTTTGACGTCTTCTGACATTCTTCTTTCTTGTGAGAAGAATTTCCTTGATTTGAACAATCTCACCAGTGTAGAGAAATTGTTTTCTTTAAATTACGCTTTGACGTCATCATAATCTTTGTTCTTTGATCATTGTTCTTTGTGATGGTAGTGATAGTATGTTGTATTTGTCTGCATCAAGTCCGCCTCAGTGTCCGCTATCGCCGCTCCAGTTGTTCCACGTCATTCTTCAACATCCTCACACTCTTTAACGTTGGAATTCAAGATCTTGATGAAGTTCTTTAAGTCTTTAAACTTTGTAGATTCTTTGATTGACGAGAATCATTAAACTAATTTTGTGTTGCTTTTCGAGAACTTCCATTAGTGATGATGTTGGCATGAGCACGCGAAGAATCGCCGCGATCGTTCCGCCGAGCTTCATAAGAAGAAAACATAAGAAAGGTTAGTAATAAGCGGATACCGGAACTTACAAGTTCGAACTTTGAGGGTGTTAACATCATAGTCTGAAAACACAACTCTAATTCTCACAAAGGCGTCGCTCTGAACCGAGTCCCACAAGTGAGATAACGCGATGTACCGAAGTACATCTACGGTTCAGATGAGTCACTGAGGTACACCGAAGTATCACCACGCACTGTAGACCGTTTGATACACTAAAAGCGAATCCACGGGGAGTTACCGGTTAATTGCCTGCCGTGGTCGCATTTGATGTTGACCCACGGCGAGTTTCCATTCAATCACCGAGGATCACAATTGTGAACCTCTCATAAATGTTCTCGACAGATTGCTAATATCTATGAAGGACTCGATAAGCGTACCGATGTTCTTATTGTTGAACACCAAGTGATGAAATGTCAAGTGTACCTAAGAGATCTTTTGATGAATCTCGTGGCTCTAGACTCAATAGTGGGTTTTGGTTTTCCTGAGCGGAGAAAGCCGATAGTTTACGTAGGGTTCCCTGTGAGAATGAAACAAGCTTCTGTTGAGAGAAACTTGAGTGGCTAAGAAGGTTTAGTGCATGCGTCACTGGGTCCATGATGACTTTTAATCTTCAATACCGGTGTCATCTAGTGACAACCAGTAGCATATGAATTGAACCCGGTTTCTGCCCTAAGTTGAATAATTTGGAGGGCTATTTCTTTTCACCCTTTTCTTTGCATTTCCTTTTAAGTCTTCAACTCCTTCTTTCTCCGATTCTCATTTTCTCCTTTTTACAATCATATCTAAGGACTTCTAGTTCTAACTATTGGTAGTGTCCTTGGGTAGATCCCTCCGACTCAAGGATCATAGGACGGTTATTCCTAACCTTAATCTCCTTATAACTCCATTGCCATAAAACCATTTTCAAGAAAATTTCTCGTAGTGTTTGTGAATGAAAAACATTTTGTACCACTGTGAGAGTTTTATCTTTTAGCATAAATACTCCCCCTCCACACTTGCTTAATAGTTAAGACAGAAATCTGACGTGAGAGAAGACGCGACTTTTGAATTGATCGACTCAAGATAGACAGTCCCCCGCGAGACACGGTTCCGTTGAGTAGTTAAAGAGTTCCATTGTCAACTTTTAGGTGACAACTAGGTCTAATAACTATCTTGAAGGTGTGGACAAACCTCGAAAGGTTGTCAAACCCGTCAAAGATCATGTCTACCAAGAGTTTCTCGAATGGTACATTCTACTTGGACAAGTCCTTTGCGAGACACGTTTACATCACTAGGGAACTAGCTTGAAATTATTACCCGTCTAGGACAAGTCTTTTCGAGTTACTAACAGTTAAGATCTCGTCAATTCGTTGGTTAAGTCTATAGCACAAAGATTCATTTGCAGTTACACAACATATTTCTTATCACATAAATTTTCTCCCCCTAAAAAATGGCATGTAAATGTTATTTTTGATGAAATGTTTGAGAATAAATATGACCATTTTTAGTTTTATGGGAAGATGACCACTGTGAACAATTTGTGAACAAATATTTTAAGTCAAATACTCCCCCTCAACGAGTGATATAAACGGTTGAGGTTTTGAAAATTATAAGGGGAAGTACTTGTTCTTTTGAGCAAAACCTTGAAAATTGAAAAGTTTGATAGGTTTTACTCAAAAGTAAGAAGCTTTCGCTCCTTTTATAAGGATGTGGTAATCGAGGCGTACCACGTGGTCCTTTATTTACATAGCGGGTTGTACAATCGTAATGTGTGCACAAGCCATTGTCATAATAAATCATACATCCAAAGTTAAAATGAAAGAAGCAGATTCAAGGGGTACCGTGTAGTCCGTTGATGTTGCCGGGGAGTGTGAACGGGCATTGAAAGCCGGTGATGTTAATCACGGGTCGACCACCAACAAAGCTTTCCAATCTTACGGCGAACTCGATCCCTTCAATACAACCGTTCATCAATCATCGTGATGATCCTCTTCACATCCCTTCGATACTGAGAATTCCATCGCTTAGGAGACCCAATCTTTTGATGTATATCCTTCAACCAATAAGCCAATCCGTCCCTAACCATCTTCAAAGTGTGATCCCCAAACTTGTGAAGATCTCTACATGCCATTAAGAAATTTCTTTGAAGTTCACTCAAAACGACCGAATGGTTTGTCTTGGATGAGTGTATATTGTGAGATTTGATGTCGGGAAGATCAAGTGCGGTGGAGTGAAGTTTACACGCAGGTCGATAAGATTCAACCTCCAAGGCTGGAGATCTTCTACACGTTCTTTGATGACTATGCGTCTGATGAAGATGAGCAATGACTTGATGAATTCACGCTGTACTTCAGTTGAAAATTGTCTCATGCGACCACATGACTTTGGCAAGGTACATATCTTCAATGTCGTTGATAGACAAATTCTCAAAGTCAGCTTCAGAGAATACATAATCCCTTTCGTCTTGCCTTTTGACCACATTCTTCTTGAGAAAAGTGTAGTCCTATTTAGACGAAATATCAACGTGTTTAATGGCAATGATACTCTTAGTACTGAACACTTCATGTTGATATTTCGAGGCACAGCGGCACAGTAGTAGATTCTTCAGAGTTCCGGCCAATGGTGAATCCCATACATTGCATCACGGTCATACTCTTCCACTTTTTTGGAGAACATGTGGCTAGATCTTTCCTCAATTGCTATGCAGTTAGAGTATATAGCTGCCGGGAATGGAAGTGTCAAAGATGTAGCGTATTTCCTTGAACCATCGCCACCGTGTAGAAGAAAATTCAAGTCTTTGTTGAAGAAATATCGGAATGGAATTCGAGGCTCATCTAGTTGGCCAATTGTTGGTAGAGGTTTAGACCAGTCGATGTAATATGGAGGGTTGTCCCGTTTTGTGAAGTCGATGTTTTTCGGTTGAGCCAATCCATGTTGTTAGACATAGCTCGAGCAATGTTTTCAAGGTGATATTCGACCTCAATGGCACTTTCTGAGCTATCTTTTAACAGTTGAAAAGCTTCATTCTTAATTCGCGCCAACTCGATTTCGTCATCTTCTTTACTCGGAGTTTTTCTTGTAGTAACTTAGCATGCTCCAATGTATTACCGTCTACCGGATCTTGACCTTGGCAGGTAGGAGTGGAATTAACAAGTATAGAAAACCATTCAAATTCTCTCGTGTTATCTTCATCTAGCCATGATAGGACGTCGGGGCTTCTTCTTCTTTTCTTAGGCCTAGATGAGGGTTCCGGTTTCGTGCTTTGTCGGGAGAGGCGGGTTGTTGTTGGGGCTCATTCTATTCCTCATCGTCACCACCCGTATACTCAAAGTGATCACCGGTTTTTTTGAGTCTGGGCGTAGCTCGTAATCCGAGGTTTATCTCGCGAAGAGCGAGGAGGATCTTTGTTGAGTGGAGTCCTTTGGGTGGAGGTTGCATTGAGTACTGAATGGAGGATGATTCACCAGACTTCTTCGTGCGTTTGGGCTCATTATCCTTATCCCATCTTTGTCTTCGTCGCTCTTGAACGTTTAGGCCTTCACTTCTTCTCTCAGATGCTGACTGAGTTGGTATTCCAAAGAATGCCTCAAACAATTTAGCTTCATGGGAGGCAAACGTTGCAGAGCGTTTCGACATTTGAGCTACGAGTCGGTTCACCAATTCATCATCTGAGAAGATTGTGGATTCAAGCGGATTGATGCTCAAATTCATTGGAGTTGATTTCATGGCTTGCTTGGCTAGATGTAAGAGATTTGGATAAAGTTGTCTGGTATACATCTCCTTTTCAGATTTAGGAACGACCTCCATAAGGAACTTGTGAGAGTATCCTTTGATCATCTCGTCCATGATCCCTTGAAAATCATCTTTCATGAGCTTCTGGACATATTCCCTTTCAACTTGCATCTTGTCCTGCTCATCATGAAGATATCAGATCTCGGTCAAGAAAATCTAACTTCTTCTTTGTAATATTTTTCTCTCGACTGCTTGGACAATTTTAACGATTCGTGACTTTGCATGAGACATCCAAGATGCGATTGGCTTCTTCACCGATTTGGATGATGATTTGGTTGGTCTTTTTGATGGTAGAGGTGAAGAATGAGAAGAAGAATCTGATGACGAAGAGACATGAGGAGACTCGGGGTCTTTAGGAGGTTCCGTGGTTTTCTCCTTAGGACGTGTTGGACTGTCTAGAAGAAGCTTATCACAATCAGCGTCATCATCTTTTTCCGGACTTAGTCGTATCATCGATCTTTGTTTCATCACCGTAAGTCTTTTTCAGTCTTTTCCTTCTCTGGTTCTTCAAAGTCATACTCAAGAGTGTCCTCCAAACATGTTTGTTGTTGTACCAAAGTGGTGGCACCAGATCCCTTATCGGGTCGATTAACCGCATCGGGATTTGGTATAGGTTGAACTCCACCACTTGACCCTCCGGGGCCACCCATTTGATCCTTAGCAAATTCTTTTGCCATGTGTTGGAGTCTAAGGAATTTGAACATTTTCCTGTAATCGATTTCGCCAGTGGCTCTTCATCTGAGCTTTCATCATAAGGCACAAGTACTGGAGTCTTCCCTTTGTCGTGTTCAGCTGGTGGACTGGGAGGTTTATGTACCGTTGGGGTTTCATCTTTAGCAGTTTCAGAGTAAAAAATCTCTTCATCGTAAGATGTCGTACCACTCGAGTCCTCGTCGGTTAGCTTTTTTGCGGTTCAATCTTGGGAATAGGAATAGGAAACGGCTTCCTTGGCGGAACTGTCTCTTTCGTGGAGGATTCCTCCTAGGGAACTTCCTCGACTCTCGGTGTACTTGACTTCCTCCACTTCCTCTTACGGTTTTCCTTGCGTGTACTGAAGATTTTTCATCAAGAAATCCAACTTTGTTCTCTTCCACGCAAACCAAATATCTTTTATAAGAATATAGTTGTTTGAGTTCATCCGAGAGAAGATGATCCGCAACACAAAGACCTTGTTTTCTTAGTCGTTGACCTTTAAATCCGACTGTTAGAGTGGGTCACCAACATGTCATGATTGTCGGTCATTGATTCTTTTGGATGTCAGGTTGTACCCAATTGCTCTCCGATCAACAGTTAGTATATCCGATGTAGGGAATCTTTGAGCCAAACTTTTGAGGAATGTCATCATGTCATCCCAAATCGAGCTTCGATGTGCTTCATGTTGATTAGAGCCCAAAAGATTTTGGTCTCAATGAGCTGGGATGCTCATAGCCGCTTCACGCACTTAAATGGATTTTGTGATGATGATATAAAGGGTTCTCCAAGGCTGAGGGATGTTCTTGAGATCCACGTGAGAATGCTTAATGATAACCCCGGAAGCCGTCTATACCCAATATTGATCAAGAATTGCAAAACCGTCTCTTCATGGTAGTGCAGCAGAGAATTCAGTTGGTATGATGTCGGAATGAGGAGAACAACCCTTAAGTCGCGGGGAGTGATGGTGAGTTGCTTGTGATTGAAGCCTTTACTGTCACAAAGATTTTGACCTTTAACCATCTGCATTGTATTCCAATTGCGTATGTAGATTGAACAAAGGGCGAGTGTGTGAGCATGTTTCGTAGGGATGATTCTTAGAACATCCACAACAATGAGACATTAAGATTCCGAAAGCGGTGAGAGTTTCAAAGTCAACTCTAAGATTGTTCTTTCCAATCTTCCTCGGATAGTCATTAGGGAAGATATCGGCAACTGTGAGAACCTCAGGTGCATCCACATTCATTTGAAAGGCGACCATGTCGTGATACGAAATAACATTAGCCAAAAGAACCAACATATCGAAAGACATAATGTTAGTCAACATAAGGTTTTATTGTCTAATTATTGAATGAGCAATGTCAATAATAGTTACGAGTCCAAAGTCACTTGTTTGTTCAATAGTACAATGACATCGCGATAAGTTTCGTGAGTTAGTTAACTTTAAGTTTTAAAGTTTATGTTATCACTTATTTAACACAACATATTGAAAGTTTAAGCTTATTAGTGACATTATTGGTTTCGTGACGTTATGATTTATTTATTTACAAGTTTGTACGCGTAACAATTCATAATGAAGGTATATTCAAGGCTTATGCGTAGAAATGATAGCTTATGCGTAAATGTGAGAAGTATACGCCGAGACGCAGAAGCTTATCGCGTAGGATCCTTACTTACGCGTAAGAAATGTTACGCGAGGAAAAGGGACCTTAGCGCAAAGCTTATGCGCGGCGTATATAAAACCTTACGCGTAAGGCTTACTCGAGGAGAGTAGACCTATGCGTAGAGGTCACTTGCTTACGCATATCCTTCACGGTGATACGCGTAGTCCCTTTGTAGAACCTTACGCGTAACAATTACGCGTAAGATTTCTCTTACGCATAACTTTCTACGCGTAAGGTGATTCTTATGCGTAGAGTTTCAATAACCTTGATTCTGAGTTATACGAGTAGCAAGCCTTAAATAAAATCATCATAACATCAATTTTGACCCATACATTCATTCAAAAACAGATCATGGCATGAAACTACATCAACAGCACGAGTAAAATCTTACGCGTAAGACTAAAACCCTAATAGTTCAAGAATTACGCATATGATTTCTAACCATAGGATTTGCACCAAAGTGTTTCTGGGAGGTCTAAGAAGCATATAGAGTATGTTTATCCAAGTTTTAACATTAAATAAGCCATGAATCAAAAATACCCAATTCGTATGAACTAGAACCCTAATTTTCAATTTATGAATCATAAGTGTTTCTGGGTTTAAATAAGTTCAATTCAACTTGAAAACAACCTCATACAACAATCTTTATCACCAAAAACGTTCTCATTTGAAAATACCCAAAACGACTCATGAACCCTAATTTTGAAAATCAATCAATTCGTGTTTCTCGGTGGATTTTGAGGATAAACATAGTATCATTGATGTTATTAAAATGTTTTGACACTCTTATTTTAACCACAAACACACACCAATGATTGTGTGTTCATACGCTTATGCGTAGAACACATAATCATTCATATATTTCGTTTTAGCCGTTGGATTTGCATAAAAATCAAAACCCTTGCTTGTAATAACGTTTAGATTACGAAAACACTTACAATATGATGATCAAAAACACAAATTTGAAGCTTGATTATTAGGCGTAGGATGAGTTAGTTGTGTGTATTAAATGTGAGGATGAAAAGTTAGGTGGGAAGTTTTATTAAAATAACTTTTGGATTTTGACAGTTTAAGTCCCTCCACCTTTTCCATATTCATCCAAAGCCTTTTAACTT
>OU343216.1:79118635-79191454 GCA_910596185.1 Chrysanthemum makinoi | reverse complement strand
TTCACACCACTCACTTTGCCTTCACCTTGCCCTTGCCATCCGGTCTTAGTTTGTGTTGGCACAAAGTCGTAGTCAGAGAATTTTATTCTCGATCACATGCATTCAAACGTAGGGACCCCAAACGTAACTAATTAAATATTCTTTGTGTATTAAAGAAATAGGATTATTTAAACGATAAGTTATTTTATATTATTTTGTGGTACGCAAATCGTAACTTTCATTCTTTAATATTACATGCATCAAACGTTTCTAGTTCAACTATTAATTATCGTTTGTCATTAAAAATTGGTGTGATGTTCGATATTTTTTACCGGCTTTATAAACTAAAATGATAAAAATAAGAAAATTTTCTATCAATACATTTTAATTAAAAGAGTATTTTAAAAAATGATGATTTTTTTTTTAATAAGTCTAATATTTACGGTTATAATTATTTTCTCATTTTAATTTTATATCTTCTAAAAATATAGTCCAACTCATAGACTCCCTAGATATTTCGGAACATAAATCCAAAAAGATAGCGTTGATGTTTGAATTTTATATTTTCTAGAACAGTATAACTGATGTCATTATCTTATGTATTTTATTGTTATATTTCAACAACTATGAAAATCATATCGACAGATTACATAATTTAGTTGTATTCGTTCAAATATTATTTTCATAATATTCAGCTAACAATTCACCTTAACCTTGAATCGACACTTGTAACATATAAAATGGTCAAATTTTGGACGTGCTTTTTCTTCAACGGCAACTTTATTAAAAAAAAATAGCAAGGAGCTATAATAAAAACGAAATTATATAATGGCTATGTTTGGCGCGAAACTTTTTAGGACGATAAGCGATGAGCAATGATTTTTTTTGATTTTTAGTGTTCGTTTGATAAAAGAGCGGTGAGCTTTGTTAATTTTTAGAAAAGCTCATTCTTCCAATGCTTTTTTAAGAAGCGGTGAGATGTTACTGCTACTTTTAACAAACACACCCAATAGCTAAGAAACGATTTTGAAGCCAACCAATCCAACTAATGTTTCTCTTAGTTCTAGAATTACACCAAACAAAAACTTGACTAACAATATTATCAAAAAACACCATCTTCGAAAGACTGTTAGAGGAAAAAATCGACTTATTGCGAAAATTCCAAATGTGCCACCAAGTAATCAAGAACGTAGCTTCCAAGTATTCCTTTACCACTTTCCTTATCTTCGTGAGTCCATCCAAAGTAACCAATATTGATAGGACGAGAAGAATGTAACCGGTAACCCCCACCAAGTGAATATCTTCCTCGTTATATCACGAACCACATGACAAGA
This sequence comes from Chrysanthemum makinoi, assembly GCA_910596185.1. Taxonomy (NCBI): domain Eukaryota; kingdom Viridiplantae; phylum Streptophyta; class Magnoliopsida; order Asterales; family Asteraceae; genus Chrysanthemum; species Chrysanthemum makinoi. Next base: position 79,190,141 of record OU343216.1, on the reverse strand, counting down.
GAAAAACAAATGTTCCATGGATTCAACATAAGAATTGCATATCGGACAACCAATAGACGACAATTCTATACCTCTCAAAGACATATTAAGTTTAGTTGGAATTTTGTTCAAAGCTAACCTCCTAACAAAAACGTTAACTTTAATCGACACCAATGGAAGCCACCGAGTAAGACTCCCTCTACGAATACAAAGTTCGTCCTCTATATATTTTCTCATCGATGCAACAGAGATAACATCCCGTAACATCCAATGGTCTGGTTCATCTCGTAGAACAACTGAATTCATTGCTTGGGACAAATGTTCCGTCTGAGTACTTTCTGCTCCACCTCTTAGATTCCTTCGTAATGAACTCAACAACCCATTTACCAGCTTCTCTTGCACTGAAATTTGCTTGTTGAATTCCAAAGCAAATAATCTAGGAATTCATCTTTTAACAATATATCATCTCTCCAATGATCTAACCAAAACATTGTGTTACCACCATCCCCACACGTCTAATGGCATTTAACATTAAATCTACACATTTCTGTTTTAGTTGATGAATACGATGAACACAGGCTATCCATGTAGATGATTTACTATGATGTGGATGTTGATCACAGTATCCATGAGTGCCATGGATAGCCTTAATAATCCTCACACACAAAGCGTCTTGTTGCGTTTTGAATCTCCACATCCATTTGAACAAGAGAGCTCGATTCATATTAAAGAAACTCGAGACCCCTAAACTACCAACCTCTTTATCAGCCAACACCGTATCCAAACTAACTCAAGTTAACTTGCGTTCCCCCATTTTGGACCCTTTAAAGAAATTACTTCTTAAAGATTCGAGCTTTTTCAATACACCATTCGGGACTTTGTATAACGAAAAATAATAAGTAGGTAGGGATCCAAGGACCGTTAAGAAGATTCAAACGTCCCCCAATATAAAGGGTTCTTATTTGGATAATTTGGCCACAATTTTATCCACTACGATGTCCCAATCTTGCAATCTAGACATACTGGATCCAACATGCACTCCTAAATATTTGAAAGGAGTTTTGGAAGCTTCACAGCCTATAAAATCTGCCCATTTCACAACCTCATCACTTTTAACACCAATATTCCCACAAGACTACATTTATGAAGATTAATTCATAAACCAAAGGTCAAGTAAAAACATTACAGTATTTGAACTATATTATGCAAATTAGACTCATTCCATTTCCCAATAAACATTTTGTTAATACAAATAAGCCGTAAAAACATTTATTTATATTTTACGATCTTCTATTGTTTTGTCGATAACAAACATAAAATCATTTTAACGAAAAAAATAAAATACGTAAATGGTTTGAGCCAATAGTTTAGTAACACACTTACATTTTCATATAAAACACTAAACAAGTAATAGTGTTTACATTTTATAGAAATACATATGTATAACAACTAGTGTTTACGTAATATGGAAATGTGCATACTTATATTATAATGGGTAAAAATCTAAGTACTTGACCCATTGACTAGATACATTGAATGTAGTTGGGTAAAACCCAAAGTCCATGACCCATACCCATGGAGCTTGATCCATAACCCATGACCCATTACATGACATCATGCATGAAGTCATGTTGGGTATTATCCATGGACCATGACCCATGACCCATGATCCAATGACTAGATACATTGCATCTTGTATAACCCATGGTTCATAACCCATAACCCATGACCCGGTTTGCAACCCAAAATCCAGATTTAAACTGACCCAGTCTGGCGGATCCCTTAGATTGCACTAGCCGGATCCCTCTAGGGAGGGATCCGGGGAACAATAGAGAAATTTGCCTATAAATAGTGAGCCATTTCTTTCTTGCAATGCACCCCTTTTACACATACTCTCTCTTAGTATTGTAAACTATCTAACCTTAGATCCAAAGGATCTTTCTATGTAGTTTTTTGTTTGTATGATTCTCTAGGTTCCTCTTAAAGGCGAGATCACCACCTCTTGAAGTCGAGCAAGCTCATTTCCATGGGTTGCCAAGTTGGCATCATCAAGACTACTGAAGTAATCTTGTTGATAGTTCTTTCCTCCCTCCTTAGAAGTGTTGTGTTGAAGGGATAAGTGAAAGATTTCAAATGGGTCAAGCCGAAGGCATTAGTGAAAGGTGCCAAAGGTCCGTTTTGAAGGCATTAGTGAAAGGTGCCGAAGGGTCGTGTCAAAGGCATTAGTGAAAGGTGTCAAGGGTGTACATTCGATATGGCGCATCGATGTACAAGATAGATTAGTTTGGGTTAAAGGATCTTGATATCCTTATGATGTTCTAATAAGGATTGTGTCTCCTTTGGGGTAGTTATATTGTGTTGGGTAGTATTTCCTCATTTGTAATGGAACTCGGTATCTAGCCTTGTACCGAATAAAGTGTAGGCGACGTTGTGATAGGTTTGGTTCTACCTCGTGGAAGAACCCGGTGTCTAGCCTTATACCGGATAAAGAGTATGCGACGTTGTGAAGGCTTCTCCGCTATAAGGAGCTTGTGTTGTGTAGTGCTTACGAACTCTCGAGTAGGTTACTCGGGGAGTGGAGTAGGGCAAGGAAGGTGTCCTTGTAGCCGAACCACTATAAATACTCGCGTCGTGGTTTTGTGTTTCTTACCCTTTATCTTTGCATCACTTATTTATATGCTTGATTTATCATCATCCAACACACACATTAAATAGATTGACATAAGTTGATCTAAATAGTTTAAAACGAAGTTTTAATCAGTAAAACTATTCAACCCCCCCCCCTTCTAGTTTTCCACAATTGGTATAAGAGCTTCGTTACCAAGTTTCTTAAAGTATATTGTACTTTAAAAACTTAATACGATCCGTGTATGTTTGAAAACTACAAAGAAGGAAATTTCTTAAAACAAAAAGTCATGTTTTTAGAAATCATCATATTTTAAAATGTTGGATAATGATATATAGATCATTCTAACATTTTTCTTTGTTGAGAATTCTCCATACTAGGATTTGGGCATCTTAGAATATCATGAAGAATTTCGCGTCTATGATTTTTTAAATCATAAAAAGAATATATAGCAATGGTATGTTCTTTATTAACTTACTTACAGATAAATTATTAAATAATTCCTAGCTTAATTAATAATATCATTTCTTATAACACGTAAAGAATCGTAGACTCAATGCGTATACTTCAATATAACTAAAGTTGTTATCTATATTGAACACATCATCAAGAATAGCATTCTTGATTGATCTCTATAGACAAAACTACAAACTAGTCATTTTACCTCATAATGATATCTTGGCTATTCGGAAGCCTTGATCATCATCTCTCACATAAGGTTGTTGGCATTACATCCATGTCAATAGTGCTCATGTGAAACTTCTCATATCATGATAAAATAGTATTTTGTCAGGATCCTTAACTTCCCAAATTACGATTCATTCATAAAAAAGGAATCTAGTCAAAAAGGACTAGTAAAAAACGAAAACTCGTCAAAACCTCGAACCATAAACAAACCTTAAGTTATAGAGAAAAACCACCAACATTAGTCAAGAATTAAAACTCCCCAGTATCAAAATTATCAAAGTTCACTTAAATCGTTTCTGACCTACGGATCCATGTATGAATCCAGCCGGATCCTCATTCAAGGATCCATGGGAACCGACATCATCATAAGACATAATAAGTGCTAGATGATCACTGTTGAGTTTTACTTTTCACTTTACTCTCCCACTCACGAACATAAACCCTAAGTTACTGTTCATAGGAGCTCATTTCTCATCATTTCAAAGGAAACAATCACTTGTGTAAGTATACTCTTCACTATATTGTTATTTCCATTCTCTAATTCCTAGAAGTACAATTTTCATCTTAAGAACTTGGGTTCAAATGGGTTTATCACAATTTGGTATCACATTGTTTTCTAAGATAAACTAAATCAAAGAATCAACATTGTTAATACAAATTAAAAACTCATTTTGAATTCAATGAAGATGTATTGAGCAAAATTATGATGAACCTAATTGTTGATACAAAAGTTGGGCGTTCCTTGTTTGGACTCCGGTTCTCGTATCAATTAGATCTTGATGCTTGAGACCTGCGCACTAAGTAAACAGAAAACACCATTAGGCTTATCGTGGATTGTCTCCCACCATTATCCTCCCAGAGAGTAAGTAATCGGTTTAGGTTCAAAGTGGAGAGTTAGGGTTTGAAATCGTACCTTTAATGATGGCCGAGATGCCCTTTATATATACACGAAATCCTTGTTGGTTTCGTGTTCCCCAACCTTCGGCGTATCCCGCCTAAGTCGGTTGGCTAATGAATATCCTATAAATAAGAGATATCCAATATTAAGGCCATAAATAACTTCGGTTCACCATGTGAGCCCAAAACGCTACCGGATTAGCCCAGTGCATCGGGCTCGCTAGTAGCGGTCATTGGTCGGGTTCGCGGACCATGCGACTATACGTCATCATGTCCCCCAGCCTAGTATGCTAGGTGAGACCCGGGATGCTAGACTAATAGTAGCCCATATATATCTTCGAGGTAGCGAGAAGCTAAAAAGGTTTCCGCCTAAAGAATACACAGTGAATCTAGTCAAAATATGTCAAATACATACCTCGTAAAATGTGGGAAAGTGAATGGAAAGTGTGCCACGTCAGCAACTCCCATCCACACGTTTAGAGAAAGTGTGATCCACGTGTCGAGTATCACATGAGTGTGAAACCCTATATAAACCACCGCCTCCCTTTTACTGTGTTTATCACAGTAAAAAAAATATTTCCACCATTGTTGAAAAGTTTGAAATATCCACCAAGAAAACCATAAACGTTTAAAGGTAATCGCGCGTGCGCATTCTAAACCTGAATATGGTTCGTGGATTAACTGATTTTGCATCCGATATGACCGAGGATGAACTTCGTGAGTTCACCTCGGATTATTATATCGCCACATTCGATAATTCCCGGCCGCAGCATCAATAGCGATTTCCACGAAAAGTGGAGTATACACACGCTTTTTTGAATTCGCGAATCAACGTGTGCCCATCTCTTTATTCTTGTGTGATGTATTAAATTACTATCGCTTACACATATCCCAACTGCACTGTATAGGTGCAGCAAAAATAACAAACTTCGAGGTTAATTGCCGTCTGTTGGCGATTAACCCCACTATCTACCTTTTCCGCGCGTTTTACCACACGACGTGGTCGAACGAATGGGTTTCGTTTGCTAAGCACGCAGGACGGCTGCAATGTTATACCGATAAACTAGACGCGCTTAGGAACTGGAGGGAATTTTTTTTCTATGTTGATAAGGCGTTGTTCCCCTGGGACTTCGGATTCTATACCTAGGGTTCACTACCAAAGGATGAGCGCCCCCTCCCTGGAACATACAACGCAGATGATGCGGAAACGATAAACGCCAATCGTATTCCCATCGCTCCTACCCCGAGGAATTTTGGTGCACATGGGCATCGGCCGTAACTATTTCGATAGGTCGATGAGGTGCCAACCTTTTAGACGCGGATGGCCAGGTGGGTGCTCGCCCTTCGCATCTCTTTAATTTATTGATGAGCCTTTTCACCTTTGTACTTTATATAACATGTTTGTTGTTTGCTTGCTTTGCAGAGATGGATCTATTCAGCATTGTGAATTAGGCGAAGCCACGCAGTTAATGAGGGGTGCGCCTGCTAAGAAGGGGAAGTCCTATTCGAAGCTATGCAAGACCATGGAGATGGTTCCGAGGACCTGTGAGGGCTCCCCGCTGCTGGAGGCGACCCTCTACAAAGCTGCCTACCCTAGGGTACCTTTCCCTTAGTGGAGCCGTCACACACAGATGTGGCGGAGAGCATGGAAGACCTCGATGTAGAGACATAGGAGGCAAGTTGCTACAAAGCGCAAAGAGAGCTTGTGGTGATGGCGCAAGCTCATCCAGAAAAAGAGTCCTGTCATTCTTGACGTTGAGTCATCATCGATGATGCTTCGCCCCGCCAAATGAGACTGCCCCCAAGTAAGTATTGTCGCCAAATCGCTTATCTAATTTTTTGGTCGTGTTATTAATTCACTTCTCTTTGCGTGCAGTATTGAAGCGATTGGGTTTACTTCTGAGCAATCTAGGGAGTCACCAACCAAGGCAAGTCCCGTGCACGCTGACCCTCAGGATCCAAAGGACCAAGGCACCGAGCCGTTGGCATCTGGGGATGTGCCCATGGACCAGCTAGTTGAGGATCTTGTTTTTGCTGCTGCGCACCAGGCTACATTGGTTGCGCAGCTAAAGTCAAGGTATGTTGGGGAGGAGCAACCGCAGCCACAAAAGGATGAAGAGATTCCGCGCATTGGCGCTTGGCCGCTGCTCATGCGTTAAGTCGGCGCTGGCCTCTTATTCCCAAAACTTGCTCGGGAAAAGATGGCGTTGTCGACCCAAGTTAGCCGAGAGCGCCGCGTCGGAAGAGTACAAGGATTCTTGCCCGGGGCTGTTAATCATTTAGAGAAGGGGAAGGATGAGCACTTCTCTCGGTTGGGAAAGTTCCGTAGCTGCGGGATGGATGCAAGAAACAGATGAGAAGCAAGTAGCTCGCAAGATCGAATATGATGAAGAGTTGTATCCTCGCTTAGTTTCAGCGATTGCTACAGCAGGATGGCTTATCAGCCATGGTTTGCGCCTTGGTGCCCTCAGTACTTTGGAGTCTTGAGAGGTGGTAGACAAATTTGGGGCAGTTGTACAGTGCGCGTTGGCGCGTGGTAAGGAGGAGGCCATAGAGGAGCTGCATGAGGGTGGCCTTTTGAAGGTGCCTATCGCACAAGTGCCCGGGTACAATGAGCATGCCTATGAGGATCTGGTGGCTGCGATGAAAAAGATGAAGCTGTTGGAGCTTCCTCAAATTGGTCAGTTGGAGCGTGACCAGGACTATCCCATAGGTGTAATTATGGAGGGATTGACATTGGCCCGCCACCGTGCTGATGATGCAGAGGCGCAGCCTGATTATTTTTTGAAGCTTGATGAGTCACAGCTGCAGGTACCTATTTTTGCTCGCCCCCGCGACATCTTGAATCCTTTCGCACTTGAGAAGGAAATTCCTTTGAAGGAAGCCTTAGAAGCTCATGCTACGAGGCTTGCAAAGAAGTTAGGGTGTTAAGCGGAAAGGCCATCTGTGCGTATAGGCTAACGCGATCTTCCCTCTGTACGTATCACTAAAGCCGCTGAGGTCGCACTGCCATGTGGAGAGCTCATCTCTTAGGCGTTGTAATAGTATGTAGGTTATATCTTCTTTGTAAATATCCCTTTGTAAGAACTCGTGGTCCTTAATAAAATGTTCCTTTTGTTGAACGCGTGTTAATGTGGTGGCGACTTATAATGTTTGTACTCAGTTATCTGTCTTTGCATAAAAAACGTACTTGTTGTCTAAGTATCAAACTGTTACATAAGTGCGAATAATATATGAAGTCCATAATCATGTATGAAAGTCATGACCTATCATACTTGAAACATAATGTCTAAGTACTTATATCATAATCGTGTATGGTGTGATATGCAGCGTACTGTAAATATCATATCAAGGAGTCAAGAGTCTTGATTCCTAGTTTGTTAAACGCGCACAGTATGCATTGTTGCGCATCCATCGTGGAATGCGCATTGAACTTATTCCAACGTCTTGAAAATAAGGTGTTTAACAAGGATGCATGATCCAATGTTGATGGGTTTGCAACCCTCTTACTCAACGAGTTATTTAGTAGGTTTACTCATCCTTTGCACCATCATGGGTTTAGTAAGTGCATGCACGCCATGTAGGCACAATATAACAACAATGTTGAAACATAAATATTATGTAAATAATAAATTGAAATGTGTCGCGGAGTTAGCTAGACACTGCGATATTTTATTAATACTTGCAAGTTTTTGTAAAGAGAAAAAAGACATTTGCCTAAGTAAAATAGAATGTAAATAGACGGATATTTATTGAGCACTATACTAAAGTGCGGGAGTATCCATGCGCCAGTCAGAGTCGTTCTTAGAGATAACATCGTTTGAGATTGCAGATGTTCCCTGTGCGCGGTAGCTCTCGACCCTCCATGTCACGCATCTTGTACGCGCCTTTTCCTAATGCTTCAATTACCTCATAAGGTCCTTCCCACTTGTCCAAGTTTTCCAGATCTTCGTGGCTCGCGATCATTGGCGCGATATACGGTCGCTTGGTCTGAATGAGACGCTTCAACTTTAGCATCGTAGTATCCATTCATTTTGACTTTGTTTGCCTCATTATATGGTCGCTGCCGCTTCTTCCCAACAGTCCAAGTCAATACGCCGTTCATCGTTATTGGTTGTAACATTAACTTCGGTAGTGCGAATAGTTGGCATCCCAATTTCGGCCGGTATGACGGCTTCGTCCCATAGACAAAGAGAAAAGGGAGTGTCTCCGCTAATTTTGATTGAAGTGCGGCTACCCCACAAAACATGCGATAATTCTTCTACCCACCTTCCTTTGTGTTTTTCTAAGCGTGCCTTAATTCCTTCACCTAGACTACGATTTGCATGCTCGACCAAACCATTGGTTTGTGGGTGTTTAACTGACGCGAAGTGTTGTGCAATATTCAGCCACACCATTCCTTGAAAGGGTTGTCACATAATTGTTTTCCATTGTCCGAGATGATTTCCCCGGTAATCCAAGCGGCATATGATATTTTCCCAAACAAATCGTTTTACCTGGTTACCTGTGATCATCGCGACCGCCTTTGGCCAATCCATTTAGTGAAATAGTCTATAGCTACTATAAGGAACTTCAATCCTCGCCGCAATGGGAAGGGGCCTCGCAATGTCGATACCCCATTTATAGAATGGTCATGGCGACGTAATAGGTGTTAGCTCGCTGTGGTTGGCGTATAATAGGTTACAGGAACTTGGTCGCCACACTTTCTTATTAAGTCCCGCCACGCGGTGCATCGTAGGCCAATAGTATCTCCGTAGAAGCACGCGCCACAACGGACCGTGGTCCCGAGCATACTACATGAACCAGCGTGGATCTCTGGAGTACGTAATCTGCTTGAAGGGGTCCACACACGAAGCCATGGTTGTAGAAATGAACGCCGATATAGTATACCATCCTAAAGTTCAAACCTCTGTGATGTGCGCCGTACTCGTCGGGCGTCCTTCTGCTCTTGGGGCAATATGCCCTTGCTTATAAACTCGACGATTGGGGTCATCCATGTAGGACTTGTTCCTCTATCACCGTGGATATCTCCATTTCCGAGATAGACTTGCTCTTCAGGGTTTCCACCAGTACTTGCTTTGACAGGTGTGCAAAGCTTGTGGATGCAATCTTGCTCAGTGCATCCGCCTTCCCCGCTTTTCCCCTCTAAACTTGTTTGATGGTAAACCGTCAAAGCCCGGATTAGTGACTTGGTCTTGTCGAGGTATTGAATCATGTTCTCTTTAGCCACATACTATTCAACACATGGTTGGCTACTAAACGGGAATCCACATTTGCTTCTAGGTTGCGTATGCCCATTCGAGCTGCAATGCATAACCCAGCAATCAGGGCTTCATACTCTGCCTCGTTGTTCGTGGCTGTGAATTCAAACGCAAAGCATGTAAGTGAATTCCATTCTTCCGACTTGTGAGGATAAGGCCTGCGCCTGACCCGTCCACGCATGAAGATCCATCCGTAAATAGGATCCATGGTTCTTGCAGTTCCACCTTGCTTTGTGAAGGTGCCTCGTCAGTGTCCGGTTTTTCAATGATGAAGTCTGCTAGTATATGCTCTTTAACCGTAGTAATGGTCTGTAGGGAGATGTTATGCTCACCTAGCAACACGCTCCACTGTCGCCCCGAGCGCGCCGGTTTGAGATGATTTGCTTGATAGGTTGATCTCGCGGATCACGCTATTGGATGCGCTGGAAGTGCCGCGCGTACCGTTTGACGGCGAATACTAATGCCAAGACCAACTTCTCCATTGCACTATAGTTAACCTCCGTTTTCTTGAGTGCTTTGCTTACAAAGTATACCGATGTTTGTACTGAATCCGTCTGTCAGAGTTACCGCGCTGACTGCCCATTAGTCGCAGATAAGTACATAATTAACTCTTCCCCGGGCGTGGGGCGCGACTAGCGGGAGCGCCGCTATGCTGTTAAGCTGTATGAAAGCTTTTCTCGCTTCGTAGTCCAAGAAAGTCTCCCTTTTTGTACACTTCTTGAGCGTTTGAAGAGAGGGAGTGACTTGTCTGCTGATTTGGACAAGAATCTATTCAAACCGGCCAATTTTCCGTTTAGAGATTGGACTTCTTTCAACGCTGCGTGAAGGGAGTTGGATGACGTTTCTTTTTTCGGACAAGGTTTGATGCCATCGGCTCTATCAAATATCCGGGAACATGCCTTCAGAGCCAAAAGTGCATTCCTTGGGATTTAGCTTCATGTTGATCTTTTTTAGTGTCTTAAATGTTTCCTCAATGTCGCGCACCAATTCATCCTCCGTATGGCTTTTTATGACAAGGTCATCAACATAAACCTCTAGGTTGCGACCCACCTGCTTTTCAAATGCGTTGTCCACCAATCGCTGGTAGGTGGCACCTGCATTCTTCAAGCCAAAGGGCATCTTAGTATTACAATAGACGCCTTGGCTTGTATGGAAGGCCGTTTTTTCTTCATCTTCTTTAGCCATCTGGATTTGGTGGTATCCTTTGTATGCGTCCAAGAAGCATTTAAGTGGGTATCCACACAAAGATTCTATCTTCCAGTCTATCTCTGGTAGTGGGTAGCAGCGTGGACATGCTTTATTGAGATCCGTGAAGTCCAGGCACATCCACCAACTATCGTCGCTCTTCTTGACCATCACTGGGTTGGAAAGCCAGTCATGGTAATAGACTTCTCGCATGATACCTGCATTCACAAGTTTATGTACTTCCATTGCCAGCGCTGTTCCGGCCGCTTCTTCTTCTTTTCGATCGGGAGTATCCTTGTCGGATCCTCAACTTGTGTTCAGAATCGAGCGGTACGCCTGTCATGTGCTTTGGTTCCCATGCGAAGATATCCATGTTCTTTTGCAAGAGTGCGCACACGCTGCCCCGCTGTTATCGATAGCGATCCCCGATCGATACTCTTGCTCGGTAATCGGGTGGAGTGCAGCCCTCGTGTTTGGCACTTTAGCTGCGCTACTGTTCGGAATGTGTGTTGTCTCACATGTGATTGTGTTACATTCTACAGGTGGTACAGTGGTATTGTAGAGAGTAACAATGCTCTCCACCGGAATTTGAGCATCCCATGTGTAGATGGTAATCGCTGCATGGTGAAATCCCCGGTCTTCCAATAATGTCATTGTATGGCGAAGGGGATTTGATCACCATAAAATTCATCCAAGCTGTTGTGGAGTGTTCTTTATTGCCAACATTGACTAGTAGGTGTATTTGCCCCATCGGCCATATCTTTTCTCCTGTAAAACCAGTCAATGATGTCTTGACCGGGCTTAACTGACCAGTATCTCGTGTCAGTCGTTTGAAATAGTGTTCATACATTATATCTGCGGATGCTCCTCCATCAACATACATGCGATGGATATCGTGACCCTCGCATTGATTTCAATGGTGAGTGGTTCTACCACTGCTTGTCTGCGACCAAGGTAGGGAAGGAGATTTCGCTATCGTGGGAAAACTTTTGGTGATCTCTTCGCCTAGTCATTCACGCCATAATTGTATCATATAGATAGTATCACTTTCTTTGGGTACTTCTTTCTTGTTCCCCTTTTGCTTATCATTCCCTCCTTGATGTTTTAACCAAATGGTCCAATCGCCTTCTTTACTAGCTTATCAATTAGGCGCAATTGACACACTCATTGGTGGTGTGGCCCTTCGTCCATGGTAGTCGCAGATCCGCCCCCACGCCGCATCTTCGGTGCGCATTGTGGGGGCCTCGAAGTTCAAGGCCGCGAATATCTCCTTTGGAGTCTTTGTTGCGGGGTATATTTGTCATTATCTCGTCCAGCCCCCTGGCCGCGGTAGTTCTGCTATGCTACCTGGTCAATGGATTGTCTCCTAGGCTGTTCTTGTGACCTATAGTTTGAGTAGCCTTTCTTGTTGTCTGCCGCGGGAGCTTCTCCTTGGATGAAGGACCTTGTGCGTTTCATTAGTTCATCAAAGGTTTGGGGGACCTTGTCGTTCAACTTTTTGATGAGTTCTGGGTTATTGATCCCGTTCATGAATCCTGAGATCTTTAGTATTTCGGGGCATGTCTTGACATGTATGCACTTATCTTTGTAGTGCTCCACATAAGCACTTGTAGATTCCCACTGGCGCTGTTTTACCCTGGCAAGTTCGACAAGGTTTTTGGCGTACTTCTTCCTTTGAGTGAAGTTCAGGCGAAACGCCTTCTGCAACTCTTCAAAGCCATCAATGCTTCTGCGTGGAAGCTTACTGAACCAATTTCGCGCATTTCCCACTAATGTGGAATTGAACATGTGGCACCACACAGGTTGTGGCCAATTTTTGATGGTAGCAGCTGATTCGAAAATTTTTAGATGGTCCTCTAGATCACCTGTTCCATCGTAGGTTTCACATTGGCGCATGCCTCTATCTTCGAGAAATCGCGATGCGCCGAGTGAACGCTTCCACTTTTGGCGCGCCAGGAAGAGACATATCTTCCTCCCCATGGTCGCGCGATATCTTTCCTGGACTTCCAGGTCCTGCTTCGCAGCCCTCGTTGTTCGAGGAATCACCAGGACGAGCTCCCTCTTCGCGCTTGCGCCATGCCCTCGATCGGATCTTGAAGAGCTTTCACTTGGGGAGTGTCGTCGTCCAAGTCTGTCATGGACCCTGTGGCTACCAAGCCTAGCGACATGGTACGCCCCGCCCTCTTCAGGTTCTTCCAGATAATGCAAGTCGGCCGCCTCGCTCTCAACTCTCCTCCCGATCCCGTAAACATTGGGGGCGATGGTCCTTCCCGCGCTCTCCTCCTGATGAAGCGATGGGGATGCCTCATACTCGTGTCGAATTTAGTCGGGCTTGCGCTCGACCCGACCTCTTTTTCGCCTTCTTGCATGAGGGCGTAGCCAAGGTTTCGTGAGTTTTGAGACACGAAGTCACTTGGTGCTAGTTCAGCGCAATCCTTCTAGCGCGAGGGTGTCTGTTTCCACATCTAGACTCTGTTTGAGAGGTGCGCCTGGCATTTTTGTGAGGTCCTTTTTTGGCACCGACTGCAAGGGAGTGGTAAAAAGGTTGCGCAATGGATCTTCTACGCTGGTTGTTGTGGTGGCATGGGTTGTCCCCATGCGTGGTTCCACTGTTGGGAAGACCAAATATGGGCCTGACCCTTGGTTTCTAGTCGTACTGGTTGTTCCAGAGGCTTGCTCAGAGGCTGACCCACTTTGCTGCTTCTTCCCTTGTAGGTCACCATGCGATCGCTGACTTAGGTTTCCTTGCTTTGTCATTCTAGTTCTTAGTGATTGGTCCCACGGATGGCGTCACTTGTTGATACAAAAGTTGGGCATTCCTTGTTTGGACTCCGGTTCTCGTATCAATTAGATCTTGATGCTTGAGACCTGTGCACTAAGTAAACAAAAAACACCGTTAGGCTTATCGTGGGATTGTCTCCCACGATTATCCTCCAGCGTGAGAGTAAGTAATCGGTTTTAAGGTTCAGTGGAGAGTTAGGGTTTGAAATCGTACCTTTAATGATGGCCGAGATGCCCTTTATATGTACACGAAATTCTTGTTGGTTTCGTGTTCCCCAACCTTCGGCGTATCCCGCCTAAGTCGGTTGGCTAATGCATATCCCATAAATAAGATATATCCAATATTAACCATTACCGGGTTAGCCCAGTCGTACTAGGCTCGCTAGTAGCGGTCATTGGTCGGGTTCGTGACCCGAATGCGGACTATACGTCATCACTAATTAGGATACTATTCACATAAATGACACCACATTGTGGTTTTGGTGTTTAGGATCAACCATGCCGAGCTCAAGCCAACAAGATTATGAAGACATGGCACACTACATTCCGATGTATCATAGAAAGGGTGGTTTAAGCCCCGAGGACCGAAAGGCCTTCAAATTGTTGCAAAAGAGGTTATTCCACGAAGGGCGTGTAGTTGAACCCTTATTTATCAACAACACCGAATATTCCCCAAGTCTCATGGAATCAACTTCCAATGCCTCTTAACCATCAATGAACAAATTTGTCCGGTGTTTGTCCTAGAGTTCTACAAGAGCATGAGGATCATAAGAAATGAAAATGGAACCATTTTGATCGCTTTTGTCATCAATGAGCACGAATATACCTTCACCCTCGAGGATTTTGCTAGGATACTTCGTATCCCTTGCCGAGGGGCATGCTTGTTTTCAAATGAATGGTCTCTAGCCCACCTCCACGACATGGTCGATGAGAATCCGGTCTATTCCACACCTCTCGCGGATCCTACCACGGTAAGAGATACCGTCTTCATCCAAAGTGCCTCTCCGTCTTGGGTCACAAGGAAATCGAAGGTCATTTATAGGGATCCCTTTCAAATGGAGCTTTCAGAGATGTTCCCATTGTACAAGAAATAGGAACTAGTGTTAAGGGAGAATGTCCTTTGTTTGGTGGGAAATAAGGATCATCCCAACGCTTGTCTTGCCTACATGATCTATTGCCTTGTTACCGGGACTCACTTCAATCTTACTTATTACATGGTTAAACGGATGGAAAGTGTATCAAGTATAGACAAGATGGTGATCCCCTATGCCATGCTCTTAACTCGCCTAACCAATTTCGTCTTTGCTCTAGATCCATCTCCCTACACCGATGACCACATCTTTTGCAACAAGTTCATGGTGCCCTTGTCCGATGAGAAGACTATAAGGTTTATGGTTGAAGGCAAGAGACCTCACCCACCAATGGACTCATCAGATGAAAGGGAGGGAGAAGGAAGCAACCCCATTGGCAACATTCAACTTGAACCCATAGCATACATTGAGCAACTGCCAGACATCCCGATCCCATCACAAGAATTTCAACAAACAAAGGGGATGTTCAAATGTTTTTCCAACTTTCTCATGAAGAAGAAGAAGTAGGCTTGAGGGGTTGAAAAATTGAAGCTTGGAGGCGATGGAGTAGAAGATTAAGTGAAAGGGAAGGTAAGGTCGTGGACCTTAAAATTTGAACAATGGTATGTAAAACATCTTAAGCAATATTTCTCTAACTTAGGACTTAACTCTAGTAGATGGCATGATGTGAACAAAGACACCCTAACTTAGGCGACCCAAAATGAGAATTTTACGACGGCTTGATTGAAATCAAGAAGTCAGTCTTGCTCATATTTTCTTACCTTTCAGTCGCTCTTACTTACCATGCGTGATATTTCTTGCTTGCATATTTGATTATTTGATGTTGAAATGATTAGGATGAGTATTTTCTAAGAGGTGCAAATTCTGCACATTTGCTGTGAAGCTACTGGTCAGCAGTAGCCGGATCCCTCAGATGAGGGAACCGTGGGATCCGGGTAAACAGACATAGGATTTCTACACTTTCACTTCAATCCAATCCTCCAGAACTTATCACACTAGCTAAACATGATTCTTTAGGATCACTTAAGTCTTCCTCAAAATTAGAAGGTCTCACTCTTACTCATAGCTAACGCAGGATCACATTCAAGGTGTTTTTGATTTATCACTTCACCAAAACTCACCATATTTCTGCTCTAATACTCACACATTGTTCCTCACATCTCAAAACACCTAGTTTGTTATTTCTCTTAATTTTAACAAATTGATTTTAGTCATCTTTACCTCAAAATAGGCTAAAAACTATTTTTCCATTTCTTTTGATTTTTTAGGAATTTTCCAAATTTCTCTTAAGCCACCATCTAATCTCTAGGATCATTTGGCTTCATTTGTCATCCTCAAAATATTAGTTTCATGCATAAACACTTAGTTGCACTCATAAAAAGTCCACTTTCTTATCAAAAACCATCATTAGGTACCCTCACTCCTTATGGTTGGACATTAAAGTCCCATACCATTTAAAACATCTTAGGGAACCCAAACACTTAGGATTTATAGGTACTAGACCTTAATAGAACATAATCACCCCACCACTTTGCTGTATGAGAGTCGGAGGTTTATAACTAGACGGATCCCCAATGTTAGGGATCCGTGGGATCCGGGTCTTCAGAACAGATTATGATCACTTCACATTTCTAATTCAAACTCTCTTTGGTAGTCTAAACACTTTACCTTGCCTTAAATGACTCCATAGGATGGAACAACACCATAATTGACCTTAGTTCATGCTAAAATTCTTAGTGGTCAAAAATTTAATTCACCAATCTAATTTCATCCGTTATAAACCAAGTGTGCTTATGTATCTAAACCACCATTCAAAAATCAGTAGCTAAGACATCCATTACATCCTCTCTTTTCACCATGACTAAAGCATCTAGCAAAACTTCTTCAACCAAAGGTTCCTCCATAAAGAATGCTCATATGGTTCATGAGATATCATCTACCGAGTCATGACCCGTCAAGAGCCCAAATACAAGAATCCCTCCTTAACAAACTCAACCAACCAGTTTGATGAAGGCCTTCATCAAACACTAAACCAAACACACCTAGCTCAAGTAAAACACCTAAGCCTTCATTTCCAGAACCAAGACTACACTCCTTTACCACGCCTCTTTCTCATCCAAATCTCTACTCTTTGTAAGACTCACCACCTAGGACTTCTCATTTACCAACCTTCTCATTAAATAGGGAAGCACCTTCACCATCAAATAGTCCATCTTTAGGAACAAGGAATCACCAAAACCATATAGAGGACTTCCCATCTTCACCACCAACTCATACATCATCACCCTCATTCTTAGTTGAACCACATCCTACGACACTAAACTCACCTCCACAAATATCACCATCCTTTGTGGAACCTCCTTAAAACATTCCACCTCCTCCTTTTCCTACTCATGACAATAATTGCTCTAATTGTCAACTTACCCAAGGACTTGTTCAAGAAGTACGAAATGAGTTGTATTTCATGTTTGATCATATCCTTGAACAATTCGACCAAATCAACAAGTCTACTCGTCCTTAGATTACAAGAACATTGATGATCTTTATTAGTTTTCGGCACAACTTAGAAATTATTAGAAAATGTACTACATGCTTTTGTCATTCATTTAGTTTTAGAGATATGTACATCATCTCTCTCGTTTTATTGAATGAAATTACATGTTGTATGCCATGTGGTCTTGATAATATGTTTATGTACCTTAATACATAACTCTTGTTGATGTTGACACCACATTTTACATCTACATTAATGTCATGAGTATGCAGACAGACGGATCCCTGAATTTTGCCTAGACGAATTCATTCCATGAAGGAACCATGGGATCCGTGCAACAAAAACATTTCTTTTTACTAATTTGAGTCTCATTTGCAGGAAATCATGCATCATATACTTGTTTTCTAACCTTTGTTTTGTAGATTTTCAATATACACATGAAGACTTTGACACCCTCAACTAGGGAGAGCTTTTAGTCAAAGCAAAACTATTGCAAAAACACTTGCAATACTTTCACTTAGGATTTTGTTATTTCTTGACACCCTCACAAATGGAATCACTTGTCAAGGGGGAGCATGTTCGTCAAAATACGAAACCTTTTGCAAAATACTTGCTTAGTCTTCCTAATTACTTGACGCCCTCAACAGAGGGAAGCATCCGTCAAGGGGAAGCTAAGACGAGAATTCTTCTCTTACTCTCTATTTTTCATTTAATTACATTATACACATTTTTCTTAAAACAAGATGTTAGTTTCCTTTCGACGCTCTTTTTGTTTCGACAAAAAAGGGGAGAAGAGAGTAAAAACTCCAATTCAAACTTTTACGAATTTTAGTTTTTCCTTAAAATAATCTTATGTTTTGTCATCGACAAAAAGGGGGAGATTGTTAATACAAATAAGCCGTAAAAACGTTTATTTACATTTTACGATCTTCTATTGTTTTGTCGATAACAAACGTAAAATCATTTTAACGAAACAAATAAAATACGTAAATGGTTTGAGCCAACGGTTTATTAACACACTTACATTTTCATATAAAACACTAAACAAGTAATAGTGTTTACATTTTATAGAAATACATATGTATAAAAACTAGTGTTTACATAATATGAAAATGTGCATACTTATATTATAATGGGTAAAAATCTAAGTACTTGACCCATTCACTATGTGGAAAATTAGAAGGGGGGTTGAATAGTTTTATCGATTAAAACTTGGTTTTAAACTATTTAGATCTACTTATGTCAATCTATTTAAACATGTGTGTTGGATGTTGATAGACAAGCATATATAAATATGTAATGAAAAGATAAGGAGTAAGAAGCACAAAACCACAACGCGAGTATTTATAGTGGTTCGGCTACAAGGACACCTTCCTTGCCCTACTCCACTCCCCGAGTCAACTACTCGAGAGTTTATAAACACTACACGACACCAATCTCCTTATGGCGGAGAAGCCTTCACAACGTTGCCTACTATTTATCCTGTACAAGGCTAGATACCAGGTTCTTCCACGAGGTAGAACCAAACCTATCACAACGTCGCCTACCCTTTATCCGGTACTAGGCTAAATATCGAGTTCCATTTCAATGGAGGAACTACTACCCAACACTACACAAATCCTATCCCTAAGGAGATCCACTCCTTATAACAACATCAACAAGGATATCAATGTCCTTTGACCCAATACTAATCTATCTTGTACATCGAACACACCATATCGAATGTACACCTTAGGCACCTTTCACTAATGCCTTTGACTCGATCTCTAGGCACCCTTCACTAATGCCTTGTGACTTGACTTCTAGGAACCCTTCACTAATGCCTTTAGTCTTGACATCTAAGCACCCTTCACTAGTGCTTTCAATACGGACGTTCGACACCTTTCACTAATGTCTTCGTCTTGACCCTTTAGACATCTTTCACTTATGTCTTCGACACTACACTTCTAATGAGAAAGAAGAGAACAATCAACAAGAGAACCTCAGTAGTCTTGATGATGATGAAGTATGGCAACTCATGGACTTGAGCTTGCTCGACTTCAAAAGGTGGTGATCTCGCCTTTAAGAGGAACCTAGAGAATCACACAAAAACAAAGCTACATACAAAGATCACTTGGATATATGGTTAGAGAGTTTACAACTCAAAGAGAAAATATATTTGAAAAGGGTGAGTTACAATGAAGAAATGGCTCACTATTTATAGAAGAAAAATAGCTACTGTTCCACGGATCCCTCACTTGAGGGATCCGTCTAGTGTATTACTGGGGATCCGTAGGACGCTCCCCTTTGCCCATGGGTTTTGGGTCATGGGTCATGGGTCCTAGACTTTGGGCCATGGGTATCCAAGTAGATACAATGTATCTACAAGATGCAATGCATCTAGTCCATGAGTCATGGGTTAAAACCATGGGTCATGGATAATATTCATATATGACTTATGCATGATGTCATGCAATGGGTTATGGGTTATGCTCCATGGTATGGGTCATGGACTTTGGGTTTACCCAACTACATTCAATGTATTTGGTCAATGGGTCAAATACTTAAACTTCTACCCATTTATATTACCCATTATAATACATACTAGTTATGTATATGTTTGCCCAATATGTAAACACTAGTTGTTGTACATATGCATTACTAAATCATAAAATCACTTTTACTTGTTTAGTGTTTTATGTGAAAACGTAAGTGTGTTAGTAAACTATTGGCTCAAACCATTTACGTATTTTATTTGTTTCGTTAAAATGATTTTACGTTTGTTATCGACAAAACATTAGAAGATCGTAAAATATAAATAAACGTTTTTACGGCTTATTTGTATTAACAATCTCCCCTTTTTACTGTCTTCTCCCCCTTTTTGTCGAAACAAAAAGAGCTTCGAAAAGAAACTAACACATTGTTTTAAGAAAAACATGTAAAGGAAAAAGATAATGTGAAAAAGTAGAGAGCAAGTGACTAGAAGTGTTCTTGTCTTAACTCCCCCTTGACGATTCCATCCCTTTGTGAGGGCGTCAAGCGAGAAAAAAAATACTAAGCTAGTTCATTTGCAACTATGTTTGCAAAGGATTTTGTCTATGTGACGAATATGCTCCCCCTTGATGATTGCAACTTTGCAAAGGGAAGTCATAAAATGCAATCCTAATATTGGAAGTGATTTTGCAATGTATTGCTTTGACACAAAGCTCCCCCTAGCTTAAGGTGTCAAAGTCTTCATGTGTAAATTGAAAATCTACAAAACAAAGGTTAGAAAACAAGTATATATGATACGCGTACAACGCGCGTTCGGGGTCAAAGGAACTTCCTTTTCGTCTAGCAAGTTTTTCAACACCCTAGGCAGTGAACCTAATCGTTGTAGTGTAGTATTAGGGTAAGCCTCGGGAATTGATATCGTTCTCTAGGGGAATATGAATGCTAGTGAGAAGCTGCTAAGGTTGTTGAGGAAGATTAATTTTTTATCTTTTTTGTTTTTAGAAAATGGAATGGTACGAATCTCTGGTATTGGATTTGGGGTTGGTATTTTTACCGACACTCTACTTATCTAATTATCTAAACTAAGGTGAGTGTAGTCTATGTCTATTGTTGTGTGCGCTTATGATGATTAAAAATGTGTTTACTTAGATGGTATTATCCTAGTTATCTCCTATTGATGGTTGAATTGTCACGCCTATTCTTAACGCTGTATTTTCTAAGGTCGAGGGTATGTGTTTATCCCTAACTCTTGAAGCTACCAGGTTAATGATCACTAAATATCTAAGATTCATAAACTTAACACTAAGGTTTTCTTTGGATTTTTAGCCTACAATTCCACTAGTAACTATAAGCTAAGGTTCAACAAAGATTAATCAAGCATTAAAACACAACGGATGACCTATCGCAATACTAGGTCAATCACAATTAAGATAAGAGACAACCAATCAATATTCAATACCTAGGTTTCATAGATCTAAGCAAACACACAAGTAAATTAGCCGGACATGGAAAACATGCAAGCATACACACAAACAATTGAATACATAATTGTATTAATGCAAGAATCACTTATCTTGTTGTAAAATAGGGTATGGATGTGACAACCCGTACTTTCAGGTCATTTCTCGACACAATTTATGCCTCACTATTTCAACATTTATAGTAAACTTGGTTTACTTGTTTCAAATTCGCGTAACCTTTATGGTTTAGCGGCGAATTCATGATCATAACATCACGCACATTTCATATGGACTAAGATTAGTCTACATTCCATTGACATCATTTGCATCTCATTAGTTCATTCATGACATTTCATTTCACATTTAACGCGTAAATTTTTATATTAAATAAACGTTATCGCGTGAGTTATTATTTTAAATATTTAATCCGTTACTTTCAAAAATGATCCCGACATATTTTATTACTTACATTTAGTTATATAAACTATATTTTGAGTTTAACTAGTGTTTTGAATTTATTTTGTATATAAATCGTTAAATTTATATTATTACGACGTTTTCTTAAAAACTACTCGATAATTATTTTATCACTCAAATTTCACAAGGAAAATATTTTTACAATTTTTATAATATCATTATATTCTACTTTGATCTATAAAAAAAATTACTTGTATCTAAAAGTTACCATTTACCTTCACTTGTACATTTTTCTACACAATTACTTACACATCTTTGACAAATTATACACAAGTACATAAGTTTAAAAAAAAAATACATTTGAGGAACACATCCCTAAAACCGCCTATGGGAGGGTTGATATTAATTGTATGTTGCATTATTACTTTGATTATATAAGATTACAAGTTACCTCATTCCTTCATTCATTTCACATAATTCAACTAGTAGCAAAAATATTTTACTCTCTTGGTTCTTCTACTCCATAACCGGCCATCAAGGTGTTTATAGCAAGGGATCATCATTTTTTTTAAGTTCAAGCATAAATCAATCTAGATAACACTCTTGATAAGGTTTTGAAATAAAACCTAGGGTGTTTAGGTTAATCCTTGGTTCTAATCACCTCATCATATCACTAGTAAGCATCTAATATTTATTTTTCATCTTACATATTCATTTCATACTCATCTCATCATCTTTGAGCAAGAACATGCAAGACTTGTGTTGTTTATACCTTTTTACATGATTTTAGAGTATATATATATATTTGGTCATCCTATAAATATTCCCTTGGTATTCTTTGGTCTTGATGATGTCTAGGAACCCATGACACCCTAAGAAGATGTATGGTAGGATTAGATTAGCTTTGGAGTTGATTTGAAGGGGTTAGAATAGGTTTTGTCCGAGAAAAACTATTTTCAATACGTATAAAAAAGGTTCTGTCCTTGTTTCATTTTTCTGGAAAAACCGACAGTAGGCACGACATTTTGGCCTTGATATTTAGAAAATATACTTTAAAAAACGAATCCGTGGGCATTGAACGGAATAAAACGGAGTTATAACGAGAAAGTTATGGATTTTACAAGTTTGACGATGAAAATTATAGTTTTCTGAAATTTCAGCATGCTGTTTTACATTGTTCGGTCAAAACGAGCCTTAAGCTTCACAAATTATTTCGACTTCTCAAAAATATATGAGTATACTTTGATACGGCTAAGGACGATAAAACGTAGAAAACGGATTTGAAACGACAAAGATATGCACTTTTTCATAAACTTGCCGTAACTAATTTTCTGCACACAATTAGCCAAAACCACCATCTTTAACCCTTATTATCTTTATGTTCGAGACCTTTTGGACGAAAACTCCTGAACTGAACTTTTAGATATGGATACAAACTTTCCAAAACAGTCGGTTAGTTCGCTTAACGATCGACGCATACCATTTTACGACTAGTTTTTCGAAGCCATTTTTGTTACTTTTATAAATATTCCGACGACATTGTTTTGCGATTTAAAAGTGAAATTTCACCATAAATCATTATAAAACCATTGTAGGATGACATTTTGACGTAAAAACTTGTAAAGTCATTTTGAAGGGTCAAGACGTCAAACGAGTATTTTTCGACGACAAGTAATATTTTCAAAACTCGTAAATGGTATAAATAACATACGAAATGCATGCATAACATTACATTGCAACTCATTACATATCATATCATTCATAATAGGTCATTTTCGAGATTCACGCTATATTTCAGTGTATCCACTTTTGTCATCGTAATCATTGCAACAGGTGAGTTTTCATAGCCCCTGCTTTTACTTGTTTTCATAACTGTTTTGGGGGAGATACATGCTCAAACTGTTTTCATTTACTTTCACAAGTACTTCAACTTTTTAAGGATTACCGTGAGTTCATAGCCCCACTTTCTATTTCTTAATTGTTTTACAAACTCTTGGGGGAGATACATGCTATATTTTTAATCGAACACAAATGCTTTGAACTGTATGCTATATCCGATGTTTTATTGTCACTAAGTATTTGCCATGTTCGAAGTCCCTACATCAAGCACCATTAGTCACTTAAGGTGAGCCAGTATAGTGAATAGGCCTATTGAATTAACACTCCCGCTCCTATTGACCCATTTAGGGAAATCGAGCGACTATATTTGAATCATTAAGGTAAATTGGCAAATTACCTATTAGGGCGTGCTGGCGTGAAACGATGATTACCAATTTTTATTGGTGCGATGTTTACGCTTTGGTGTCATGAACTTAGTGAAATAAATACGATGTTGTTTTTAACGATGAGTGTGAAACCATTTAACTCACACTACGATTATTGTGAAATTCATTTGACGATGTGTACTTGAACATTAACTCTACATATTTCCGAGTAAATGGTTGTAACACAATGTGTTGCAAGTTTTGTATGGACGGGACTTGGAACCGTGGATTCACAATGCCTTGCCTGCATAAACGATTTCGACATTGAGTCATGCACTATTTTGTGAATTTTTGACGATTTTGCTTGAACATAAACTATGCATATTCCGGCAAGGGGTTGTGAACACACAGTTGCAAGTTTTGTATGGGCGACTTGAACTGAGTGGATTTACAATGCCTTGCTACAAACGATTTTGAAAGTCTTTACATTTCAAAGATTTACAATGCCGCTTTGCATAAACGATTTTGAAAGGCTTTACATTTCAACACAAACTCTATGAACTCACTCAACCTTTGTGTTGACACTTTTAGCATGTTTTATCTCCGGTATCTAAGGCATTCACTTCATGGCATGCATTTGGACACATCATGGAGTCGTGGTGACGACGCTTCTCACTTGGGTTTTATGATTTTAAAACATCGTTTGAATTGTAACAACAAACTTACTCCACAAGTTGATTTTCATTTGGGACCTACTTTGTAAACTCGATTATTTTATTAAATCAAACGATGTATTTTCCAAACGACACTTTAGGTCGTTCAATATAACTGTGATGCTATGACAGTCAATCCCAGAATTCCATCCACGCAAAAAGTAATTTGGGGGTGTGACAGATTGGTATCCGAGCTTCGGTTATAGAGAACTAGGTTGCATCATTGACCCTAGACTATAACTACATTATCATAGCATCTCATCATTTCATCATAGGTGCATGTTCACTTTTGTGCGATTTATACGCATATTTTTCGAGTTATTCACTTTCATTTCACATTGATTGTCACATGGATGCCTTTAAATACCCATCCCATTATCCTTTCCTCATACTCTAATGTGGAGAATTCCTTGTTATTCCCTATCACAATTTTTACATCAATTGACTCATCACCGATAACGCCGAATGCCGAGATAAACCCTTAAATAGGGCGAAGTCACTCTCACTCCTTTGTTTCATCACTAACATGTCGAAGTTACACTACTAACACATTAAGTCACTAAACCATTATACACTTGAAGCACTTACGACACCTCATAAACCATCTTTTCGGAACCGCCGACATTTTTGAAAAATAACCTCAAACTTACCATTTCTCATCACATCTCTTTGGAGTGTTTATTATTAACATCGGATTTTGCTACGTCTCACATTTCCCTCTTGTTTTGAAGAAGATATGGCAATCAAGAAAGCTACAGTTGAAATGACCCAAGCAGCTATTCAAAAGTTAGTGAATGATAGCATAGCTGATGCTGTAAGAGTCGAAAGGGAAATGCTGGCCGCCTGCTGCCGCTGAGGCCGCTGGCCGCCGCTGGCCGCTAGGCTAGCTGCCGCTATGGAAATGCCGGAGGATCCGGAGTTAAGAGATGTTCGTACAAGGATTTCAAAAGTTGTGAGCCCACGAAGTTTGGGACTGAAGGAGCCACGGCCATGGTACGATGGTTTGAAAAGTTGGAATTCGTGTTTTTGCTTTGTAATTGCCCGGATGATAGTAAGGTCAAATTTGCTACAAGTACATTACTCGATGGAGCGTTGTCGTGGTGGAATTCATATGCTCAACCGATTGGAATGGAGAATGCTTTCAAGCTTACTTGGGAGCAATTTAAGGGTTGGGTGACTAAGAAGTTTTGTCCTCGTACGAAGTGAAAAGTTGGAGACGGAGTTCTACTAACTAGTAACGATTGGGTACGATATTGACACATACATTCGAGATTTCAGGAATTGCCGCCATGTATGCCGATGGTACCGATAAAGAAGTTGCTAGAGGCTTTTATCGGGGACTTCCCGGTTATTCAAGGAAATGTGACTTCGTTTGATCCACAAACAATCGAGGAAGCTATTAGGGTGACTAAAAAGCTCATGGCCCGTAGTGAAGAGAGGTAAGTACACCAACACCAACCAAAACAACAACAACCCCAACAACCGCACCAACTACAACAATAACCAAAACAACAACAACGACGATAACCAAATCAACAACAACAAAAGGAAATGGGAAAACGACCAAGGAGATGATGACAACAACAACCAAAACCGCAACACTAACCGTCATCAACAACAAAATAGAAGGCAAGAAGCGGGAATGGTTTATGTCACTGCACCAATGAGAGGTAGAGGGTATGCTGGAACACACCCACTATGTAATCGCTGTAATTTTCATCACTGGTCCTTGCCCGCCAAGTGCCACAAATGCAAAACACCGACATCTAGCCGTGGATTGTAAAGGTAAAGCCGTAGTCACATGCTTCGGATGTGGGGAACAAGGACACTATCAGAATCAATGTCCTCAAAACCAAGGTCAACCAGTTGAAGGTGCTCATGGGAATGTATATATGTTGGAAGGAGGAGGAGGAGCTCGTCAAGGTATCAACGACGCGGAAGACTTAAGAAGTTCGGAAACTAACAGTCTTATTTCTCCTTATGTACTATGTCGTACTAAGTTTATGTTTTCCATCATATCCAAATCTTTATAACCTAAGATGTATTACTTTTTGATAAACCACTTGTTGAAAAATATTCTCATCTATATCGTACTTTATTTCTTTTCCGATTTGTTATCATTTCCGAGGATTTCAATTCTTTTTACTTTAACTATTATTTTAACGACACTTCCATGCTTCTCTCCTCGATGTTCATCACAATTTTAACATGAGTTGACTCAACACCAAACAACATATGAGTCGATTAGTCCAAGCATTGCATAGTTACTCCTAAATTATACATAGCCTGATCACCTATGTCTAATTCAAGAAGAATCATGCAATGAAGGGAGTAGTAGGCTTATATGTGTAAGCAATTCCGGAATCGAGCCAAATTTTCAAAAGATTTTCTTCAAACCACTTGTTTCCAGTTTGATCCGCGTGACAATTCTTGTTTGATGAGTTGCAAAGATCGAGCTAGAAACAAGTTGTTACCTAAACCGATTTAGCCTAATCGTATGACAGCTCTTGTTTGATGAGTTGTGGGATTAAGTAAAATCGGTTACCAAAAAGTCTTTTGAGGGTTTTGCTCGAGAATGGGAAGGCTTGCCTCATCAAACCCCAAACCCGTTAGACCTAGCAACGATTGAATTCAGGACTGAACCTTTTTGGATGGGCGAATGTGACAACCCGCATTTCTCGTGTCATTTCGACACAATTTATGCCTCACTATTTCAACATTTATAGTAAACTTGGTTTACTTGTTTCAAATTCGCGTAACCTTTATGGTTTAGCGGCGAATTCATGATCATAACATCACGTGCATTTCATATGGACTAAGATTAGTCTACATTCCATTGACATCATTTGCATCTCATTAGTTCATTCATGACATTTCATTTCACATTTAACGCGAAATTTTTATATTAAATAAACGTTATCGCGTGAGTTATTATTTTAAATATTTAATCCGTTATTTTCAAAAATGATCCCATATATTTTATTACTTACATTTAGTTATATAAACTATATTTTGAGTTTAACTAGTGTTTTGAATTTATTTTGTATATAAATCGTTAGATTTATATTATTACGATTTTTCTTAAAACTACTCGATAATTATTTTATCACTCAAATTTCACAAGGAAAATATTTTACAATTTTATAATATCATTATATTCTACTTTGATCTATAAAAAAAATTACTTGTATCTAAAAGTTACCATTTACCTTCACTTGTACATTTTTCTACACAATTACTTACACATCTTTGACAAATTATACACAAGTACATAAGTTTAAAAAAAAAAATACATTTGAGGAACACATCCCCTAAAAACCGGCCAGGGGAGGTTGATATTAATTGTATGTTGCATTATTACTTTGATTATATAAGATTACAAGTTACCTCATTCCTTCATTCATTTCACATAATTCAACTAGTAGCAAAAATATTTTACTCTCTTGGTTCTTCTACTCCATAACCGCCATCAAGGTGTTTATAGCAAGGATCAAAATTTTTAAGTTCAAGCATAAACAATCTAGATAACACTCTTTTATAAGGTTTTGAAATAAAACCTAGGGTGTTTAGGTTAATCCTTGGTTCTAATCACCTCATCATATCACTAGTAAGCATCTAATATTTATTTTTCATCTTACATATTCATTTCATACTCATCTCATCATCTTTGAGCAAGAACATGCAAGACTTGTGTTGTTTATACCATTTTTACATGATTTTAGAGTATATATATATATTTGGTCATCCTATAAATATCCCCTTGGTATTCTTTGGTCTTGATGATGTCTAGGAACCCATGACACCCTAAGAAGGTGTATGGTAGGATTAGATTAGCTTTGGAGTTGATTTGAAGGGATTAGAATAGGTTTTGTCCGAGAAAAACTATTTTCAATACGTATATAAAAGGTTCTGTCCTTGTTTCATTTTTCTGAAAAACCGACAGTAGGCACGAAATTTTGGCCTTGATATTTAGAAAATATACTTTAAAACGAATCCGTGGCCGTTTGAACGGATAAAAACGGAGTTATAACGAAAAAGTTATGGATTTTACAAGTTTGACGACGAAAATTATAGTTTTCTCAAATTTCTACGCTTTTTACATTGTTCGTCAAAACGAGCCTTAAGCTTCACAAATTATTTCGACTTGTCAAAAATATATTAGTATACTTTGTTACGAAGCTAAGGACGATAAAACGAGTAGAAACGGATTTGAAACGACAAAGATATGCACTTTTTCATAAACTTGCCGTAACTAATTTTCTCACACAATTAGCCAAAACCACCATCTTTAACCCTTATTATCTTTATGTTAGAGACCTTTTGGACGCTCCTGAATGAAACTTTAGATATCGATACAAACTTTCCAAAACAGTCGAGTTCGTTTTCTAACGATCGACGCATAACCATTTTACGACTAGTTTTCAAAGCCATTTTGTTACTTTTTATAAATATTCGACATTGTTTTTTGCGACGAAAAGTGAAAATTTCACCATAAATCATTATAAAACCATTGTAGGATGACATTTTGACGTAAAACTTGTAAAGTCATTTTTGAAGGGTCAAGACGTCAAACGAGTATTTTCGACGACAAGTAATATTTTTCAAAACTCGTAAATGGTATAAATAACATACGAAATGCATGCATAACATTACATTGCAACTCATTACATATCATATCATTCATAATAGGTCATTTTCGAGATTCACGCTATATTTCAGTGTAGCCACTTTTGTCATCGAATCATTGCAAGTGAGTTTTCATAGCCCCTCTTTTACTTGTTTTCATAATGTTTTGGGGAGATACATGCTCAAACTGTTTTCATTTACTTTCACAAGTACTTTAACTTTTTAAGGATTACCGTGAGTTCATAGCCCCACTTTCTATTTCTTAATTGTTTTACAAACTCTTGGGGGAGATACATGCTATATTTTAATTGAACACAAATGCTTTGAATCTGATGCTATATCCGATGTTTTATTGTCACTAAGTATTTGCCATGTTCGAAGTCCCTACATCATTAACCATTAGTCACTTCTGCGTGAGCGCCGGTGTATAGTGAATAGGCCTATTGGAATTAACACTCCCGCTCCTATTGACCCACTTAGGGGAAATCGAGCGCACTATATTTGAATCATTAAGGTAAATTGGCAAGTTTACCTATTAGGGCTGCGGCGAAACGATGATTACCAATTTTTAATGGTGCGATGTTTACGCTTTGGTGTCATGAACTTAGTGAAATAAATACGATGTTGTTTTTAACGATGAGTGTGAAACCATTTAACTCACACTACGATTATTGTGAAATTCATTTGACGATGTGTACTTGAACATTAACTCTACATATTCTCGCAAGGTTGTGAACACATGTGCTGCAAGTTTTGTATGGGCGGACTTGGAACTGAAAGTGGATTCACAATGCCTTTGCTGCATAAACGATTTCGATACATTGAGTCATGCACTATTTTGTGAATTCCTTTGACGATTTCTGCTTGAATATAAACTATGCATATTCTCGGGCAGTTGTGAACACACAAGGTTGCAAGTTTATGTATGACTTGAACTGAGGATTTACAATGCCTTTGCTACATAAACGACTTTGAAAGTCTTTACATTTCAAAGATTTACAATGCCGCTGCTGCATAAAAACGATTTTGAAAGGCTTTACATTTCCACACAAACTCTATGAACTCACTCAACCTTTGTGTTGACACTTTTAGCATGTTTTATCTCAAGTATCTAAGGCATTCACTTCATGGCATGCATTTGGACACATCATGGAGTCGTGGTGACGACGCGTCTCACTTGGGTTTTACGCATTTTAAAACATCGTTTGAATTGTAACAAACTTACTTCCGCACAAGTTGATTTTCATTTGGGACCTACTTTGTAAACTCTGATTATTTTATTAAATCAAACGATGTATTTTCCAAACGACACTTTAGGTCGTTCAATATAACTGTGATTGTGATGCTATGACAGTCAATCCCCAGGAATTCCATTCCGCTGCAAAACAGGTAATTTGGGGGTGTGACAATGGAACCCTAAGATACTGCCCAAGACAGCCTATGTTCGGTTTAGGTTTTACTCCACAAAACTACCTCTCCCAAATACTGAAAATTCGAATTCTATATATAGAGTTACAATATGCGACGGCGTCACTCTTTAATTGTGACGTCGTCGGGTCGCCGTCATTAGGGTTTCGTCTTGGCGCGTCATCTCGTGACAGCGTCATCTCGATGACGCGTCACCTTATGCTTGTGACGCCTTCGGCTTCAACCTCGGCGGTCGGGATCAAATCTAGGCGTCTGAGTTGTGCGCCCTACTCTTTTAAACCTGATGCCGTCACTTGTAAAATAGAAATTTGCTCTTTGAGTCGTCTCAAGGTGTGTCGTGACGGCGTCGCAATTAAGCCGTGACCCCGTCCCCTTCAATTTCAGCAGCCTGAGTGTCTCGATTCTTGACTTTGGCCATTTTCTTCGTAGATTCGCGCATTTTCGTCCGAATAAGTGTCATTCAAGCAATTTGCCTTCAAGAGACCTAAAAAGTGAAAAGGAACGAAATTAAGTAGTAACGGATACAAAAGTGATCAATTAAGGGCTTAAATGACCCCTCAAAATTGTACCTTTTAAATCCTTATCAATATAATGCATAATTTCCTGCAAATAAGACACAAGTTAGTAGAAAACTAGTCTTCTGTTGCGCGGTTGGAGGGATCCGTCTAGGCAAAACGTAGGGATATGTCTGGCTGTAAACAAAATACAGCAAAGGTGATGTAACAAGTGATGTTAACATCAAAGTGAGATATGTATTCGAACCCCTAAGCATATACTCAGAATAATATGGCAAATATCATGTAATTTCATTGAATAAAACTAGAGATATGATGTACATGACTCTAAAAACTAAGAAAATGAACAATACATGACATCGAATTACTAGACTATCTAAGTCGCGCTTGATACTAGGATACCACTAGAATCCTCTAGCTCAAGTTTGTTTAGGTTTAATCTCGTGAACGTTAGAAGGTTATAAAACATGAACGCGTTGATCTTCCGTAGTTCATCTATCAAACTTTCAACATGTTGACAATGATAACAATCTTTGTCATGGCTCGGTAGTGGTGATGGAAGGAAGGAAATTGCTTGATGTGAAGGATCTAGTGAAGCGGGTTGAGGAGCCTCAAAAGAGGAGGGAGGATTGGCGGGAACGATTGGGATGGCTCAACTAAGACATATGGTGGTGGTACAGAGGTGTCAACTTCCATGTGGTTGGGTGGTTGACTTTGATGATTTCTCATAATCCAAAAGGGATTATTTGATGGTGACGGAGAAAAAGAAGCCAGAGCTCGTGTTGACTCAACACCTTGATTTTGTTCCACTATTCCTCCAAAGAGAGAGAATGTTGTGGTGGTGGAGGATGAGATGGCCTAGGAGGTAAATCCTCTAGATTGTAAAGGTGTGTGATGAGGTGGGGTGGTGAATGATAGGGCTCTAGGCACCAAGGGTGACGGTTTAGTGGAAATGGGATTGTTTGGTTTAGGAGGTATGGTAGTGTTTGGCATTGGTAGTTTTGTGGGAACAATCCTTTTGGGGATTGGTTTGATAGATGGAGGGGAGATCCTACCATTTGTGGATTTAACGGGAGATGATTTGGTATTTTGGTTGAGGAAATTTCGTGTACAACACGAGCAATTTTCTTGGGTGGTCCTTTGGTGGATGAATTACCACTAGGAGCTTTCCTCATAATAAGATGATTGAAAGAGGTTTTCAAAGGTTTCTAAGTGCTGAGAATGAGGATGAAGATGATGACTTTAGGAGTCTTAACAATGTGGTTTATAAAGAAAGAGATTTGGCAAGTGCATTCAAGACTTAAACCACTAAGATCCTTTGGAATGTGATGATTAGCATGCACAAGAGTCAACTTCAGAGTTGTACTGATATAGGATCTTAATTAAGATAAGATAGAGTGTTCAAGTTAGCAAGATGAGCTTGAAATGATTGTTTTAGCTAGAGTTGACATGAATCTGTCAACCGGATCCCACGGTTCTCCAATCAATGGGGATCCGTCTAGGCTAATCCTAGGGATCTGACTCTCAGCAGCTAGGAAAGGGTAAAAATGATGTTTGTAAGGTCTAATGCCTATACCTTTTTGAGTGTTTCAGTCCTCCTAAGTATCTTAAATGAAGGGGTACTTAAATGTTCAAGGGCAATGAGTGATGTAGCTAATGATTGCCTTTTATGGAAGAAAATAGAACTTTTATGAGTACCAATGAATGACCAAAGATGACACTAAAATTTTGAGAGTGTCAAATGGAGCTAAATGATCCTAGAGACCAGATAGTAACTTAAGATAATATTTTGGAAGATATCTTAAAGATTTATAGAAAATGGAAAAACTAGAATTTGACCCATTTTGAGGTAAGGATGACTAAAATCAATTTGCTAAAATTGAAAGATTTTTAAAGCTAGATGTATTAACATGTGAGGGATGATGTGTGAGTATAAGGGCGGAAGAGTAATGAGTTTTGGTGAAACGATAGTGTGGAACACTAGAAGGGGGGGTTGAATAGTTTTGCCAATTAAAACTTCCTTTTTATCTATTTTGATCGACTTATGTCAATCTATTTGGATGTGTGTGTTGGATGTTGATAAATAAGCATATAAAGGCAAGTAATGAAAAGATAAGAGTAAGAAGCACAAAACCACAACGCGAGTATTTATAGTGGTTCGGCTACAAGGACACCTTCCTTGCCGTACTCCACTCTTCGAGTCACCTACTCGAGTTCGGTAAACACTACACCAATCTCCTTATGGCGGAGAAGCCTTCACAACGTCGCTTAACCTTTTTATGGTACAAAGCTAAATCTGAGTTCCCACACCAAGGCGAACCACACCTAACACAACGTCGCCTACCCTTATACGGTGCTAGGCTAACCACCGAGTTCTTTCACACCAAGGAGAACTAATCCTATCACAACGTCGCCTACCCTTTATTAGGTACTAGGCTAAGCACCTAGTTCCATTACTATGGAGGAACTACTACCCTTCACAACACAACATCTAACATCAAGGAGATCCACTCCTTGTTACAACACCATCAAGGATATCACCATCCTTGGAAATAAACAAATACTTATATGTATAACGATGCACCTCATCGATTATACGACCTATGCATTCTTCCCAAATGCCACTTGATTTGATTCTAAGGCATCCTTCACTAATGCCTTTGACACAACGCTTGGCACCCTTCCCTAATGCCTTCGTCTTGACACCTTTAGCATTCTTCACTAATGCTCTTGACACGGACGATAAGCACCTTTCACTAATGCTTTCATCTTGACACTTTCGGCATCATTCACTAATGCCTTCAACCCAACATCTACGGAGGAAGAAAGAACTATCAACAAGAGAACCTTAGTTGCCTTGATGATGACGAAGCATGGCAACTCATGGACTTGAGCTTGCTCGTCTTCAAGAGGTGGTGATCTCGCCTTTAAGAGGAACCTAGAGAATCACACAAAAACAAAACTACAAACATAGATCTCTTGGATCTGAGGTTAGTGAGTTTTTAAATCAGGGAGAAAGTGTGTTAGAAAGGGGTGAGAAATAATGAAGAAATGGCTCACTATTTATAGATGAAAAAATCTACTGTTCCCCGGATCCCACGGATCCCTTCCACAAGGGATCCGTCTAGTGTTAAGCTAGGGATCCGTGGGACGCTCCCTTTTACCCATGGGTATTTTGGTTATGGGTCATGGGTCATGGGTTGAACCATGGATCTTTAGCTAGATACAATGTATCTTTTGAGTGCAATACACTTGGTCACTTGGGTATGGGTTGATCCATGGATCCATGTATGATATAAGAATGATGTCATGCAATGGGTTATGGGTCAAGCTCCATGGGTCATGGACTTTGGGTTGTACCCAACTACATTCAATTTATTTGCCCAATGGGTTATGATATTTAAGTTTCTACCCATTTATATTACCCAATATACTACATACTACATGCTAGAAACTATTAGTTCAAACCATTTACGTATTTTATTTGTTTCGTTAACATAATTTTACGTTTGTTATCGACAAAACATTAGAAGACCGTAAAATATAAATAAACGTTTTTACGGCTTATTTGTATTAACAATCTCCCCCTTTATGTTGATGACAAAACATAAAATTATTTTAATGAAAAGCTAAAATTTGTAAAAGTTTGAATTTGTAGTTTTACTTTCTTCTCCCCCTTTTTGTCGAAACAAAAAGAGCTTCGAAAGAAAGCAACACATTGTTTTTAAGAAAAACATGTGAAAGAAATAAAAAGAAAATAGAGAGCAACTAACGGGAAAGGATCTCGTCTTTACTCCCCTTGAGTCCGTCATCCCTATGTAAGGGCGTCAAGAAAGTGATACTAATCTAGTTTGTTTGCAAGTAAGTTTGCAAGAGATTTCGTCTAAGTGACGAATATGCTCCCCCTTGATGATTGCAATTTTGCAAGGGGATATCACGAAATGTAAACCTAATATTGCAAGTAATTTGCAATGTATTGCTTTGACATAAAGCTCCCCCTAGCTTTAGGATGTCAAAGTCTTCATGTGTAAATTGAATAACTACAAAACAAAGGTTAGACAACAAGTATAATTCACAATTTCCTGCAAATGTGGTCCAAGTTAGTAGAAAAGTCACACGGATCCCACGGTTCCCTCCTAGTAGGGATCCGTATAGGCAATTCTGAGGGATCCGTATTAGCTAATGATTAATTCCAGCAAAGGTGATATAACAAGTAATGTTATCACAAAAATGAGATATGAATACAATGTAATAATATGCTCAGAAATATAACAAGTAGCATGTAATTTCATTTAATAAAACTAGAGTTATGATATAAATGACTCTAAAAACTAAGAAAATAAGAAAATACATGACTAGGAATTTCTAGACCAACTATCGCTTGATGCTAGGACACCACTAAAATCTTCTAGCTCAAGTTTTGTTTAGGTTTAATCTCATCGAAACGTTCGAGGAGATGATTGAACATGAAACGTTGGTCTTCTCGTACTTCATGTATCAAACTTTCAACATGTTGACAATGATAGCAATCTTTGTCATGGCTAGGTAGTGGTGGTGGAAGAAATGAAATGGCTTGATGATAAGGATCAAGTGAAGCTGACATGGAGCTTCAACGATGGAGAGTTGATGGAGGTGCATTTGAGAATGGCTCGACCAAGAATGATGGTGGTGGTAAAGAAGTGTCAACTTCCATATGGTCGAGTGGTTGACTTTGATGATTTCTCATAATCCAAATAGGATTATATGATGGAAACGGAAAGAAAAGGAAGCGGGAGCAAGTGTTGACTCAACACCTTGATTTTGTACCATTATTCCTCCTAAGGAGGAGAATGTTGTCTGAGGCGGATGGAGCGGCCTATGTCACACCAAATTACCTTTTCTTGGCGGAATGGAATTCCGAGGGATTGATGCGTCATAGCATCACAATTACGATTATATTGAACGACCTAAAGTGTCGTTTGGAAAATACATCGTTTGATTTAATAAAACAATCAGAGTTTACAAAGTAGGTCCCAAATGAAAATCAACTTGTGCGGAAAATAAGTTTGTACAATTCAAACGATGTTTTAAAGTCGTAAAACCCAAGTGAGACGCGTCGTCATCGCGACTCCATGATGTGTCCAAATGCATGCCATGAAGTGAATGCCTTAGATACCTGAGATAAAACATGCTAAAAGTGTCAACACAAAGGTTGAGTGAGTTCATAGAGTTTGTTATGAAATGAAAAGCCGTTCGAAATCGTTTATGCAGCAAAGGCATTGTAAATCGTTGAAATGTAAAGACTTCCAAAGTCGTTTATGTAGCAAAGGCATTGTAAATCCACTCAGTTCCAAGTCCCGCCCTTACAAAACTTGCAACCGTGTTTCACAACCCACTGCGGAATGTGTGTAGTTTATGTTCCAAACATATGATGTCAAATGAATGCACCAAAGTACCTAACTTGACGTAGAAACGTAGCACATAATCCATAGCACTTAACTCGACGTAGAACAATAGCACATAATCCATAGCACTTAACTCAATTTATCAGTCGTCAACTGATTTAGAGCGTTATGACGTAGTACCGTATAGCGCAAACAAGAACAATTTATATAGCATAACCTTTGATTTAGAAACAATGGTACTCATGATAAATTTAAAGTACTTATGAACGTAAATGAAGACAGTTTGAGCATGTATCTCCCCAGCAGTTATGAAAGCAAGTAAAAGTAGGGGCCATAAACTCACTTGGATAAACTGGAATAACGGCAAAAGTGAGTACACTGAGGTTTAAAGTAATGCGTC
Organism: Chrysanthemum makinoi; assembly: GCA_910596185.1. Taxonomy (NCBI): domain Eukaryota; kingdom Viridiplantae; phylum Streptophyta; class Magnoliopsida; order Asterales; family Asteraceae; genus Chrysanthemum; species Chrysanthemum makinoi. The sequence continues at coordinate 79,153,521 of OU343216.1, read as the reverse complement.
AACCGCGACCTATGACGAATGATTTGATATGTCATGAGTTGCAATGTAATGTTATGCATGCACTTTGTATGTTATTTATACCATTTACTGGTTTTGAAAATATTCGTCGTCGAAAAATACTCTTTTGACGTCTTGACCCTTCAAAAATGACTTTACAGGTTTTTACGTCAAAATGTCATCCTATAATGGTTTTATAATGATTTTTGGTGAAATTACCACTTTTCGTCGCAAAACAATGTCGTCGGAAAAATCATGAAATTAACAAAAATGGCTCCGGAAAAACCGATGCGTAAGCGGTGTGCGTCGATCGTTAGAGAACGAACTACGACGGTTTTGGAAAGTTGTATCGATATCTAGAAGTTTCATTCAGAGTTTTCGTCCAAAGGTCGATCATAAAGATATCAAAGGCTAAAGATGGTGGTTTTGTTAATGTTGTGGAGAAAATGAGTTTCGCCAATGTTTGAACATCCGTAAATAATTCACCATAACTCCAGCGACAAACGGCTTTTGTTTTGAAAAATATGGCCGATGAACTTGATTTTACTAGAAGACACTTCATTATAAAAAGTTTTGCACCATGGTTAAAAACTGCCGCCAACATGGACGATATAGCTAATGAAATACTTGTTACGTCAAAATAATATAATTTTCAAAAAATAATATTTACGGCAACTTTATGAAAACGGCCATATATTTGTCGTTTTAGCTCCGTTTTCTACGTAAAATATGTCCTTAGCCGTATCGGAAGTAAACTAATATATATTTTGTCTAGTCGAAATAATTTGTGAAGCTTAAGGCTCGTTTTTGACGAAATATGTAAAACTGCATCTGTCTTTTTTAGAAAAATATACTTTTCGTCGCCAAACTTTAAAATTCACCACGGCCGTTATAAGTCCGTTTTTATCGTCACCCGCAGTTAGATTTTTTAAGTATTTTTCTAAAAATCAAGGCCAAACTTTCGTACCATCAGTAGGTTTTTCCAGAAATTCGGATTAAGGACAGAACGTAAAATATAGTTATGAAAATAGTTTTTCGGACAAAACCTATTCTAATCCCTTCAAATCAACTCAAAAGCTAATCTAATCCTACCATACACCTTCTTAGGGTGTCATGGGTTCCTAATCACCATCAAGACCAAAGAATAACATGGGAATAATTATAGGATGACCAATATGTATATATAACTTAAAAATCAAGAAATAAATGGTATAAATCACATAACTTGCATATAAGCTCCAAAAATGAAAAGAATCATATGAAAATGATAAGGAAACATAAAAATGATGAGAATATGCTTACTAGTGAAAATGAAGAGGTGTAGGTAACAAAGGATTAACTTAAATATCCTTGGTTTTTATTTCAAAACCATGAAAAGGATATGATCTAGGTTGAAAACACACTTGATTTAGCAAAAATTTCTTGATCCCTTGGATTTCTTGATGAGGCCGGTTCTATGGAGCCAAGAAGAGGAGAGGATTTTGTGTTTAACACTTTTGAGAAATGAGTTGTATGTGAAAATATCTTTGAGTGCAAGACTTTTGTATACTTTGAATTATTAGCAAGACATGATCCATACCACAATTAATAGACACATGACCCCCTCAAACCGGATTTGGGGGATCTTGTACCTCAAGATATATTTTTTTTTTTTTTCTTTTTAAAATGTTTACTTGTACATATTTGTAAGACTTGTATAAATAAAATGTGTAAGTAAATGAATGTAAAGGTAAATGGTAATTTGTGGTACAAGTAAGTTTTTAGTAAATCAAAATAGATTGTAATGAGTTGATAAAAATTGTAAAAATACTTTCCTCGTGAAAATCGGGTGATAAAATAATTATCGTAAATTTTTAAGAAAACGACGTAATAATTAAATTTTAACGATTAAAATACCAAATAAATTTGGAACACTAGGAAAACTAAAAATATAGTTTTTATGAACTAAATGTGAGTTTAAAATACCTCGGGATCATTTTGAAAGTAAGCGGGTTAAATAATCAAAATAAAAACTCACTTGCGATAAAATTATTAAACATAAAAAATTAGCGTTGAAGGGTGAAATGAAATGTCGTGAATGAACTAACGAAATGCACATGATGTCAATGAAATGTAGACTAATCATAGTCCATATGAAATGTCCGTGATGTCATGATCATGAATCATCGCGCTAAACCTCCAAGGTTACGCGAATTTGAAACAAGTAAACCAAGTTTACTAAAAATGTGGAAATAATGAGACATGAACTGTGTCTAGAAATGACCGAAATGCGGATTGTCACATTAAGCCCATCCAAAAGGAATTGGTCCCGCGAATTCAATGGTTATTAGGTCTACGGGTTTAGGGTTTGATGTGGTAAACTTTCCCATTCGAGCAAAATCCTCAAAAGACTTTTTGGTAACCGATTTTTACTTAATCCCACAACTCATCAAACAAAAAGCGTCATGAGATTAGGCTAAATCGGTTTAGGTAACAACTTGTTTCTAGCTCGATCTTTGCTACTCATCAAACAAGAAGCATCCACGCTGGATCAACTGGGAAACAAGTGGTTTGAAGAAAAATCTTTGAAAATTTAGCTAGATTACGGATTGCTTACACATATAAGCCTACTACTCCCTTCATTGCATGATTCTTTCTGAATTAGACATAGGTGATCAGGCTATGTATAATTTAGGAGTAACTATGCAATGCTTGGACTAATCGACTCATATGTTATTTGGTGTTGAGTCAACTGATGTTAAAATTGTGATGAACATCGAGGGGAGAAGACATGGAGAAGTGTCGTTAAAATGATAGTTAAAGTAAAAAGAATTAAAATCCTCGTAAATGATAGCAAATCGGGAAGAAAATAAAGTACGATAGATAAGAATATTTTACACGGTGGTTTAGCAAAAGTAGTACATCTTAGGTTATAAAGTTTCGAATACGATGAAGGACATAAACTTAGTACAACGTAATACAATAGGAGAAGTAAGGCGCTAGTTTCGAACTTCTTCGGTCTTAAGCGTCGTTGATACCTTGACGAGTTTCTTCTAACATATATACATTCCCATGAGCACCTTCGACTTGTTGATCTTGTTTTTGAGGACATTGATTCCGATAGTGTCCTTGCTCCCACATCGAAGCATGTGACTACGGCTTTGCCCTTACAATCCTTAGCAAGGTGTCCTACTTTGTGACAGTTAAAGCATATACCACATGGACCATTATGATGTAGCGTGCATTGGTGGCATCGCGGTAAGTTTCCTGCATAAGCCCTTCCCCTTGTTGGTGCGGCAACATAGACCATGGCGACTTCTTGTCTTCTATTACATTGTTGATGATGGTTGGTGTTATGGTTTTGGTTGTTGTTGTTATAATCTCTCCTGGTGATCTTCCCACTTTCTTTTGTTGTTGTTGGTTTGGTTATCGTTGTTGTTGTTTTGGTTATTGTTGTAATTGGTGCGGTTGTTGGGGTTGTTGTTGTTTTGGTTGGTGTTGGTGTACTTGCCTCTCTTCACTACTTGGGCCATGAGCTTTTGAGTCAATCGAATAGCTTCCTCTCGTTTGCGGTCGAAGAAATCACATCTCCTTGAATAACGGAAGTCCATCAATGAAAGCCTCCAATAGCTTCTCATTATTCGAAACCATAGATGGGCATAACACGGCCAATTCTTGGAATCTCCGAATATAAGTGTCGATATCATACCCAGTAGTTTTTAGTTCATAGAACTCGTCTCCAACTTTTTACTTCCGGTCGAGGACAAAATTTCTTAGTCACTAAACCCTTGAATTCCTCCCAAGTAAGCTTGAAAGCATTCTCCATTCCAATCGGTTGAGCATAAGAATTCCACCAAGACAATGATCCATCGAGTAATGTGCTTTTATAACAAACATAACCTTCTTGTCATCAGGACGGTTACAAAGCAAAAACAGATTCCAATTTTTCAAACCATCGAACCATGGTACGTAGCTCCCTCGGTACCTCGAAACTTAGTGGGATCTCCACTCTTGAAATCCTTGTAAAACGACTCTTAACTTCGGGTCCTCCATTTCCAGCGATAGCGGCAAACCTAGCGGCTTCGGCGGCAGCATCGACCTCGGACGCCACTATTTGTTCCCTTTCAATCCTTAATGCTCGGCTACACTATCCCTTACCAACTTTTGAATTTCGCTTGAGTCATCCCGGTGTAGCTTTCTTGGTGCCATAATTCTTCAAAATAAGAGAGAAAGTGAGAGCGTAGCAAAATCCGATGTTAATAATAAACGCTCCAAAGAGATGTGATAAGAAATGGTAAATTTGAGGTTATTTCAAAATAATCGTGGTTCAGAAAAGATGGGTTATGAGGTGTTGTAAGTGCTTCAAATGTATGATGGTTTAGAGACTAAGTGTGAATAAAGTGTAACTCGACATGTTAGTGGTGAAACAAAGGTGAAGGCGACTTAGCCCTATATAAAAGTCTATCTCGGCATTCGTCGTTATCGATGATGAATGGTGATATAAAAATTGTGATAGGGAATGACAAGGAATTCTCCACGTTAGAGTATGAGGAAAAGATAATGGGATGTGTATAAAAGGGCATCCATGTGACAATCGATGTGAAATGAAAGTGAATAACTTCGAAAAATGTGCGTAATGACCGCATGTGAAGTGAACCCGCACTTATGATGAAATGATGAGATGCTATGATGATGTAGTTATAGTCTAGGGTCAATGACGTAACCTAGTTCTCTATAAGCTGAAGCTCGATGTAATCTGTCACACCCCAATTACGTTTCGTGAGAATGGAATTCTGAGGGATTGGCTGTCATAGCATCACAATCACAGTTATATTGAACGACCTAAAGTGTCGTTTGGAAAATACATCGTTTGATTTAATAAAACAATCAGAGTTTACAAAGTAGGTCCCAAATGAAAATCAACTTGTGCGGAAAATAAGTTTGTACAAATCAAACGATGTATTTTCCAACGACACTGAAATGGATTATCTCTTTGTGATGCTATGATCAATCACAGAATTCCATTCGAAAAAATGTTTGACTCAAAGGTCTTTCTTCATCTATCTCTTGTATATAATTATTCAAAAAGCAAAATACAAAATTTTAAAACCCACAAAAAAAAAATGAGGCGGAGAAAAATGGTGGTTTATTGTCATTTCAGGCAATAACCCGTGTTATAAAGTAAAGAACAAAGCCATGCTTAATATTATTTTTTTTCAAATCTCTTGCTCTGATTCTTAAAACAAATGTTTGTCACCAAAAGGACAAACGTTTTCTTTCCAAATATTTTTCCGTCTAATGATTCTTCTGAAAAAATATTTGCCATCTAATGAAAACAAAATTGCTTTGAAAATACCTCGTACTCTATTATTCTTGTAAATCATCTGTGCTTATCATCTGTTAAAATCTCTATCTCTCAATCAAAAACTTGTGTCATTGATTGAATGGGAGAATCATTTCAATCGAATTAAAAAGAGTATTTTTAAACAATTGGCACGTAAACGAGTAAGGTCTTCCGTTGGATAATCAAAATGAACAATGTTTTATACAAGTGATTCAAGACCTTTGCTAATGTTATGTTTTCAAAAGATACTCATGCATGTTTAAACAATGGAGTTTAAAGTCTAAAAATATGATCCTTATCAGTTAAAATGTTTTTCAAAAGCAAGTCACTATTCTCCTCAAAAGCTCTCAAAATTTAATTTAAATCAATAGAGATCACAACTCTCAAAGGATTTGAAAAGTGTGATCGGGGGAGAATTTGTGATTTAAATTGGATTTAAACTGATAACTCGATAATTGGTTTGATATGCGTTTAGCAAACTCTCCACCATTCATGTGCCAAACGATTTTAAATTTTCCATGCACATGTTAAGGGGGAGCATTTATGTCAAAACAAAATGGATTAAAACGTGACTGACTTGTCTCTAAGTGCAGATTCCTTCTAATATGTGCAAAACTCTTTCAAACCTCGAGGCACATATTGAGGGGGAGCAAACTTGTGAAAATCTCATCCTTCCCCAATATGCTTTATCTTCTTGATTTGATCAGGGAAGTGATGTTGATATCTTTTGGAAAATGGTAATCAAAGAAGTTAATTCTTCCTCTTGCCTCCGTGTGCCAAAACGATTTCAAATACATGATGCACATATTGAGGGGGAGCTCTTTTTCTAAAAATATCAAAAACAATTCAGGTACAAAATGCTTTGATAATATATCACAAGTATCTGGATTGATTTTCAAATGGTTTTCAATTGGTTCCAATGGTAGATGAACAATACCAAATAGACCGACCAAATTTACTTTATGTATGGTGATATAAGGATGATAAGGTTGGGCATTAGTTCCCATGATCATGAACTAGAGGGATCTACCCAGGGACAATCCACTAGATAGTGTAGAAGTCATTAGATATGATGAAAAAAGGAGAAAATTTAGATATGGGAAGAGTGCGGATTGAGACAGAGCTAGTATTGGAATAAACCCAACAAGGTTCTAGTTATGAAGTCCCGGTAAGCACTGAAGGGGTTGAAGAATGTAAAAGAAATGAATGGAAAAAGGGGTGAAAAGAAATAACCCTCTAATTATTCAACCTTAGGGCAGAAACCGGGTTCAATTCATATGCTACTGGTGGTTACCAAGGCAACATCGATATTGAAGACAAGACGTCATGGACCCACTGACGCACTGCACTACAACTTCCCAAACCACTCAAGTTCCTCTTAAAAGGACTTGTTTCATTCTCACAAGCGAACCGACATCATCTATCGACTTTCTCTTAGAGATGGTTGATATTGAAGAAGGAGACCCTCTCCCTAGTCTCCAGAATAGGAACCAAATGTGCATAATTGAGTCTAGAGCCTCGAGATCATCAATAAATCTAATTAGGATACTTGTCAATGAAGACTCTGTTTCACACAATGTGGAAAGAGAGAATATATTTTAAGAGTCCTACGCATTGTCCTTGTGGTATTGCTAGAACATCTGAGTGATATGCAAACATAGTCACAATGAAGATAGAAAGCCTTCTAGAGCCAACATCAAACAAGCTCTTGGTAGGTGGCATGTGAGATCTATCCAATAGATCAACCATGTGACAACCGGATAGAAAGCGATGGGGCAATTCAATCTTGAATCAACCTTGGTCGAGAAAAGGATTGACGGATACCTTTGAAAAACCGGTCGTTGTGCTTAAAACTCTTTTCTCTAGCACATCGGCTATGTATTAATATTTCAAAATAAAAGGTGTTTATGATTGATAATTGATTTTTCTTTAAAACCTTCGTTGTATTGCAAAAACACTTTATTTTGAGCAGTACATGATTGTTTTCAAATCTCTTTTCATCAATCAGTGAATCTCAAATTATTTGGTTCACTCACTGTGTTGTCTTCTTTGAGACGTTCTTTGTTTGAGAACAGCTAGAGCAGCTGCGAAACCACCGTCAAGGAGATTCTTCGAATTATACCGATCACGGCAGTACTTGTACGATCAACGGGGATCCGTAGGCCGTGTACCTCAATTCAACGAAAGTGATCAAAGACACTTTCGTGCGCTTTATTACTAACTATTGTATGCGGTACACGGACGTTTGCGGTGAAACGAATAGAGAAGTCAATCCATAGCCGCATGCTCACACAACACATTCATTTCAAAAGCAATCATGATTAGTGCATCAATGACTATGATATTTTCACTCCATTCTTACGCTTCTGTGCAAATATCATGAATCAACTAAAGCTTCCGCTACTTTGATGAAAAAATTCATGATCCGAATGTGAGCATGTCGGTCCACTGTCACAACATCACACAAATTCAACACCACAATGGAAGAGTCGAGATTTATGCAAGGCGATGATCTCAAAGGCTAAAACTCATCATCACGTGGATTAGTTAAAGACCTCCACTTGAATTATCCAAACATGGAAAACATGAAGAATCAAAGACTACGAGCTTCTGAACAAAGAACCTAAACAAGAATTCAAGAACAATCTTATTGTAATATCTGTTTGTAATATGTTTAAATTGAGGTGACCTCCCTTAGGGGGAGATTGTTAGGAATTAGAAAATTCAGTCATTAAAGTGTCGGTCACCTCAAGTATATGTAATCATAAGAAAGCTCATAGTAGTAGTTATTTAATGTTAGTAAGTAGTTAGTTAAGTAATACCGTGGAGGACGGATGGGTCTTTACCCACTATGCCGATCCACGCCGTAGGTGGCGTTTATTTTAAGACACTATAAATACCCTCTACCTTTCAAGGTAGAGGGTTGGAGCTTTCAATACCATTTTTCTTTGTTTCACATAGTTCCCAACTCTCTTCCCTTTCTCTCTCTAGAACTTTCTCTCTCTAAAACCTTGTTAACGCCTCATATGATTATGGTGTGATGTGTTTGTGAAATCCTATATCTTACAAGACATATTCAAACTAACTCTAGAACATCTAATGACAAACCACAAGAAACTAATATGATTCCCTCTACTGAAACAAGAATAGTTGCCTCTTTTCCTAATGCATGCCCTTCACAGCCTAAGAGCAATACAAGGAAGAATAGGAAGTTACGACGTAAGAAAAGAACAATAAAGATCTCTAAAGAAGAAGAACACCTTAGGACTTTGAATAAAACTCAAGTTGCACCCACTTTAGATATTGCGTCTAACAAATGTAAGGAAAAAAGTGATGTAACGAATCTTTGAATCTTTAAGTACTTTAAATGTTATGTTTGAAGATTCTTGTGTTGGTTGTCATAAAAGCATGTTCTCTCGGTTGTCATGATAAATGTGTTGCTAAGGCTATCTTGAATCGTAAGCGGAATAATAGAAAACGGAATACCTCTAGGCCCACTAATGCTTCTAATTATGTGCTAGGTAAACCACCCTCTAGTGTTCGGCTCACGATCATTGATGTACCCATAGAATCCCCTTCACCTCCTAGGAAGACCTTATCACCTAGTGCATTTACTAAGACCAAAGATAAGACTAGTTGGAGATGGCAGAAATGGTTACATAATACACTAGGATTTAAATGGATACCTAAAATCATAAACATGTGTGTTTCAACTATAACTGCTTCGGAACCCTCTAACTCTTCGGGTTCCACATCTACTTATATTCCATCTATGTCGATCTGTGTAATGCGGTGATACGTATCATCCTTTGGATTGTTGATAGCCGGATGTTCCGACATATGACGAGCAATCTCAAATGTTATCAAACTTTGTTTCAAAGTTCATTGGCACTGTCAGGTTCGGGAATGATCATTTCGCAACTATCATGGGCTACAGAGATTACATCAATGGTAAGATCGAAATTAGCAGGGTTTATTATGTGTAAGTTCTCGGTCACAATCTCTTCTCAGTTGGTCAATTTTGTGATGGAGATTCGGAAGTTGCTTTTCGGGAGAAAACTTGTTTCATTCGTGATCTACAAGAAAACAATCTTATATGCGGTACCCCACATCAAGTCTTTATACAATCTCAATGTAAGACATGATTGCTTCATCTCCCATATGTCTACTTTCAAAGGCAACATCTACAAACTCTTGGCTATCGCACCGCCGACTATCACACTTAAACTTTCAAACCATAACCAATCTTGTACGATTCCAATTTGTTGAAGGTCTCCCAAGATTTTGGTACTCCAAAGATTACCTATGCTCAGCTTGTGAACAAGGGAAAATCACTCGTGCTCACTTTCCTTCAAAGGTGGAACACAACTCACAGCATGTGCTTCATCTTCTTCACGTGGATTTGTGTGGCCCGATGCGCGTGCAGACGATTAATGGCAAACGCTACATCTTGGTAATTGTGGATGACTACTCAAGATGGACTTGGGTTTATTTTCTTCAAAGTAAAGATCAAGCTCCACAGATGATCATCACCTTTCTCACGAAAATTCAAGTTTAGCTCCAGAACACAATCAGACAAAGGAACTGAATTTGTGAATCAAACTCTTCGTAAATATTATGAGAAAGTGGGAACTGAGCATCAAACATCAATTGCACGAACAATGGAACAAAACAGAGTTGGTGAAAGATGAAACCGTACGTTAATGGAAGATGCAAGAACGATGTTGATAAATGCAAAACTTCCAGATTACTTATAGGCTAAGCCGTGTCAATACATGCTACATTTAGAATCGTTCAATGATTACCAAACGCCACAACAAAACACCCTATGAGCTTATCTACGTGAAGAACCGAATCTCAAACACTTTCATGCATTTGGATCCCTTTGTTACCCAAATAATGATCGTGATGACTTTGGTAAGCTCAAAGCTAAAGCTGACATTGGAGTCTTTGATGGATATTGTGAAAACTCTAAGGGTTACCGGATCTGGAATCGTCGTACAAGGGAGATTATGGAAACAATTCATGCAACTTTCAATGAACTTACAGAAATGGCTTTGAGCATAACAGCTTGGAACCTGGACATAACCGGCTAAAATTCCCCCAAACCTCATGATCAGCTGAACCAAGCCTCCAGCTTACTCGTCAACAAATGGAACAGCTATTTGCTCCTCTGTTTAGTGATGATATTGATCAACGTGCTCAAGATGTATCAACTGTTTCCGCTGCTCAACCTGATAAGAATCCAATATGTGATACACCTGAAACAACAACAACTGTTGAAGAAGCACCACCAATTGATTCTACAACAACAGCACAACAAACAGCATCAATGACGCAACCGGTGATGATCTTTTGAATAATGAAGTACCTCCACCTGCAGATTATGATCCAAATGCGTTCTTCAATCCGTTTGCTAATGAAACTGCCACATCTGATGTTGCGGAATCATCCACAAGCCATTTTAATCCTCCTAATCTGCAGCATGTATATCAACATCAACCCTCCACACATCGTTGGACGAAAACCCATCCTCTTGTGAACATTATTGGAAACCCGAATCAACCAGCCGTAACTAGACAACGCCTTCAGACTGATGGTGAACATTGCATTTATGCACTTACCATCTGCTAAGCTGAACCAAAAAATATTAAGGAAGCCATGACATATGACAACTGGATTGAATCCATGCAAGTAGAACTTAACCAGTTTAAATGCCTTGAATTATGGGAATTGGTTGAAAAACAAACTGGGGTCTATGTTATTGGTCTGAAATGGATTTGGAAAAATAAGTTGGATGCTGAAGGTATGGTTATCCGAAATAAGTCACGTCCGGTGGCTAAGGGTTATAGACAAGAAGAAGGGATTGACTACGAGGAATCATTCGCACCGGTTGCTAGACTTGAGGCTGTACGGATTTTTCTGGCATTCACGGCTCACATGAACATCACGGTCTTTCAGATGGACGTCAAAATTGCTTTTCTGAATGGTAAACTGAAAGAAACGGTCTATGTTAGTCACCGAAGCATTTGTTGATCGAGTTCCCGAATCACGTCTATAAACCGAACAAGGCTCTCTACGGTCTCAAACAAGCCCCTCGGGCGTGGTATGATGAGTTATCATCCTTCCTCCTATCTCACAATTTTGTCAAATGATCGGTCGACCCAACACTTTTCATCCAATATCACGGGGCACACATTTTAATTGTTCAAATTTATGTGGATGACATCATTTTCGGGTCAACACATCTAAAGTACTCAAACGCTTTTCAAGACTTATGAAAAACATTTTGAAATGTTCATGATGGGTGAACTTATGTTCTTTCTAGGACTGCAAGTTCATCAATCACCCCATGGTATTTTCTTGAGTTAGTCCAAATATGCTCTTGAAATTTTAAACAAAAATGGAATGCAAAACTATGACACCTATGCCACACCAATGGTACATACCAAGAACTGGTGATTTACATGGGAAATTGGTTGACGTACCAAATCAAGTATCATTGGGTCTCTCATGTATCTAACTGCCGGAGACCGATATTGTCTTTCTTTGTATATCTTTGCTCTGTTATCGATCGACCAACTGAAACTCACCCCTCTGAGGCTAAAAGAATCCTCCGATACATCAAGGGAACCATTAACTTAGGGATTTGGTATCCGAAGGATTCTGGTTTTGAACTAATAGCTTTTGACAGGGCGATCACGCATGTTGCTTAGATTCTCGGAAAAGTACTTGAGAGCTTTACAATTTCTTGGTGATAAACTGGTGTCATGGCAATCGAAGAAGCAAGATTGTACATCTCTATCCTCAACCAAGCGAATATGTAGCCATGTTCGCATGTTGTGCTCAAGTCATCTGGATGAGAACACAACTCAAAGACTATGGTTACGTATTAGATAGAATCCCGATGTCTTTGCGACAATCGAAGTGCTATTGCAATCTCGTGCAACTCGTTCAACACTCGAGTATAAGCACATTGATCTTCGGTATCATTTCATCAAGGAGCATGTGGAAAAGGGTACCGTTGAATTATACTTTGTAGGTCTGAATACCAACTAGATCTTCTCACCAAAGCCTTAGCTCCTGCTAGGTTTACTGAGTTGGTCCACCTGATTGGTATGCTGTGTTTAACTCAAAGGAACTGGATGAAATTTTAAAACAATCTTAAAACCACACAAACACCAAAACCTCTTTTGAAAAGATTTTCTCAAAAACAAAATACAAAATTAGAATATCTATAAAAAAACAAAAATATTCTTCTCTCTAAATTTCTTTCAACATGGCAAGTACAAATCTTCAGTCAACACTTCACACTTTGAAAAATTTCAAAATTTTTCACGGATAAGTGTTGAGGGGAGAAAGTAAATATTTTCTGTTTCATAAAACCTTGCACTTGCATGTTACCTAATACGATTGTATCTCGATAATGGTGGACACGTTTCTTGTTTCTTGACACTCCTCGGGCTCAAACTTATAAAATTTCAATATTTTCAAAGTCAAGGGGGAGTGTCGTCAAGTTTCTTTCCAAATATCATGCTTTACGTAACCAAAATGGAAGTTATGGCGTTGGATGAAAATAATTGAGGTGGAGGGACCAAAGTTGCCAAAAGTTCAAACTTATTTTTATCATAACTACTCCACCTAACTTTTTCAAAACATTTAATTCGCACATTAAATTCTTTCAACTACCCATGCCACGCATAAAAATCAAACCACTAATCCGTGTTTCAAACTTCAAATTTGTAAGTGATTTATGATTCTTGGGGTTATTCTAAACATAGGTTTTGATTTATTCGTAAATCCAACGGATAGATTTAACCCTAGGCGTGTTTTCATGTTCTATGCATATGCGTATGAACATGAAATCATGTTTGGGTGCTTTTTGTTGAAATAAGTATGTTAAAGCGTTACTAAGGTCATTCTAAAACTATTTCTAACATGAAAAACCACCCAGAATCAATCAATCAATTTTGGAAAATAGGGTTTATCGTATGAATTGGGGTTTTCTATTGTGATTGTTTCTGAGTAATTAGTAGGTTGTATGATGATTAGGACATGATAAATAAACCAAAACCACATTTGATTCTTACCCTGAAACAAGTAATTGAAAGAAATTAAGATTTATGGTTTAGTATCATACGAATTGGGTATTTTTTATCCCTAAGGTCTTTGATGTTAAAACTTGTTACAACATAATCATATTGCCTCTAAGACATCACAAAATTAATTTGGTGCATTTTCCATGGTTAGATTCCTTGTAAAATTTGAATTCTAGGGTTTAAGTTTTACGCGTAAGTAAATCCTACGCGTAACTGTGTATGATTGTGAGTATACGTGAGAGTGAAAGGGATTGAAAAAATGTGTTAATGAATATGTTATGATGAATTTATTTCAGGTTTTACGCGTGAAAATTCAGAACCAAGGTTAACCATTGGATTTCTACGCATAAGGATCACCTTACGCGTAGAATGTTATTCGTAAGAGAAATCTTACGTGTAACCTTTACGCGTAAGGTTCTACAATGGGACTACACGTATCCTGTGAAGGATATGCGTAAACTTGAGTCTTACGCATAAGGTTCACTCTTACGAGTAAACCTTACGCATAAGTTCTAACATACGCTTACGCGTAAGCTTTATGCCAAGCTCTTTTCCTACGCGTAACATTTCTTACGCGTAAGAGAAGTTCCTATGCATAAGCTTATGCTTACGCGTATAATCAACTGTTTACGCATAAGCTTGCAATTTTTACGCATAAGCCAAAATTTAACCTCATCAATGAATTGTTACGTGTACAAACTTGTGAATAAATAAATCATAACGTCACAAAACCAAAATATAACTAATAAGCTATAATGGTTAATATGTTGTGTAAATAAGTGAATATTTGGACTTTAAAACTCAAAATTGATTAATTCATGAAACTTATCACGATTACTTTGGACTATTGGACAAACAAGCGAGGTTGGACTCGTAACATTCATCAACATAACATATTCAATAATTGGACAATAAAATCAACTTTTGACTAACGTAATGTCTTTCGATATGTTGGTTCTTTTGGCTCAATTTCTTTCAGATCACAATATGGACGTCACAATGGAAAACGTTGATGCACCGAATGTTCTCACAATGGAAGACATTTTCCCCACCGATTACAAGATGAAGATTGGGAAGAACAATATCCGAGTCGATTTTGATAACTTCACGTGTCTCGAGTCTTCTTGTCACATTCTTTGTGGATATTTTGAAGACTCATCGTTACAAGAATATGCTCACTAATTCGTAATGGGAGATTTATGTTCACCAATTCTGGCGCACCATGCAGAAGGCCAAAGGTCAAGATGTTGTGACAGTGACACTCAACGACAAACAAGTCACCATCACTCCAGCAGACTTAAGGGCTATTCTCCTTCTTCCTACCATCCAGCCTGCCAATTACATTGCTACTCCTTTGGAAGAGGTCACTCTCCAGTTCATGGTCGACATTGGCTATAATGAAGCTGCTGGGATTATCACCAAACACTCTTCAGTGGATCTTAAGAATATTCCTCAGCCATGGAGAACCCTCTACATCATGATCGCCAAATCAGTTTCTAGACATGATAGTGGTTATGAGCATCCCCAGCTCATGGAACTACAAGTATTTTGGGTCATGATCAACATGATGCACATTGATTTCGCTACTCTGATATGGGAAGACATGATGTCTTACCTTAAAAAACCTCGCGCCAAGATCCCATACATCAGATACACAAAACTGTTGATCCAAAGGATTCTAGGGAATAATCTGGATATTCCCTTGAGACTTGATTACCCCACCATCACTCCGTCTTTGCTTGAGCCTACACTCAATGTTGTCGATTTAAAGACTCAACAACAAAGAAACAAGGTCTTTGTTTACAGTTGCCTTATGCTGGCGATATCAAGGAACTTCAAAGCGTACAAACGTTATCCGAAGCAATTGCATAAGGCAAAGTGGGATTCATCGATGAAAAGTCTTCCGGTGTACCTGTAAAGAAGACAAGGAGATCGGCGATCTGGAAGTGTTGCAAGTACTGAGAGTACACGTAAGTATCCAAAGAGGACTCGCATAATCAAAAAGAGAGTTCCATCAAAGGGTGCTATCCCTAATCCCAAACCAGAACCAAAAGTGATGGATGAGGACTCAAAGGACACTGAAACAGATGAGGAGGTTATCTACTGAAGCTGCAATGATAATACACTAACAGTTGCAAAACCTCCAAGTCCCAAGACTAACAAGGAAAAACTCCAGTTCTGAGCAAAAGGAAGAAGAGAGCTTAGATGAAAAGCCACAGGATGAAGAAAGAGAATACCACAAGAAGCTAAAGAATCTCAGATTAAAAACATGTTGCTAAGGAGTTCAATGCGCAACAAACTCGTGGCCCTGGAGGGTCAAGTGGTGGTGCACTAACCACACCAGTTTCCGATGCGGTTAATCAACCATATAAGGGAACTGGTACCACCCCCACGAATCGAACAACAACGTGACTAGAGGATGAGATCATCTTTGACTTTGAGGAACCGGAAAAGGAGAAGACTGAGAAGATTACTGATAAAGATGTTGAGGCTGCTGCTAAAAGCGTAAGAAGAAGCTCAAGCTCGCGGATGGAGAGGCAAGGGTCAAGGCTGAAGAAAAGGCTAAAGCTGAAAAGGAAGCCGATGATTATCTTCTAGATAGTCCCGAACGTAGCAAGGAACAAACTTCTGAGCCACAAAAGGACCCTGAACCTTCTCATGACTCATCATCGTCAGACTCATCTTCTCATTCATCTCCACCCCATCCAAGCACCACCAGATCAGCATCCAATCTGGTGAAGAAATCGACCGACACATGGATATCACGAGGAAAGACAAAGATTGTCAAAGCTCGAAAGTAAGGAAGAAAGAAGTGGTCAATAAGAAACTGAATCAATTTGCAGACATAATCAATCTTCTTCAAACTGTGATAAAATGAGGTTTCGAGAAGAAAGGGATCGATTCAACCGCTTTTAAACAGAGATATCCAGGGGAAATGGATAAGACGATCAGAGAATACACTCACAAGTTTCTCCTCGACCTTGTCCCCTGAGTGACAAGAGAGATGTTCACCGACAACTCTATCGAATCTCATGCAATTGGTCAAGCAAACAATGCAATCTACTCTTGTAGCAATGAAAATCAATCCAATTGAGCCTGCGGTTGTCTCCGATCGAGTTGATTTCCAAGCTCGTGTTACAAATGTCTAAACGATCCAGCGTTTACTTACGACGAAGCGAAATTATTTGAGGCATTGCCGGAATATCAAGTCAAGACTTCTTGCAAAGAGTCAGTGAAAAGACTAAGCGTCCAAGAGCGATGATGATGCGGATAAGGATAAAGAACAAAAGCGCAAGAAGAAACGGTGAATCATCCTCTATGTTCTCCTGCAAAGACCTCCACCCCAAGAAGATCTCCACAACGTTCTCCTACTCTGACAAACCTCGGGACTCTGAGTCACCACCACAAACAGAGAAAACCGGTGATCACTTTGAATACACTGGTGGTGACAATGAAGAGATTCACGAGCCCCAACAACAACCAACTTCTTCTACATCAACAAAGAACCAGTCATCATCAAAGCCAAAGAAGAAGAAAAAGACCAATGTTGTGTCATAGCTAGATGAAGATGACACCGAAGAATATGACTGGTTCTCTAAACTTGTTGATGCTACACCTCAGTTACTGGAAGGTCAAGAACCGGTAGATGGTCGAACAATGGAGCATGTGAAGATTATACAAGAAAAGTTCAAGGTGAAGAAGATGACTAAAGCAGAGTTGAGGCGAATCAAGAATGACGCCTTTCAACTACTTAAGGACCGCTCAGATAGTGCCATTGAAGTCGAATATCATCTCGACAACATTGTACGAGCCATGTCTAACAACATCGATTGGCTCAACCCTGAAGCTAACATCGACTTCACCAGACCAGAAAAAGCTCCATATTACACAGACTGGACCAAAACACTACCTACCATTGGCCGACCGGATCAACCCAAGATTCCCTATCGTTATTTCTTCAACAATGACTTGGAATTCCTTCATCTGTAGCGATGTCACCAAGAAATATGCTACATCACTCACCTTCCCTTTCCCGGCAGCAATATACTCTAACAGCATAGCCATCGAGGAAGAAGCTACAAGAATGTTTGCTGACAAAGTGCAAAAGTATGACCTCGATGCACTGTATGGGATTCATCATTGGCCAGAACGCAGAAGAATCTACTACAGAAGCTGCCAGGTGCTCAAATCGAAAAAGGAAGTGTTTAGTGATCAACGGATCGTTGCAATAATGAATGTTACTCTGTCGTCTAAATGGGACTACTCATTCTTGAAAGCAATTAAAGTCAAACGTTAAGACGAAGAGGAATATGACTTCTCTGAAGCGGATTTCCCAAGATTGTCGCTAAATGACATTGAAGATATGTATCTTGCCAAGGTACAAGGAAGAATGCGACACTTCTCAACAAACATCCAGCTTTAGTACATCAAATCGTTGCTAATATTCATCAGGAGCATCGTGATCCAAGAACGTGTAGAAGATATTCAACTTGCCGTGGAATCATACCCGAAGCGTGTTAATCTCACAAAACCACAGCTAGACCTTCCCGATATAAACCACCTTGCTCGGTACACCATCATCAGGAAACCATTTGGGGTAGTTTACCGCAGTGAACTACACCACAATTGCTTCATGGCGTGCAAAGAGCTTCATAAGTTTGGGGATCACACATTAAAGAAGGTTCGGGACGGGTTAGCATATCGGTTAAAGGAGATCCATGACACATAGGGTAACCAAAGATGGAATTCTAGGGATTAGAGGGATGTGAAGAAGATCATTACCAGGATATATGAAAGGTTGTTCAGACGGGATCAGATAAGGACACTGGAGAGCTTTGTTGGTGGGAGTCCGAGCATATGTCTAACAGGCTACCAACGCCCGACGAGAACTCGATGTTATTGCCGGACTACCTGGTACCCCTTGATTTGTTTGTATTTTCATTATTTGGATGTGTGAACTTTATCTGACTATAGCTTGTGCACACATAACGGTGTACAACCGTACATTTAATGAAAGGACCCTGTGGTACGCATCAGTGCCACAATCCTATAAAAGGAGCGAAAGCTTCTTACTTTTGAGTAAAACTTATCAAAACTTTCATTTTCAAAGTTTTGCTCAAAAGGACAAGTACTTCCCTTTATAATTTTCAAAACCTCAAAAGTTTATATCACCTGTTGAGGAGGAGTATTTGCGTAAAAACTTTGTTCACAAAATTGTTCTTCATGGTAATCTTCCCACAAAACTCGAAATGGACATATTCGATATCAAAATTTCATCAAAAATAACATTTAATATGCCATTTTTGAGGGGAGAAAAATTATGTGATAAGAAATATGTTGTGAATTGCTATTTAATCTTCGTGCTAAAAACTTAACCAATGAATTGACGAGACCTAAAATGTCATACATCGAAAAGATTAGTCTTACAAGACTTATCCGAGTAGACTGTACCATTCGAGAAACTCTTGATAGACATGAACTTTGACGGGTTTGACAACCCTTTCGAGGTTTGTCCACATCTTCAAGATAGTTATTAGAGCTAGTTGTTACCTAAAAGGCGATAATGCATCTCTTTAACTATTCAGCGTCGTGTCTCCAAGGAATTGTCTATCTCGAGTCGATCAATTCAAAAGTGCACTCTCTTCTCTCACCGTGCATATTTCAGTCAAAACACTTAAAGCACGTGTGGAGGGGGAGTATTCCTGCAAAATACAAAACTCTCACTGTGGTACAAAATGTTTTTACTCATAACCACTTTGAGAGATTTTCTTGAAAATGGTTTTATGGCAACATAGGTTAGTCATAGAGTTATAAGGTGACTAAGGTTAGGAATAACTGTCCTATGATCCGCCAAAGCCGGAGGGATGTACCCAAGGATACCACCAATAGTTAGAATTAGAAGTCCTTAGGTATGATTATAAAATGGAGAAAATGAGAATCAGAGAAAGAAGGAGTTAAAGAATTAAAAAGAAAAGTAAAGAAAAGGGTGAAAACAAATAGCCCTCCAGATTATTCAACTTAAGGCAGACACCGGGTTCAATTCATATGCTACTGGTTGTCACTTGATGACACCGGTATTGAAGATTAAAGTCATCATGGACCCATTGACGCATGCACTAAACCTTCTTAGCCACTCAAGTTTCTCTCAACAAAAGCTTGTTTCATTCTCACAGGGAACCCTACGTAAACTATCGGCTTTCTCTTAGAGATTGCTGGTATTGAAAAAAGAGACCCTCTCCCTAGTCTCCACTCGGAAAACCAAAGCACTATTGAGTCTAGAGCCACGAGATTCGTCAAAAGATCTCTTAGGTACACTTTACATTTCATCACTTGTCGTTCAATAATAAGGACGCAAGTGATATAATTCTAGAGTCCTACACAGATCTTAGCAATCTGTCGAGAACATTTATGAGAGGTTCACAATGTGATCCTCGGTGATTGAATGGAAACTCTGCCGGGTCAACATCAAAAACCGATAGCAAGTCACTTGGTAACTGTAACATATTAGATTTCACAAATACACTAAACCATAACCATATGAGGCGTACAATGTGTTTAGAGAGAGAATGTTCTAGAGAGAGAAATGGAAGAGAATTGGGAACTTTAGTGAGAGAAAAACAAATCTTATTATGAGCTCCAACTCTCTACCTTGGGAGGTAGAGAGTACTTATAGTCATTACATAAAACACCACCTGACGGGCTGTGGATCAGGCATACAGTGGGTAAAGACCCGTCCCCTCCACGGTGCTACTAAACTAAATACTACTTAACATCAAATAACTACGACTACGAGCTTTCTAACGATTACATATACTTGAGGTGACCGACACTTTAACTACTGGATTTTCCAAATCCTAACAATCTCCCCCTAAGGGAGGTCACCTCAAAGACACATTAAAATTACATAGAATACAAACAGATATTACATTGAGATTGTTCTTAGATTCTTGTTCATGTTCTTTGCTCAGTAGCTCGTAGTCTTTGATTCTTCATTTTTACATGTTTGGATAATCTAAGTGGAGGTCTTTAAGCGATCCACGTGATACTTAAATTAGAGTCGACCTTTGAGATCATCGGCCACATTAATATCGACTCATCCTTTGTGGTGTTGGTATTATGTGATATTGTGACATTTGGACCGAGATGCTCACATTCTGGATCATGATATATTCTTATCAGAGTAGTGGAAGCTTCGTTGATTCATGATATTGGCAGCAGCATATTAGAAGCATGGAGTGAAAATATCAGAGTCATTGATGCACTAATCATGATTTCTTTGGAGCTGAATGTGTTGTGTGAGCATGCGGCTATGGATTGACCGCTTCATTACGATCGCAAGCGTCGGGGTGTACCGCACAAGGCGGTTAGCAATAAAGCGTATGAAAGTGTCTTTGATCACTTTCATTGAATTGAGGTACACGACCCACGGTTCCCGTTGATCGATAAAATCACTTCGTGATCGGGTATAATTCGAAGAATTTCCTTGACAGGGTTTCACATTTGCTCTAGCCGTTCTCAAATCGAACGTCTCAAAGAAGACAACACGGAGTGAGTAAACCCGAATTGAGATTCGATTGATTAAAAGATATTTGAAAAACAATCGTGTATTGCTCAATAGAAATTGTTTTCGAAATACAAAGAAGGTTTTAATGAAAATCAATTATCAATCAAAAACACCTTTTATTTTGAGAAATAAATACGGTCGATGTGCAAAGAAAAGAGTTTTTAGCACAACGACCGGTTTTACAAAGGTATCCGTCAATCCATAACTGAACGGGGATTGATTCAAAAGATTGAATCACCTCATTATTTACGTTCGTTGTCACATGGTTGATCTATTGGATAGATCTCACATGCCACCTACCGGGAGCTTGTTTGATGTTGGCTCCAGAAGGCTTTCCATCTTCATTGTGATTATGTATGCATATCACTTTCGGATGTTACGGCAATACCACAAGGATAATACGTAGGACTCATAAGATATAATCTCTCTTTCCACATTATGTGAAACATAGAGTCTTCATTGAAAGTGTCCTAATGAGATTTATTGATGATCTCGTGGCTCTAGACTCAATTGTGCATATTTGGTTCCTATGCCGGAGACTAGGGAGAGGGTCTCCTTCTTCAATATCAACCATCTCTAATAGAGAGTCGATAGATTATGTTGGTTCCCCGTGAGAATGAAACAAGACCTTCTAAGAGAAACTTGAGTGGTTTGGAAAGTTGAAGTGCAAGTAGTCGTCCTTTGGGTCCATGATGTCTTGTCTTTAATAGATGTTACCTTGGTAACCACCAGTAGTATATGAATTGAACCCGGTTTCTACCCTAAGGTTGAATAATTGGAGGGCTATTTGTTTTCACCCTTTTCTCATTCATTCTTTTTCATTCTTCAACCCCTTCAGTGCTTACCAAGACTTCATTACTAGAACCTTGTTGGGTTTATTCGATTACTAGCTCAAACTCAGTCCGCACTCTTCCCATATCTCACTTTTCTCCTTTTTTCCATCATACCTAAGGACTTCTACACTATCTAGTGGATTTTCCCTGGGTAGATCCCTCCGGTTCTAGCGGATCATGGGAACTCAACCTAACCTTATCATCCTTATATCACCATGCATAAAGTAAATATGGTCGGTCTTTTGATATAGTTCTTCCGCCTTGAAACCAATTGAAAACCATTTGAAAATCAATCAAGATACTTGTGATATAGAATCAAAGCATTTTGTATCTTAATTGTTTTGATATTTTAGAAAGGCTCCCCCTCAACATATGCATAAAAATTCAGAATTTGTTTAGAACATGGAGGCAAGAGATCTTTGAAATCGTTAGATTAAGAATGAAAGGTTCAATCTTTTGATTAACATTTTCTAAAATGATCATCATCACTTCCCAATCAATTTGAGTAGATAAAACATTTTGAGGAAGGATGAGGTTTTCAAAATTTTGCTCCCCTTAATATGTGCCTCGCAGTTTGAAAGAGTTTTGCACTTATTAGGGAACCTGCACTTAGAGACAATTCAATCACGTTTCAATAATTTGAGGTTTAAAGTAGATGCTCCCCTCAACATGTGCATGGAAAATTTGAAATCGTTTGTCACATGCGGGGGGGAAAACATGCTAAACACTTATGAAACCATTTATCGAATTATCAGTTTAAATCCAATTTAAATCACAAATTCTCCCCCGATCACAATTATCAAATCATTTGAGATTTGTGATCTCTGTAGATTTAAATTGATTTTGAAAGCTTTTTTTTTAAGGAGAATTGTGACTTGATTGTGAAAACTTTTTAACTGATAAGGATTGGATTTTTAGACTTTAAACTCCATTGATTAAACATGCATAATTATCTTTTGAAAACATAATAATAACCAAGGTCTGGAACCAATTGTGTAACATAATGTAAAACATTTTGAGTAGACCTTACTCATTTAAGTGATAATTGTTTGAAAAGAACACTTTTTGATTTAATTGAAAAATCATTCTCCCCCTCAATCAATGACGAAAGTTGTTGATTGATGGATTGAGATTTTGACACTTGATAAGTTCTTTTGATTTTCAAAAATAGAGTTCGAAGTTTTTTCAAAACAATTGAGTTTTCATAAGATTGCAAATATTTTTCAGAGGAATCTTTAGAAGGAAAAATATTTGAAATTAAACATTTGTCTTATAAATGACAAACATTTGTTTTTAGAATCAGAGCATTAGGTTTGAAATATGAGATAAAGCATGGCTCGATTCTTTCTTTGAAAAATGGGTTACTGCCTGAAATGACAATAAACCATTGTTTTACTTTCTCTCAATTTTTTTTTTTTTTTTTTTTTTTTTTGGACATTCGAACAATATCTAAAGTCCAGTGTCATTCTTTGAATGACAGCACAAAGACCGTAGATATATATTGAATCAAGAAAGATATGACAAAAAGACAATATTTTTAGAGATTTTCTGAAAGTTTTATATTTTTCTATTTGGTTTTTGTTGGTTTTATAATTTTGTATTTTGCTTTATGAATAAATATATACAAAAGATGGATGAAGAAAGACCTTTACTCCTCGTCTTCCTCTTGAAGACGTTTGAGTGTTTCCGGTTGAAGGCTTTTAAGCCAAGTCGAGGAAGAATAAACTCACAACGTTCTCTTGGAAGAGCTTTGGTGAAGATGTCGCTAACGGTATTGACTTAACAAAATAGAGTTCTACCACACCTGTTTTCCACTTGTTCCCCGATGAAATGATGTCGAATGTCGATGTGCTTTGCTCTTGAGTGTTGAACGTTGTTGCATGAGAGAGCAATAGCACTTTATTATCCGCGATCTGAGGATTTTGTTGAATTCAAAGCCATAGTCAGATAATTAGGATCTCATCCATAGGATTTGAGCACAACAAGATGACATGGCTATGTATTCCGCCTCTGTAGAGAAATAGAAGTACTCATTTGCTTCTTTGAAGACCAGCTCACAAGCTTATCACCCAAAAGCTGAGCACCTCTGACGCATTACTCGACGAGTATCTTGACATCTGCTGATCGGCAAGATCGCATAGGTGTTAGTGACATACCGGTGTCCTTCGGCTACCAAAGTCCCATATTGATGGTTCCTTGGACATACCGAAAGACCCGTTTAACCGCTTCAAGGTGCTATTTAGTAGGCTTAGCCTGATATCTAGCACACATGCACGAACAAGATGTAACAAGATGCGCTACGCTGGTGAGGTACATCGGGGATCCAATCATATACTCGATATTTCGTTTTATCTACCATGATCCTCGAGTGGTCCTCATCTAGTTTAGTACGTTCTATCATGGGAGTGTCAACAGGGGTCACAAGAATCAAATCCAAATTTCTTTAAAATCTCATTTGCATATTTAGATTGAATAATAAAAATGCCTCAGGACTTTGTGAAATTTGTAATCCCAAGAAAAATGACATTTGTCCCATCATTGACATTTGAAATTTGCAACCCATTTCATTTGAAAAACGATCACATTCATTGGGGTCAGTCGAGGCAAAGATAATATCATCAACATAAATTTGATCGTGAATTAAATGTTTTCTGACTTCTGGTGAACAATGTGGATCAATTGCTCCTTTCTTTGAATCCGATTGGATAGAAGAAACTTTGATAGAGTATCATACCATGCCCTTGGAGCTTGCTTTAAACCGTAAAGAGCCTTCTTCAAAAGATAGACGTGAGTAGGATGCTCTGGATTCACAAAGCCTTTAAGTTGGGACGATATCGACTTCTTTAAGATCTCCATTAAGAAATGCCGTCTTTACATCCATTTGATAGACTACCATGTTCTTACTTGCAGCATTAGCCAAAAATATTATGATTGCCTCGTCTGACAAGCAGAGCAAATGATTCCTCAAAGTCAATACCCTCCTCTTGGCGATATCCTTTAGCCACTAACCTAGCCTTATTTTTCAACACATCATTATGCTCATCAAGCTTCACTTTGGAGATCCACTTTAGAGCAATGATCATAGCACCGAGCAAGTACTAATTCCCATACATATAGTCGATCAAACTCATGAATTTCTTCTTGCATGGCATTAAACCGGTATCTTCATTCATAGCGAGTTTTCGTCTTTAGGTTTGATCTTAGAGTCTGGAGTTGAAGAAGCACCATAAGGCATCGGTTGCAAGTTGTTTCCGTGTGGATCTTTGGACGAAAGGTTTCCAATGATGTTGTCCAATGGGTGATCATGTGTCCATTTTCTAAGGTGTTCATGTGGTTGTTATTGTGGGCTGAAGTAGCGAGTCGATGTCTCGATGAAGATGGTTCGGATGATGATTGAGAGCAAATATGTTTTCAAATGGAGCATCTTCAGGAGTAGCAAAGGGATTAACTTCATCATTGATGCCAGAAACAATTCCATGATGTATATTTGTTGGAATCACTCCTAAACCTTATTCAAGTGTTAGTTACTCATATGTAATAGTTAGCTTATTATGGCCTTTATGTTTGTTATTAGCGTTAAGCTTATGTAGAAGGCCCATGAGCTTAGGCCCAAGCCCATAGGAGAAAGGGAAGGAGTAGGAGTGTTGCCCTAGCTCCTTGCCTATAAATACTTTGTAATAACCCTCACTTGAGAGTTGGTTGTTCAAGTTATTCTCTCTTTCACATACCTACGCCTAACCGTCTATAGTATATCGTATGTGTGTGTGAGTTTTACTTGTTCAATCGCCTTATCTCTTTCTTATAAGCTTGTGTGGTAAACCTTGTGACATAACAGTGGTATCAATCGCCAAATAGTTGGGTGAACACTTTTGTTTGAAGTTTTTGGTTTTGGGTTATACGCGTAAAGATAACGTGTTCTTTGGTTCGCTTCAAAACTTGGTTTTTACACTTTTTAATCCAAGATTCTTGTACTTTCAACGTTTTAAGGTGTTAAAATACTTGTTTTTGGCAAACATTTTCAAACTTTATGCGTGGATCGTTGTTTTTGAGCTAGTTTTTATTCGTAAGTATAGTTCTACGCATAACCGTTTTAAGAGCTTTGGATCATCAAGTTTCACACTTTTGTGTCTTTTGGTGTTATTGAAGCTATTTCATCACACAAAAACTGGTTTAGAAACAACTTTGAGCAAAATCAAATTTACGAGTAAACCTACGCGTAGTAAAACCCTAAAACTACGCGTAAGTATTTCCTTGGTATGATCTTCATTTTAAGTGGTTTATTCCGTGTTTTCTTACTTGGTTAAGTCTGAAAATACGTCGACTTTGGATATCTTTTGCCTTTGTGAAGTGTAAAAGATCACTTGGGATAAAACCTAAAATTACGCATAAGCATAAAGCTTACGGCGTAGAAATCCTACGCATAAGATTTTTCTTACGCCTAAGCCTAGTCTTACGCATAAGATAATCCTACGCCTAACTTTCTACGCCTAACTTTTGTCTACGCATAACTTTAGCGTCTTTTCCTTACTTACGCGTAAGCTAAATTCTACGCGTAACCTCTAATTGTTACGCGTAACTTTGGTGTTTTACGCATAAGTGCTACTTGTCTATTGTGATTTCTATGCCTAAGGATACTTCATCAACAAAGGTTCATTCGACTACAAAGATCCATTTTTACCAACACAAGTTTATCAACATGTCACAACCACCATACTCTAACTATTTCCCTTACACTTATCCTCATCCTCAATGTCAACAACAACTAACTCCACAACATCAACAATGGAATCAACAACAAGCAATTTATCAACAACAATTTAACCAACAACATACTCCACAACTTGTTGCAAATCCACAACCTCAAATGGTTCAACCACCACCAAGTCTTCAAGTTCAACCATACACAAATGACTTCAATCAACATCCATCAAGGACCATTATGAAGGAACCCACTTGGTTTGCAAAGATGTTTGAAGCTTTAAGCATCCAACAATCAATTCATGAGGCTGGATCACTTGATAGACCTCCAATGCTCACTCCAGAAACTATGATCAATGGGTGATAAGGTTCTTTAGGTTTTGTGATCTAAAGAAGCCACATGGAAAGTTCTTAAAGGTTATCTTGGAAGGTCCATTTGAGATGCCTACTGTCATTGTACGGAGAAATCCAAATGCCATTCCACCAAGAGATGAACAAACGAACATTGCTATTTTTTGCAGACTTGAATCCTCAAGAACTTCTACACTATGAAGGAGATGAGCTTGCAATGGAATATATCCTCTTAGGATTACCAAACCCAATTCTTCGTAGTGTTGATGCTCAAAAGACCGCAAAGAAAATGTGGGATCATATTCGTCTTCTTATGGAAGGATCTGTACTCAATGAGGAAGATTTGGAATCCAAAATTTACTTGGCTTATGAACACTTCATGATTGAACATGGAGAGACACTAGAGTCCTATCATCACCGTTTTGCAGACATCATCAATGATTTGGATAAACACAACATCATCATGCCAATAATTGCGGTGAATACTAAGTTCCTGAGTAGTCTTGGTCTGAATGGGAGAAGTATGTCATTTTTCTCCGTCAAGCGAAAAACATGCATCAATATACATATGGATTATTGTACGATTACTTGAAGCCTCATGAAAAGGAAGTTGATAGGAAAGGATTCTCCGTGCTCAAATTGCTCCACCCACACATCCGGAAAATCAACAACTTGCCTTATATGCTCAAAACAGTTATTCTCCTCAACCGGCAACTCAACCAAGCTGCTACAATCACACCACATGATCCTTCACAACCTCCATCTCAACAAACTCAATTGGTTCCATACAACAACAACAATGCTCAAGCTAATGAGGAATCGATCCGTCAAGCATTGCAACAAGGATTTGCTATGATTGCTAATGCCTTTAGCCGTTATACCAACAAATCCAACAACTGTATTCATTCCTCGTCTAATACAAGGAATCAAGCATTTGTGAACAATGGACGAGTTGAAGTTGAGAATCGTGGTTATGGTCGTCAGATGGGCGGTGGTCAAGGGTTTAATTTTGTGGGTAGGAATAACAATCGAGCTCGGTGGTGGAGCAGGGAAATGCTGGAATGGGTTGAATGGTCTTCGATGCTACAGCTGCAATGAGAAGGGACACCTGGCTAATGCATGCCCAAAGCCAAGGACTAGGGGGTGCTTATTTCAAAGAGGCTCTTCTTTTGGCTCTTAAGGATGAATGGTGGAACTCTCATAGACAAAGAACGAGCTTTATGGCAAATCTTGACTTAGATGATGATATGGAGGACTTGCGGGCCAATGCAGTTGTTATGTTGATGGCTAATATGCATGAGTTACACATGAGTGACACATTCCCAGTGTATGACACGATGGCTTGTCTCGGTACCGAACAAACCATATTTATCTCGATCTCATATCTCGCCAACATCACGAATCCGGCAAGGCTCGAATGTTCAAAATCGCCATCCACATCTCATTCGGCGATTTTCAACTAGACCCGTAGTTATATTTGGCGATCAAGATGACCAACCGGTTTCCCTTGATAATCAAATTGACTCCGTGGTCGTACTTGAGGATCTCAAGTAATGATCATGTTGAGACTCACGTTGAACACGCCGAACTTTTGCCTCATCCGGATTTTGCTCGGTTAATACAAGACCAACAGACCATAGTGGAAAAATGTCATGCCATTAATCAGGACTTGAAATGCAAAAATGCACTTTTAACCAAGGATTTTGAATGTCTACAAAAGCAACTCAACTTTTTCAAAACTCAAGAAAAAGCGTGAAAAGCGGTTTTGAAGCGACCTTTGCCAAATCTTATCAAAAGCGAAAAATATTTAGAAAGACAAATCATTGATCTAGCCGCTTAGAAGAATGCTTTGTTGTCTAAAATAGAACATCTGAAACATGAACATAAAAAGCAAATTAACGCTCTCACCTTGGAAAATCAAAAGCTAAAAGGTGAGTTGTTAACTTGTCAAAAACAGTTCTCTGCATACAAAAAGCATTCAACGAAGCGAATAGATGATCATCTTGAAGAAATCATCGGCTTGCAAAACAAACTTAAAGAGTTTAAAGCTGTTGTTTACAAACATGGCGAGTCGGTCACGACCATTGAAAAGTTTACTTTAAAACCAAATCCAAATGGATATGGACCGAATCTTCGCGATTACAAACCTAAGCTTTCAACCAAAGCATTCAAACCAAATCTGAAGTTTCGGTCAGAGAATATAAAGTTGATAATTACATTATGAGTGTTGTTGAATATCATCGTCAAGAGGAATTAGATCACGAGAAGGCGAGAGTCGATCAAAATTAGAAAAAGTTGTTTACAACAAACCTTTTAACTATTCAAAAGCGGTCACTTTCGTCACACCAGCGGATTCTTCTAACACACCAAGGGTAATCATAAAAACACCCGAGTCTTCTAATGTTAATCCCAAACCAGATTATGCACAAACTTATGGTCCTTTACCTTCCATATGTGAAGTAAACTCAAAACACGAAAATCGCAAAATTCTTAGATATTTTGACCTTTTCATAGGTGACCTCAAAACTTTACAACATGAGATAGAATATCATTCTGAAATCAAAGTTCAACACTTTCAATCGCCTCTAGAGCGAGAACAAAGAGACATTTTTCAGAAAAATCTTTTACCAAATGTTAAAAATTTGAAAAGTTGTGCATTGTCTTGGGAAAGGGACTTTCATAAGGAACTTGGATTAATGAAGGTCATTTTCGAGAAAACCGAAACATCTATTTCTAACACTAAGCGTAAAAGAAAGCATTGAGAAAAGATGTTGATCGACTCTTGGAAGATGTCATCTGTCTGATGTCCATAATGTTGTGTTATTGAATTCTTTGTCATATGCATTTGATCATACCTCTGGCGATATCTTGTTGATTACGTGATAAATGTTGAGAACACGATCATGTGCTTGGTCGAGTTCTTAAAAGTTGAAAACAAGCGATTGTCAAAGCGAACTTTCAAATGCAATACGTCGTCTTAATTGGTGTCAAAAAGATATTCACGATCAACAACTTGCTTTTCAACACAAAATCGCAGTTGCGTGCAAAATCTTACGATCCTAAAATTGAGCAACTGGATGATCAAAGCGTGTCTTTTAAGTGTCAAATCTCAAAATATGAACAAGAACTTGTAAAAGTTAAAAGGAATATGGTGTCATATTTGATTTACTCAAAAGACTCGTGATGAAGCATCAAATGAACTTGATCATTATCTTGCACACATTAAAGAAGTTATGCATTTTCTTTGGAAATGTTCGGTCACGAAAATCAAGATCGATTCACACTATCTTCAAGTTAAGAGAAATGTTAGGAAAGTATGAACAACTTCGCCAACCATCATTAAGAGATTAGCCCCAGTAACACTTAGTACTCATGAACCTAGAATCCCTACTGCCAGATCACAAGTTGCTAAGCGTGCCTCCTTCTCTTGAAACAAGAATAGTTGCATTTTTTCCAAATGTCCGCACTTCACAACCTAGGAGCACTACATCGAAGAATAGGAAGTTGCGACCTAAGAAAAGATCAACAAGGAATGCTAAAGTAGAAGAACACCCTAGGACTATGAATAAGACTCACGTTGCCTCCACTATAGATATTGCGTTCGGCAAATGTAATAGAAATAGTGATGTAACGAATGCTAAACCGTTAAGTACTTTTGATATTGATCGATGCACCTTGTGTTATTTGTCGTAAAAGTATGAATTCTGATTGTCATGATAAATGTGTTGCTAAAGCTAGTATCTCTTGTTTAAGAATCCTAAGAAGGAATACCTCTAGGCCAACTAATCTTTCTAAGTGCATTGCTTGGTAGACCGCCTCTTTAGATTCTAAGAACGCATTTTATCCTGTAGCACCGTTTCACCTCCTAGGAATGTAGTACCACCTAGTGCATTCACTAAGACTAAAGCAAACACTAGTTGGAGATGGGAGAAATGGATATATAACACACTAGGATTTAAGTGGATACCTAAAGCTATTGATGTGGGTATATCTACTATACCGCTTCACGGAACCCTCTAACATTTGGGTTCCACATCTACTTCTATTCCATCGTGTGATGCGTGTGTAATGCGGTGTCTGAGATCATTCTGGATTGTTGATAGCGGATGTTCCCGACACATGACAGGCAATCTTAAAGTGTTATCAAACTTTGTTGCAAAGTTCATTGGCAACTTTGTCGGGTTCGGAATGATCACTTCAGCTATCATGGGCTCACGGAGACTATGTCAATGGGAACATCGAAATCAGCAGGGTTTACTATGTGGAAGGCCTCTGTCATAATCTGTTTTGAGGTCGGTTTTGTGATGGAGATTTGGAGGTTGCTTTAGAGAAAACTTGTTTCATTAAGTGATCTACAAGGAAATGACCTTATATGCGGATGGCGTAATTCTAGTCTCTACACTATCTCTATGAAAGACATGGTTGCTTCATCTCCCATCTGCCTACTTTCAAAGGCAACATCAACAAAATCCGGCTATGGCACGCGTCGTCTCTCACATTTAAACTTTCAAACCATCACCAACCTTGCTCGACACAAACTAGTTGAAGGACTCCCACGGTTTCGGTATTCTAAAGATCACCTTTGCTCAGCTTGTGAACAAGGAAAAGCACTCGTGCTCATTTTCCTTCAAAGGTGGAACACGACTCGACATGTGCTTCATCTTCTTCACATGGATTTGTGTGGCCCGATCTTGGCGTGCAAGCGATCAATGGCAAGCGCTACATCTTAGTAATTGTTGATGACTATTCACGCTGGACTTGGGTCTACTTTCTTAGCAAAGATCAAGCTCCACAGATGATCATCACCTTTCTCACGAAAATACAAGTTGACTCTGAAACACCGTTAGACTAATCGAACAGAGATAGAGGCAATTTGTTAATCAAACTCTTCGTGAATTCTATGAGAAAGTGGGAATTGACATCAAACATCTATTGCATACACGGAACAAAGCGGAGTTGTCGAAGAGAAACCGAACCGTTAGTGGAAGCTGCAAGAACAATGTTAATCAATGCTAAACTTCCAGATTACTTATGGGCGTATCTCGCATGCTATACTCAAAACCGTTCTATGATCACAAACGCCACAACAAAACACCTTTTGAGCTTGTCCACAACAGAAAACGAATCTCAAACACTTTCATGTATTTGGATCTCTTTGCTATCCGAATAATGATCGTGATGACTTTGGAAAGCTCAAAGCCAAAGCTGACATTGGAGTCTTTATTGGATCTTGTGATAATTCAAAAGGTTTCGAATCGGAATCGTCGTACAAAACAAGTGATGGAAATGATTCATGCTCATTTTGATGAACTTACGGAAATGGCTTCTAAGTATACTGACTTAGAACCGGTCACAACCGCTTAAACTTCCCCAAACCCCATCATCGGTAACAAAGCCCCGACTTACTCGTCAACAAATGGAAAGGTTATTTGCTCCATTTGTTGGTGGCGATATTGATGAGCGTGCTCGGTGTATCCATTTGTTTGCTGCTCAACGATAATACTCTTATACGATATACACTGCTACAACAACTTCATTGCGGATGCACCTACACCAGTTGACTCCACCACAACAGTTGAACAAACCGCTTCCAACAATGATGAAGCGGTGATGATATTCGAATGTAGTACCCCCACTGCGATTTTGATCCAAATCGTTCTTCAACCCGTTTGCTAATGAGGCTGCGCACGGATGTCGCGGAATCTTCAACAAACCATTTGAATCCTCAGAATCGCACAATGTATACCAACATCAACCCTCCACACATAGATGGACGAAAGACCATCCTCTGGAAAATATTATTGCCAACCCGAATCAACCCGGTCGTTACAAGACAAGCGTCTTCACTCGAGATGGTGAACATTGCATTTATGCTCTCGTCATGCCAATCTGAACCTAAAACATCAAAGGCGCAATGACAAAAGACAACTGGATTGAATCCATGCAAGAAGAACTCAACCAATTCAAGCGTCTTGAAGTATGGGAAATGGTTGAAAGACCAACGAGGGTCTCGTCATTGGTCTCAAATGGATTTGGAAAAACAAATTGGATCTTTGAAGGAAATGTTATCGAAATAAGTCACGTCGGTGGCTAAGGGTTATCGTCAGGAAGAGGGTATTGACTTTGAAGAATCTTTTGCTCGGTTGCTCGTCTTGAGGCTGTTCGGATATTTCTAGCGTTTGCGGCTCATATGAATATGACGGTCTGTTAGATGGATGTCAAAACTGCGTTTCTCAATGGACAACTTAAAAGCGGTTTATGTCGACCAACCGGATGGATTCGTTGATCACGAGTTTCGAATCCGTCTACAAACCGAACAAAGCTCTGTATGGTCTCAAACAAGCTCCTCGGGCATGGTACGATAAGCTATCATCTTTCCTCATTGCTAATAATTTCACCAAAGGTTCGGTTGACCCAACTCTTTTTATACAATATCACGGGGCACATATCTTAATTGTTCAAATTTACGTGGATGACATCATTTTTGGGTCTACACATAAAAGTTTTCAATCGCTTTTGCAAAACTAATGAAGAAAAATTTTGAAATGTCCATGATGGGTTAACTCACGTTCTTTCTGACCGGTGCAAGTTCATCAATCACCCGTGGTATTTTCTGAGTCATCCAAATATGCCCTTGAATTGTTAAACAAATTTGGAATGAAAACCTATGACACCTATGTCACACCAATGGCTCATACCAAGAAGCTAGGCGATTTACATGGGAAATTGGTGGACCCTACAAAATACCGTAGTATTATTGGGTCTCTTATGTATCTAACAACTTAGACGATATTGTCTTTCTTGGTATATCTTTGCTCTCGTTATCGATCGCGACCAAGCTGAAACCCACCTCTACGAGGCTAAAAGAATCCTCCGATACATCAAGGGAACCATTAACTTGGGGATATGGTATCCGAAGGATTACGGTTTTGAACTAATCGCTTTTGGCGTGACCCGCGGGATGCTTAGACTCACGAAAAAGTACTTGGAGCTTTACAATTTCTTGGTGATAAGCGGTGTCATGGCAATCGAAGAAGCGAGGATTGTACATGTTGTCCTCAACCGAATCGAGAATATGTAGCCATGTCGTCGTGTTGTGCTCAAGTCATTTGGATGAGAACACAACTCAAAGACTATGGTTACGTATTTGACAGAATCCCGATGTCTTGCGACAATCGGAGTGCCATTGCGATCTCATGCAACTTCGATTCGGCACTCGAAATCAAAGCATATCGATCTTCGATATCATTTCATCAAGGATCACGTGGAATAGAGTGCTGTTGAATTATATTTTGTGGAGTAGAATACCAATTGGCGAGATCTTCTCACCAAAGCCTTGCCTCCCGCTAGGTTTAATGAGTTGGTCCACCGATTGGTATGAGGTGTTTGACTCAAGAGGAATTGGATGACCTCTAAAAGCAGTCTTAAAACACGTCAAACACCAAAATCTCTTTTGTAAATAATTTTTCAAAAACAAAATACAAAAATATAAAACCCGATAAAACAACAAAAATATTCTTCTAATCTATTTTTCTTTCAACATGGCAAGTACATTTCTTCCTTCAACACTAAAATCTTTCAAAATTCAAGATATTTTTCGATCAAGTGTTGAGGGGAGAAAATTATCACTTAACTATTTCAAAACATCCGTTGTACTTGCATGTTATCTTATCCCGGTTGTTTCTTTTATCAATGGTGGTAAACTTTTACGTTAAATGACACTCCTCGGACTAAAATTTATAACCTTTCATCATTTATTAAGTTGAGGGGGAGTGTCGTCAAAGTTTCTTTCTTAAAAATCTCTGTTTGATAACCAAAATGGAAGTTAAATGGCTTTGTTTGAAAAAGGAAAAGGTGGAGGGACCAAAATTGTCAAAATCTTAAAGTCACTTTAAATAAAAACACCTCCCACCTACTTCTAACTTCACATTTATTACTTTCAACCTTAAACATCCAACGCCTAAGATTCATTCAAGAAATCCGTGCTTTAGACCATCGTTTTGTAAGTGTTTTCACGATCT
>OU343216.1:79092884-79118535 GCA_910596185.1 Chrysanthemum makinoi | reverse complement strand
ACGTTAAAAAGCGTGTGAGCATGTTGAAGAAAGACGTGGAGACAACTGGAGCAGCGAACGAAGCGATGTGAGACAACAACAACATACTATCACTACCATCACAAAGAACAAAGATCAAAGAACAATGATAATGATGACGTCAAAGCCAAAATACTTCAAAGAAACAATTTCTACGCCTGCAGGGAGATTGTTCGAATCAAGACACTTCTTCTCACAAGAAGAAGAATGTCGAGAAGACGTCAAAGCTACTATTACATCAGCACCTACATCGTTTATCACTCTTTCATTCATCACCAACACTTAGGGGGAGATTGTTGGAATCACTCCTAAACATTAATTCAAGTGTTAATGATTCGTATGTAATAGTTAGCTTAATATGGCCTTTATGTTTGTTATTAAGCGTAGGCTTATGTAGAAGGCCCAGAAGCCTAGGCCCAAGCCTAATAAGGAAAGGATGGGAACTTGGTGTGTTGCCCTAGTTCCCTCCTATAAATACTCTTGTAAACCTTCTATTGAAGGTTGGTTGTTTAATTTCACTCACATCATTTACGCATAACTCTTCATATAATCTTATACGTGTGTGTGTGTGTTGTTCATCCAATCTCTTCTCATCTATTTCTTATATTGATGCTTGTGTTACTAAAATGGGAACCTAACAGTGTCCTACCTTAGAGCACTTCCTACACACAATCGGGCACGGTCCGTGGTGGTGTCGGTTACAACGACCACACACAGGCTTACTACCTTCATAACCCTTCTTATCTCCATTTCCTATGGCGAACACTATGGCTGTCTCTTGCCGTTTGTTGCCATTCCCCTTAACAACTTTATTCCTCTTCCTCTTATCACTCCTATCACTCTTATCACTCTTACCCTTGTCTCCTACTTCCAGTACATAAGAGTCCATCAAACGCCTGAGCCCAGAATTGCCTCATGCAAATTAACGGCTTGGCAACGATGACATCATTTCGAGTAGCCAAAGGCAATCCATCAGTATACCTCTCAACCTTAAGTTCTTTGGTGCGAACCATTTTAGGGAAAAGCAACGATAACTCTTGGAAGCGGCAGTATAAAGTCGCCATGTCAGTACCCTTTAACCTTATGGTTCCGTAACTCACTCTTTAACTTCTTAACTTCATTCCTAGGACAATAAGTCTTAATCGGAAAGCCTTAAGCTGAGTCCAAGTCATACTATAAGCTACATAAATCCCTCCGACTGTCGATAGTTATTCCACCAGGTCAACGCCTCGTCCTTCAAAGTGAAGGTGGCATACTTAACCTTACAATCCTCATCACAGTTACTAACGGCAAACACAGATTTAGTTTTCTCCAACCACCTAGTCAGGTAAACTACTCCCTCAATTCCTCCGAACTCAATGGGACCACATAATCGGAACTCTTTGTAGGTACAACCTCGAGTTCGATTCAGCATTGGGGTTCCACTAGAGGTGTTAGAAAGATTAGCCTCTGTAACATATTGGATTTCACATACACATCATATCACTAACAAAGTAGGCGTATAATATAGATAAGTTTAGAGAGAGAAAGTTAGAGGTTTGGGAACTTTAGTGAGAGAAAGAAAAATCTTATTATGAGCTCCAACTCTCTACCTTGGGAGGTAGAGAGTATTTATAGTAATACAATAAAGCCATACTGACGGGGCGTGATCGGGCATACAAGGGTAAAAACCCGTCCGTCCTCCACGGTGTTACTTAACTAAATACTACTTAACATCAAATAACTACGACTACGAGCTTTCTAACGATTACATATACTTGAGGTGACCGACACTTTAACTACTGGATTTTCCAAATCCTAACAATCTCCCCCTAAGGGAGGTCACCTCAAACACACATTAACATTACATAGAATACAAACAGATATTTCATTGAGATAGTTCTTGTTCATGTTCTTTGTTCTGTAGCTCGTAGTCTTTGATTCTTCATTTTTGCATGTTTGGATAATCTGAGTGGAGGTCTTTAACTGATCTACGTGATACTTAGTTTTGAGCCAGCTTTGAGATCATCAGCCCTATTAATCTCTAACTCATCCATTGTGGTGTTGGTATTATGTGATGTTGTGACATTTGGACCGGCATGCTCACATTCTGGATCATGACATCTTCCTATCAGAGTAGCGGAAGCTTTCGTTGATTCATGATATTGGCGGCAGTAAGCGAAGCATGGAGTGAAAATATCAGAGTCATTGATGCACTAATCATGATTTCTTTAGATATGATTGTGTTGTGTGACCATGCGGCTATGGATTGACCGCTTCATTCGATCATTTGCACAACGTCGGGTGTACCTGCATAAAACAGTTAGCAATAAAGCGCACGAAAGTGTCTTTGATCACCTTCGATGAATTGAGGTACACGGCCCACGGTTCCCGTTGATCGGTACAAGTCTTGCTGTGATAAGGTAGGATTCCTAAGAATCTCCTTGACGGGGTTTCGCAGTTGTTCTAGCTGTTCTCAAACCGGAACGTCTCAAAGAAGACAACACAGAGTGAGTGAACCAGCGAATTGAGATTCACTGATTGATGAAAAATGATTTGAAAAACAATCGTGTACTACTCAATAGAAATTGTTTTTGCAATACAATGAAGGTTTTAATGAAAATCAATTGTCAATCATAAACACCTTTTGTTTTGAGAAATAAGTACACAATCGATGTGCTAAAGAAAAGAGTTTTTAAGCACAACGACCGGTTTTTCAAAGGTATCCGTCAATCCATAACCTGAACAGGATTGATTCAAAAGATTGAATCGCCCCATTGTTTCTGTTCGGTTGTCACATGGTTGATCTATTGGATAGATTTCACATGCCACCTACCGGGGAGCTTGATTGATGTTGGCTCCAGAAGGCTTTCCATCTTCATTGTGAATATGTTTGCATATCACTCGGATGTTCTAGCAATACCACAAGGATAATGCGTAGGACTCATAAGATATAATCTCTCTTTCCACATTGTGTGAAATAGAGAGTCTTCATTGATAGTGTCCTAATGAGATTTATTGATGATCTCGAGGCTCTAGACTCAATTGTGCATATTTGGTTCCTATGCCGGAGACTAGGGAGAGGGTCTCCTTCTTCAATATCAACAATCTCTAAGAGAAAGTCGATAGATTATGTCGGTTCCCCGTGAGAATAAAACAAGTCCTTTTAAGAGGAACTTGAGTGGTTTGGAAAGTTGAAGTGCAGTGCGTCACTAGGTCCATGACGTCTTGTCTTCAATACCGATGTTACCTTGGTAACCACCAGTAGTATATGAATTGAACCCCTAAGGTTGAATTAATTGAGGGCTATTTCTTTTCACCCTTTTTCACATTCAATTCTTTTTCATTCTTCAACCCCTTTAGTGCTTACCGAGACTTCATAACTAGGACCTTGTTGGGTTTATTCCAGTACT
Source organism: Chrysanthemum makinoi (assembly GCA_910596185.1). NCBI lineage: Eukaryota > Viridiplantae > Streptophyta > Magnoliopsida > Asterales > Asteraceae > Chrysanthemum > Chrysanthemum makinoi. Next base: position 79,115,125 of record OU343216.1, on the reverse strand, counting down.
AGCTCAGTCTCAGTCCGCACTCTTCCCATATCTCAATTTTCTCCTTTTTTCATCATACCTAAGGACTTCTACACTATCTAGTGGATTGTCCTTGGGTAGATCTGATTCTCGGATTTGCAGCGAAGGGCAGTTTTAAAATTTTGTATTTCCCGATTAAAAATCAATCACTACTTGAGGACAAGTAATAATCAACCTTCCGGATGTCGTATTCCTAGGCGAGAGATGAATTGAATTTTATGTTTTTGTTTGTTCGTTTAAAATGATGCTTGATTATCGTTTTGGTTTTTGTTTGGTTTTGTAGGCTAATTTTTAAAACTTTTTATACTAATTAATAAAGCAACTATTTTAAGCGAGATAAAAATTAAACTAATAGCAAATAATAGATACCGACTAAAAATATATGATAAAAAGTTATGCTTGTCAAGTGTGGTGAAAAGTTCATTAAGTGTGGATTTTTCCTTAAAAGCACTTATGTAATTAATACCCGTCGAAACAAATTATTTCCTCACAACATTGGCTTATATTGAAAACAATTATTTTTCAAGGTAAAAATTAGTAGACTTTAAATAATTAATTATACCAACGGCTTTTGCCCGTTAAAATAACCAGCTACTCAAATCATCGATTATCCGAAAATTATTAATTAACAACCTTTAATTATCCGTTTAAAAAGTAGATTTTTCTCACAACGTTGGTTTATATTGAAAATCCTACTTTTTATCTAGATAAAATCTACTTGGTTAAGTAGTTAAAATCCTTAACGGCTTTTGCCCGTTAAAGTTTCTAAAAATCAAACCAAGTAAACCAAAGGCTACCAATTAATAATCTCTAATATTCCACACTTAATTTCACAATTCACCAATCACTTAACAAGCATAATAAAAATCTACTCAGTAATAGTCATAACTAAACCAACAAAGATAATAATAATAATGAGCTCAACAAACATCATTTTTCCACAAGCTAAAAGAAAAAGTAAGGAAAATAGAACCCGATCTACAATACGAGACGAATAAAACCACCCGATTTTATAAACTTATCAAACCCTAAAGTTTACTTCTTTATAAGCTTTAATAAGACCAAATATTTAATAAAGTTTGTGACTTTATTAACTAAATAGCTTATTAAGACTAAAAAGCTTTAAACTTTAGTTAATAAGAAAGCTTATAAAACCCTTAAGCTCCTCGCCTTAGGATGAAAATGATGAGACACTAAGCAAGATCACAACTTTATCAAATGTTAGAGAATAAGCAATATTATGGATCAAATAAGCTATGGAAAAGCTTATTGATCTAAAAAGTACCAAACTTTAAACAAAATAAGCAAAGAAAAAAAAAGCTTAAAGATTAGATCCAATATCCACCCAAAATAAGTGGTTCAAATCCGAAGATTAAACGTGAGTTGGGTATATTTAAGGACTAGATCTAAATAAATAAGCTAAAGAAGATATTAAGCTAAAGATAAGCTAAAAAGATTAAAACTTTTTTTTTTATTATTATTTTTTTTTATAAAAGAAGTTGTAAAAGAAAATAAATCTAAGTAAATAAAAGAGTTTTTGAAAAGAAACTAAAAATAAAAAGTGCTTATTGAATAAGTTATGTGAAAAGCTTACCCAAAAAGCTAGTCTTTTATATCTAAAAATAAGCTATAAGGAAGAGCTTATTCAAGATAAAAAGATATGTAAAAAGCTTAAAGTGAAAAAGCTATAAGAGAGCTTATCACTAAAAAGCTAATCTAATAAGCTACAATAAGCTAATAAGATAATATAGATTATTAGATAAGAAAAAGAAAAAGAAAAGAAAGAAAAAGATGAAAAGGAAATAAGCTCTTAAGTAAACTCCATAAACATCATTATCATTAATAAGCAAAAAAGATTTGAGTACAATAAGATCTTTTAAAAATAAGCTACTACAATAAGCACTAAAAATATTAAGCTACAAACTAAACAAAAATAAAGAGTGTGTGTAAAATTAATGTGTTGGTCTCATTTCAGCCTCGGATCATGTGTGGTTTATTTCTCATTTATAGCCGCCATCATTCTGGATCCTTCCCCAAGAAATCATAGTATTCCTTTTACAAGTGCCACGTGGTGATGTTAGAATGGTTGGATCTTTGAATTGCTAGCGAGAGAGTGAGAAAAGCAGCCTTCACGAATTAATTGTAGAGCGTGGATGTCACGAGCCAAGACATCAACTTCACTTCAATTTCATTAGCAATTTCCATTTGCAAATCAGTGCTGGGCTTGGATGAGTGGAATAGCTGGGCTCATGTTGGAATTCGCTTGGGCTTGGGCCGCTTGTACGTGGACTGTTGGGCCTCGTGTACTTCAGCAGATTCACATTGCAATAATTGAGTGATATAAAAAAGAAATATGCCATGGGTGGGATTGGAACCCTTGACCTCTTGCTTAAGAAACATGGCCCCACCCACTAGACCAAGAGATCTTTGGTGTTAACTCTTTTGCATTTAATTCTTTTTAGCCCTCTTTTCCTTGATCCAATTTTAGCCATTATCTTTAAAAATAATCTTCGTTCATGCTCCATTTAATCTTTCAACTTTTCTTCCTTTGCCTCGATGCTCCACATAAAATAACCATTTGACTCGATATTCGTGCTCTTTCCAATGGTGTGCTCGGGTAATCTTTATGACTTCTTTTGAACTTCGAAAAACATGGAAATATCGTCGAAACTCATCCGAAAATCACCGTTTTTGCTTTGTTTTCAAACCCTTGTACCTGCAAGATATAATAACACATTTCCAACATATTTGCAATATAATTTGACCTATTTAATGGTTATTAGTTCGATTTGGCATATTTTTAGATATAAAATGATGTGTATTTTAGCACTCATCAAAATACCCCACACTAAAACCATTGCTGGTCCCACACGCAATGTTAATTACACATGTAGTGAAAGAAAATCTTTTAAACCCCTTTAACTAATAATCCCACTCATCAAACAAGACGAAAAGATGTTCATCAAGAGGTACAAAAATCTTTATCTTTGAAAACGCCCCGTTTTAAACCATTTTATTTCATATATAGATATATCATTAAGCACATTCCTTTTTGTGACGGTTTGTTGAACTTTCATGTCAATCGATAACTCCCACATTTTTCAAAAGACATGTTAGGATCACGGAGTAGGAAACACAACACAGCGTGAAGTGACCATACGGATAGAATACATCGTCCCTGATTTTTCACAAGTCCCCAAACTAAGCGTAAAATCGAAATCATTGTTAAATATGATTTTAGATGCTAACACTACCCATGGAAGTTACTTGTGTAATTACCTTTTGCTCCCATTTTCCTATATTTCCTCTATTTATTTTATTTTTGGTGAGAAATGAATTTCTTCATGTTTCTCGTTTCGATAATTTTTATTCCGATAAAGATATGAAGCTAAGTCGATAATTAGTTATCCATCTTTCCTCGAAAATCATTGCATACAAGAATGAGGTCCACATCAAGGTCCTAATTTCACACGATTTAGGGAGAATATCCTTTTTATGGCGACCGAGACAACTCATCTACGAGTCTAGAGACAGAGGCTTTATTTAGACATCTCCCGGATTCAAAGTTTAGCTTAACACTTATTTCAGCACATTTGCATTTTTGCAATTTAGGCCCTTGGTCTTTTCAACCACTAACTCAGCGGGATTACCGTTTTATCAGAAGTCTTATTATGACTTTGGATTTTCCTCAACCTTTTTAGAAGTGCATGACAACGGGGTACCGGCCGGACATAGAAAACTTTTATGGCTTTGGATTTTTCAACTTTAATACATTTGAGCTTTATTTCATGTTAATTTTTGTGCCAAACTCCAAACCCTACGGCTTTTATAAAAATAGAAACAATAGCGACAAACTATCAGAATCGGTTGTCTATTACACCGCACCTGACAGCGGTACCTTGATGTGTACCCAACTCTCATGGGCAAGGATTCTCTAAAGAAGAATAAAGGACTAACTATCGCCAAAAACTCAACATCTCTAATTATTTATTCACAGATATGGGGTGAAACAATTTTGTGGGAACAAAAAGCCATAAGTACCTTCGATGGGCTCTAAAGAGAACCAACTACTCCACGCTTAGCATCTATACTCATAAGTAACTCTATCATTTCTCGATCTCCGCAAATTTAAAATCCCAAATAATGAGATCCGCGGATGCTTAGCCGATAATTTAATTATCTATGGTTAAGGAACAAGCTAGGGCTCAACACGCCCGGTCAAGTCAGAATTCTATTCCTACCCTCACCAGCGGAAAGTCAACAAGGTGTCAAAACGCATATTAATTTAGCAAATGCTTCGTCTAATGAAATCAAGTTATGCATATTTAAAGTCACTCAGGGAAACTTGAAAATCCTTGGACTTGTGAGCTAGAATTCGCTTTTTATAGCTTCTTGTCTAAGAGACTAGCAAACTTTTCAATCAAAAAGACTAGCAAAAGCTTCAAAATTTTTGATTTTTTTTATTTTATTTTTTATTTTTTATTTTTTATTTTTGATAAAACGGTTAAAACGGGTTGCATGGGGACCATACAAAAGCAGGAAAAGTCATATTTCGATAGAAATCCACCCCACACTTAAAACTTAACATTGTCCTCAATGTTTAAAAATTATGGGTATTAACCCCACACTTAGAATTGAAAAAGGCGAATGTTTTAAAAAATTCTAAGTGTGAAAGGTGAAAAATCATTTTTAATTATGACAAAGGGTTATCCCAAGATATAACATATAAATCATCAGAGACCGAGTGTTGGAGGGTTTGAAAACAAGCACGGAGGTCTTCTCGATCATAGGGATTCTTCAAGCAAAACGGGAACCTGCAAACACACATGGAAAGAAACAAAACCCCACACTAATCTACAACACACTTATGAGAAAATAAAAAATAGATAGATAGATAGCACGGGTTGCCTCAGAATGCTTGTTTATTAACGAGTCACGAGCTTGACTCGCCCCCCAATTAGTTGTCCATGGGGAAAGATGGAGATCTGGGACATCCAAGGTAGGAATGTCCCCTCCATGGTAGTGCTTGATCCGATGCCCGTTTACCTTAAAGTTTGGACCATCGGGTTGGGATAACTCGACGGTCCCATAAGGAAACACTTCAGTAATAGTAAATGGGCCGGACCAGCGGGATTTCAACTTGCCCGAGAAAATCTTCAATCTAGAATTAAAAAGAAGAACACGATCACCGACAAGGAATTATCGGTTTTGATTTTTCATCGTGTATCTTCTTTGTCTTTTCCTTATAGATCAAAGAATTCTCGTAGGCTTGATCACGAAGTTCATTTAATTCATTCAATTGAATCTTTCGATGATCACCCGTAGTTTTGAGATCAAAATTTGTCCATTTCAAAGCCCAATAGGCTTTGTGCTCGAGCTCAATGGGGAGATGACAAGCTTTTCCGTACACGAGCCTATAAGGTGTACACCCGATGGGGTCTTAAAAGCGGTACGGAAAGCCCATAAAGCGTCATCTAATTTGTCCGCCCATTTAGCTCGATGCTCACCTACGGTACGTTCAAGAATTCTTTTTAAGCCGCGATTGGACACCTCCACTTGACCACTTGTTTGAGGGTGATACGAGGTAGAAAGCTTATGTTTTACACCATATTTTTCCATAACTTTGGAAATTTGATCATTGCAAAAATGTGTACCTCGATCACTGATTATGGCCCGAGGGGTTCCAAATCGGAGAATAATTGTTTCAAGAATTTTACTACAACTTCGCGTCATTCGTGGGTAAAGCTTTGGCTTCCACCCATTTTGACACATAATCGGACGGCCCGGTATATATACTTGTTCCTCGTGAAGACGGGAACGGCCCCATAAAGTCTATGCCCCAAACATCAAAGATTTCACAAATTTGGATGGAATTTTGAGGCATTTCATCCCTTTGTGATATTTTTCCTTGGCGTTGACATGAGTCACAAATTTTTACCATGTCATGGGCATCGCGATAGATCGTGGGCCAAAAGAATCCAGAATCGAAGACTTTCTTGGCGGTGTAGTTCGGGCCATGATGTCCTCCGGTGGGACCATGGTGACAAGCTTCTACAATATCCATAGCTTCTTTCCCGTCCACACACCGCCTAATAATTTGATCAGCACAGATTCTAAACAAATAGGGGTCATCCCAGAAATAATGTTTAATATCTTTAAAGAATTTTTTCTTTTGTTGGGATGACAACCCTTTAACAAGCACATTACCCGCTAAGTAGTTTGCAATATCGGCAAACCACGGGGGTTCATTTTCATTTTTAAGAGAAATCATATTCAGGGACTCGTGTGGAAAATTATCGTTCATTTCCATATCGAGATCCCCTTTATGAGGATTTTCGAGTCTACTTAAATGATCAGCCGCTAGGTTCTCTGCTCCTTTTTTATCGCGAATATCGATATTAAATTCTTGGAGGAGGAGAACCCATCGGATCAATCTCGGTTTAGCGTCTTGTTTAGCAAATAGATACTTTAAAGCCGAGTGATCCGTATACACTATTGTCTTAGACAAGACAAGGTAAGGACGAAATTTCTCAAATGCATACACCACCGCTAATAACTCTTTTTTCGTAGTGGTGTAATGTATCTGAGCATTTGATAAAGTCTTACTTGCATAGTGTATAGGCTGAAAATATTTTTTCTTTCGTTGCCCCAAGACGCTCGCCGATAGCAAAGTCACTAGCATCACACATTACCTCAAAAGGCAAGTCCCGGTCGGGGCAACAAGAATGGGAGCTTCGGTTAATTTTGTCTTAAGATGTTCAAATGACTCCATACATTCTTTAGAGAACATAAAAGGAGTATCTTTTTCTAGTAGATGGGTCATAGGCCGGGCTATTTTAGAAAAATCTTTTATGAATCTACGATAAAAACCGGCATGACCCAAGAAACTTCTAATTCCTTTGACCGTGGTAGGAGGTGGTAATTTGGCAATAACATCTACCTTAGCACGATCCACCTCGATACCATTCTTAGAAATCTTATGGCCGAGGACGATACCCTCTTTAACCATAAAGTGACATTTCTCCCAATTTAGCACAAGATTGGTGTCTTTGCACCTTTTGAGCATCATGTCTAAATGGGAGAGGCAAGAAGAGAATGAATCCCCAACGACCGAAAAATCATCCATGAAAACTTCCATGGTTTTCTCAATCATGTCATGAAAGATCGCCACCATACACCTTTGAAAAGTACCCGGGGCATTGCAAAGACCGAAGGGCATTCGACGATAAGCAAATGTCCCATAAGGGCAGGTGAAGGTGGTCTTTTCTTGGTCTTGGGGATCAATGGGAATTTGAAAGTATCCAGAAAATCCATCAAGAAAGCAATAGAACTCATTTCCGCTAATCGTTCTAACATTTGGTCCATAAAAGGAAGAGGAAAATGGTCTTTTCGGGTGGCCTCATTCAACTTCCTATAATCAATACAAACTCGCCAACCCGTAACTAGCCTAGTAGGTATCAACTCATTATTATCATTCTTAATCACCGTCATACCTCCCTTTTTGGGTACGACGTGAACGAGACTAACCCAAGGACTATCCGAGATAGGGTAAATCAATCCGGCATCTAGAAGTTTGATAACTTCTGCTTTAATGACTTCATGAATTTTTGGATTTAACCTTCTTTGATGTTGGGCAGTTTAAAGTCATCTTCCATCAATATTTTATGAGTGCAAAAATTTGGATTAATGCCTCTCAATGTCGAGAAATTTTCCAAGCGATTGCTCGCTTATGAGACTTTAAAACCTTGATGAGCTTGTCCTTTTCTTCACTCTCCAAGTCTTTAGCGATAATTACGGGTAACTTAGGCGTACCCTCTAAAACAGCGTACTTCGAGGTGAGAAGGTAAGTCCTTGAGTTCTAGCTCAGGAGGTTCTTCAATTGAAGTTTTGGTCTTTTCAGTTTCAACGTTTTTAAGTTCTTTTGGAGGGGATCTTTGGTAACATCATCATTCAATAATTGTTCAAGAAAAAGAATATCCCCTCGAATCGTAAATACCATTATCAATTTCAGGAGAAATTGAGTCATCGAGAGCAAGAAACGCGTCGGTCTCCTCCAAGAGAAAATCACTATCCCTGAAGGGGGTTAGAGACGAGGGAGAGAGAAGCGGCGGTAGCATCGAAGAGGGAGTGGGATCGCCACTCATGGGGTTAATGGACTTTTTGCGTTCAACACCTCATGAAAATGCTCCTCGCAATAAGTGTCAATGACATCGATTCGATTGACGGATTCTTCTCCTTGCGTAAGAGGATATTTCGCTGTTTGAGCAATACTTAACACAGTTTTCATCCCGACTCTAATAGTCAGCTCTTCTTCTTCTACATCGATTAGAACACGAGCCGTTTTTAAGAAAGGTCGCCCCAAGATGAGGGGGACGCGAGGATCGACATCATAATCAACAATAACAAAATCGGCGGGGAAGGTAAACCTCCCAACTTGTACGAAGACATCCTCGGCTATACCGAAGCGGGTATGCAACCGTTCGGTTAGCTAACTCAATCGTCATACGAGTGGGAGTAAGATTCGTAATGATAGCTTTTTCCACACAGAAAGAGGCATTAGATTGATCTTTGGCTCCTAGATCGGCTAGGGCCATGCATCTCTCTATCTCACTAAAATCGTAAGGAATGAGGAATCGCAGGGTCTCCAAGTTTCGGGTAACTTTTTGAGGAGGACCGCTGAGCAATTCTCATTGAGAGGAGTATTCACCAATTCAAGAAGTTTCTCTTTGTTAGTTAAGAGATCTTTTAAAATTTTAGCATATTTTTGCATTTGAGCTAAAGCTTAACGATATTGATGTGAAGTTTCTTGAACATTTGCAAGAACTTGTGGATTTGAATATCAGATTTGTCTTGAAGCTTATCCTTGTTCAACCTCGATGGATAAGGAATTGGAGGTTGATGAGGATTACGCTCAGGAATCTCAGTTGATTTAGGAGAAGGAGTAGGTGGTTGGACAACCGGAGGTGGGACTCGTGCGGTACTTCCTGGACATGAATCGTGCACTTGGTCCATGGTAGTCTCCGGGTCTCGCTCCACCTCCTTAGAAGAAGAAGTAGGAGGAGGAGGTGAAGGAGATGAGGGTCCAGCCAAAGTAATACCACTTCGTGTTGTTATAGCTTTCATTTCTTCCCTTGGATTTGGTATGGTGTTGCTAGGAAGCCCACCTTGATTTCCATGGGAAAGTAATTTAGCCATTTGGCCCATTTGTTCTTGCATTAATTTCATTGTAGCCTCGTGATTTCGATTTAATGCTTCTTGATTTCGGGTTTGAGTTTCTTGTTTCAAGATTAATTGTCTCAACAATTCATCCGTGGAAGATTAAATTGGGGCTTGATTTTTTTCATTTTGAGGTTGAAACTGATTTTGATTAAAACCGGGGCCTTGATTTTGATAAAATCCTTGGTTTTGATTATAATTGTTTCCTTGATTAAAATTCGGCCCACGGTTGTTTTGATTATAACCTTGATTTTGACGATTTTGGTATTGATTTTGGGTATTCTTGTTTTGATTATTTTGATTGTTTTGATTCAATTGATTTTGATTTTGATTGTTCGGTTGATTGAAACCGGGTGGTCCAAGGTAATTGTTAGAACGATAGCTTAAGAGATTTCGGTTTCCTTGATTAAAGGCCCCCGAAGTAGCATATACGTCCTCTTGAGTGTAGCCACTGCGGCTTGACACTCGTAATATGGATGTGGACCACCACAAGTCTCGCAGTTTTGATTCACTGCATGAACGGGATGAGAAGGTTTTTGCATATTAGCAATTTGTTTTCCCATAGCTTCGATTTGTTTCGTAAGAGCGGTTAGGGCGTCATTTTGAGATGAACTACCACTAGCACTCAAAGCTTGGGGTGTGTTCCTTGAAGTCTGAACCTTTGCTTTGTTTTCTATGATTGTTAATGCTTCTTGGGTGTTTCTCATCAACAAATTTCCACCCGCAGCTGAATTGAGTGAATCTTGATCACTTTGATTCAACCCATTGTAGAAAGTATCAATTTGATGAAGGGGTGAAAATCCGTGATGAGGACATTTAGCTAGAAGCTCCTTGAAACGATCCCAAGCCTCACTAAATGTCTCCCCGAAGTTTTGATGAAAATTTGTGATGGCATTTCGAAGATTTGTTGTTTTTGAGGGAGGAAAGAAACGATTCACGAACTTGGAGACTAAGTCCTCCCAAGTTGTGATGGAGCCAGGAGGTTCCTTTTCAAGCCAATTCCGGGCAGCTCCCTCAGAGGAAAAGGGAAGAGAATCAATTTTATCACATTATGAGGAACTTGATTAATCTTTAAAGTTTGTGTGATTTTTGTGAATCTTTTGATGTGTGAGTGTGGATCATCATTCTCAAAACCATGGAATGAGATGCTTGTTATTAGATTTAACAAGCCGATTTTAATCTCAAATTGGTTTGCGAGAATGGCGGGCACGACGATAGCATCTCCAACACCTTCGATAGGTGCTTGGAGAATCTCCTCCATCGGGCGGGTTCATGACCGCATTTTGATGAAATGGACCCGCGGAGGCGGTTCTGATTGATGTTTTGATTATTATTAACCATATTAAGTTCTTCAAAATTAAATAAATGTGAAGGATCACAACGATTTCTATGTCGAATTAATCTTTCGGGATTAGTTAAAAGAGAATTTAATTCGTTTGAAGAAGATCGAGTGCTCATGCACTAAAAAGAAAGTGAATTGAAAAATATTTTTGGCTTTTTTTTGAAAATATTTTTGAAAAAGAAAAATATTTTTGTGTTTTTGAAAAAGTTTAATTAAAAAATATTTTTGTATTTTTAAGATTTTTAATTTTTTTGGATTTTTTGAAAATTTGCAAAAATTAACTTTTAGGGGAGAAAAGGTTCTTCAAGGCACCAAACTTAAAACAAAACAAAAATAATCGTAACACCTCTCCCACGTCGCCAAAAACTGATTCGTCATTTTATAGCGCGAAGGCATTTTAAAATTTGTATTCTCGATTAAGAATCAATCACTACTTGAGGACAAGTAATAATCAACCTTCCGGATGTCGTATTCCTAGGCGAGAGATGAATTGAATTTTATGTATTTGTTTGTTCGTTTAAAATGATGCTTGATTATCGTTGGTTTTTGTTTGGTTTTTTTAAAACTTTTTATACTAATTAATAAAGCAACTATTTTAAGTGAGATAAAAATTAAACTAATAGCAAATAATACCGACTAACAATATATGATAAAAAGCTATGCTTGTCAAGTGTGGTGAAAAGTTCATTAAGTGTGGATTTTTCCTTAAAAGCACTTATGTAATTAATACCCGTCGAAACAAATTATTTCCTCACAACATTGGCTTATATTGAAAACAATTATTTTTCGAGGTAAAAATTAGTAGACTTTAAATAATTAATTATACCAACGGCTTTTGCCCGTTAAAATAACCAACTACTCAAATCATCGATTATCCGAAAATTATTAATTAACAACCTTTAATTATCCGTTTAAAAAGTAGATTTTTCTCACAACGTTGGTTTATATTGAAAATCCTACTTTTTATCTAGATAAAATCTACTTGGTAAAATAGTTAAAATCCTAACGGCTTTTGCCCGTTAAAGTTTCTAAAAATCAAACCAAGTAAACCAAAGGCTACCAATTAATAATCTCTAATATTCCACACTAAATTTCACAATTCACCAATCACTTAACAAGCATAATAAAAATCTACTCACTAATAGTCATAAGTAAACCAACAAAGATAATAATAATAAGCTCAACAAACATCATTTTTCCACAAGCTAAAAGAAAGTAAGGAAAATAGAACCCGATCTACAATACGAGACGAATAAAACCACCCGATTTTATAAACTTATCGAACCCTAAAGTTTACTTCTTTATAAGCTTTAATAAGACCAAATATTTAATAAAGTTTGTGACTTTATTAACTAAATAGCTTATTAAGACTAAAAAGCTTTAAACTTTAGTTAATAAGAAAGCTTATAAAACCCTTAAGCTCCTCGCCTTAGGATGAAAATGATGAGAAACTAAGCAAGATCACAACTTTATCAAAGGTTAGAGAATAAGCAATATTATGGATCAAATAAGCTATGGAAAAGCTTATTGATCTAAAAAGCACTAAACTTTCAACAAAATAAGTAAAGAAAAAGCTTAAAGATTAGATCAAATATCCACCCAAAACTAAGAGGTTCAAATCCGAAGATTAAACGTGAGTTGGGTATATTTAAGGACTAGATCTAAATAAATAAGCTAAAGAAGATATTAAGCTAAAGATAAGCTAAAAAGATTAAAACTTTTTTTTTATTTTTTTTTTTATAAAAGAAGTTGTAAAAGAAAATAAATCTAAGTAAATAAAAGAGTTTTTGAAAAGAAACTAAAATAAAAAGTGCTTATTGAATAAGCTATATGAAAAGCTTACCCAAAAAGCTAGTCTTTTATATCTAAAAATAAGCTATAAGGAAGAGCTTATTCAAGATAAAAAGATATGTAAAAAGCTTAAAGTGAAAAAGCTATAAGAGAGCTTATCACTAAAAGCTAATCTAATAAACCACAAAAAGCTAATAAGCTATTATGGCTTATTTAGATAAGAAAAAGAAAAGAAAAGAAAGAAAGAGATGAAGAAAATAAGCACTTAAGTAAACTCCATAAACATCATTATCATTAATAAGCAAAAAAAGATTTGGTACAATAAGATCTTTTAAAAATAAGCTAAAAGCTTAAGCAATAAGCTAAAGAAAAAAAGCTACTAAACTAAAAAAATAAAATGAAGTGTGTGTGAAATTAATGTGTTGGTATCCTCTCTCAGCTCGGATCATGTGCCTTCATTTATATCCCTTCTTCAATTCTCGAACCTTCTCAAGTAGATCCTATCCAAGAAATCATAGTATTCTTATTTCCTAAGTGCCGCGTGGAGATGTTAGATATTGGTTGGAGCCAAAGTTGGTGGCTGTGAGTGGGACAATTGAGAAGAGAAAACCCATGCCTACTGATTTAATTCTTGACTGCGTGTAGGACACGCATGAGAAGACATCAACTTGCAGTTGAGATTTCATAGCAATTCACTTTTAATCAGTCTGGGCTTGGATGTGGAATAGGCTTTGTCTTTTTTTTTTTTTTTTTTTTTGTAAATTGCAATTTCATATCTGGGCAATTGGGCCCTTGAAGCGTTTTCACTTTGGGCCTCAGTAGATAATGGACTTCAGGCAGATTCTTGACGAAATTTAGGTAATTTGTCTGCTCATTTATATAACAAAAATCAAGTGTCACTAGTGGGAATTGAACCCTTGACCTCTTGCTTAAGAAACATGTCCCACCACTAGATCAAGAGTCCTTTTGTGTTAACTCTTTTGCATTTAATTCTTTTTAGCCCTCTTTTCCTTGATCCAATTTTAGCCATAATCTTTAAAAATATTCTTCGTTCAAGCTCCGTTTAATCTTTCAACTTTTCTTCTTTTGCCTCGATGCTCCACATAAAATAACCATTTGACTCGATTTTTCGTGCTCTTTCCAATGGTGTGCTCGGATAATTTTACGACTTCGTTTGAACCTCAAAAATATGAAATGTCGTTGAAACTCATCCGAAAATCACCGTTTTGCTTTGTTTTCAAACCGGGCTTGTACCTGGTGCAAACATAAATAACACATTCTTTTATACAATATTTTTGCAATATAATTTGACATATTTAATGGTTATTAGTCCGATTTAGCATATTTTTAGCTATAAAATGATGTGTGTTTTAGCACTCATCACGTAGTCCGGCGATTAGGGCTTCATACTCTGCTTCATTGTTTGGCGCTGTGAATTCAAAACGCAGTGCGTAAGTGAATTCCATTCATTCGGACTTGTGAGGGCCGAGGGCACGCTCACACGATCCATCCGCATGAAGATCCATCTGTGAACAAGATCTATGGATCTTGTAGTTCATACTTTGCTCAGTGCTTGGTGCATCATCGATTATGCAGTTTTAGATGATGAAATGCATGAGTATCTGCCCTTTTTACTGCGATGCATTGGTGCAGTAGGAGATGTTGTGCTCACCCTAGCAACCGCTCCACTTACGTAATTAGATCACGATAAATTCGAGGTTTGGAGATGATTTGCTTGATAGGTTGATGCATGATACGCTATGGATGCGGTTGAAATACCCTTGATCTTTTGGCGAATACTAATGCTAGGACAAATTCTCCATTCTTGGTATGAGTAATCTCAGTTTTCTTGAGGCTTTGCTTACAAAATACACAGTGTTTGATGCAATTCCATCGTCCCGTGATGCGTATTTGCCCCGCTCCATGGTCATGAGATAAGTACATAATTAATTCTTCCACAGTGAGGTCTGCGACTAGTGTGGGGCGTACCGGTGTTGTTTAAAACGTGTAAAGGCTTCTTACGCCTCCATAGTCCAACGAAAATCTCCCTTTTTGATGCACTTCTTGAGTGTTTTGAAAAGAGGGAGTGACTTGTCTAGCGATTTGGACAAGAATCCTTTGGGCAAACCGGTTCCATTGAGAGGTGGACTTCCTTCAACGTCTTGGTGAAGGAAGTTCGATAACGACATAGTTTTTACGGACCACGGTTTGATGTCGTCGGGCTCTATCAAATATCAAGAACATGCCTTACATGGCGCCAAAGGTGCATTTCTTAGGATTTAGCTTCATGTTGATATCTCGTAAAGTCCTAAGCGTTTCCTACATGTCGCGTACCAACTCCTCCTCGGTGTGGCTTTTTATGACCGGTCGTCCAGCGTAAACCTCTAGGTTGCGGCCCTGTTTTCAAATCGTTATCTACGGTCGTTGGTAGGTGGCCTGCGTTCTTCAAGCCAAAGGGCATTTTGGTGTAACAATAGGCGCCTTGGATTGTGTGGAAGAGCCATTTTCCTGTCTTCCCAGCCATACAGATTTGGTGGTATCCTTTATCGTCTAGGAAGCATTTAAGAAATGGGTATCCACACAAAGACTCTATCTTTCCGTCTATCTCGGTGGCGGGTAGCGATCTTGTGGACATGCTTTGTTGAGATCTGTGAAGTCCGCATACATCCTCCAACTACCATCACTCTTCTTGACCATCACTTTGGGTTAGACGGCGGTCATGGTAATAGACCTCCATGATACACGCATTCTTGAGTTTGTACTTACGCGAAATTGCTTTATGCGCTCAGGGCTTGGCGCTTTTTCTAATGTCTTGAGGAATATCCAGCCAGTTCTCAACTTGTGTTACGTAATTTAGCGTGGTACACACGGTCATGTGCTGGTTCCCATGCAAAAATATCCATATTCTTTTGCAAAGAGTGCGCCTACGGATGTCCACGCCTTTATGAAGACGGCGATCCCCGTCGATACTTCTTGATGGGTAGTCGGGATGATGCAATCCCGAGGTTTGGTACTTTAGGTGCTGTATTTGTTCTAGAATGTCGCGCCGTCTCACACATGCAACCGTGTTACATTCTTTAGGTGATGATGGTATTGTAGGGGTAATAATGCCTCCTTCCAGCGGGAATTTGAGCATTCCATGCGTCGTAGATGGTACAGCGTATGGTACGAAATCCACAGAGTGTACGATAATGCCGTATGGCGAAGTTGATTACCATAAATCCATCAAAACATTGTGGAGTGCTCACGATTGCCAACTTTGACTAGAAGGCGTAGTTGTCCATGGGCCATATCGTTTCTCCATTAAAACGTCCGCGTTGTCATGCCGGGCTTAGCCGGCTAGCGTATCTGCGAATGCGATTAAGCAAAACAATGTTAGGTACACATTATGTCTGCCGGATGCTCCTCCATCAACATACATGCGGTGGATATCGTGACCCCACCGCATTAATTTCAATGGTGGCGGTTCCACCTGCGTTGTCGCGTCCGAGGAGGAAAGAGATTTCACTTAGTGGAAAAACTTGGTACGATCTTACGCCTAGTTATTAGCTGCCATGATTGTATCATGTAAGATAGTTAATACCTTATCTTTGGAGTGCGCCATCCTTCTTGTTCGGTTTTGCTTATCTTTTCCTTCCTTAATATTCTTGACTAAATGGTCCAATGCGCCTTCTTTACCAACTTATCAATTAGTTGGCGCCAATGGACACACTCATTAGTGGTGTGGCCCTTCTAATCCATGGTATCGAAGTATCCATTTCCCAGCGCCCGATCCTCACGGAGTGCGCATTGGTGAGTCTTAGGAAGTTCGCTACCGGATTGCGAATATTTCCTTTGGAGTCTTGGTTATGAGGAATGTATACGTCATTATCCGTCCGCTCCCCGGCCACGGTAGTTCTTGTTACGGTTGCTATACGGTCGAGTGGATTGTCTCAGGAGTTGTTCTGTGACCGATAGTTTGGTATTTTCTTACTATCCCGTCGGCTTCTCCCCTTGGATAAGGACCTTGTCAGTTTCATAAGTTCATCAAAGGTTTGGGGAATCTTGTCGTTCAACCTTTTGATGAGTTACGGGTTATTGATCATTCATGAACCGAGAGCTTGGTACTTCGGGCATGCTTTAACCTGTATGTACTCATCTTTGAAGCGCTCCACATAAGCGCTTGTGGATTCCCACGGCGTTGTTTTACCTAGCGAAGTTGACGGGGGTTTTTGGCGCCCATTTTTCCTCACAGTGAAGTTTAGTAAATTCTTCAAAACCATCAATGCAAAGCTTTACAGTGGAAGCTTCTTGAACGGGCTTGTAGCGTTACCCACTCATGTGGAATTAAACATATGGCACCACCGCAGTGGCCAATTTTCGGCGGTACTGATACGCTGATTCAAAAATTTTTGGGTGATCGTCTAGATCACCTGTTCCGTCATAGGTTTTCACATTAGCGGGCATGCGCCTTCTCTTGTTTTCTGAGAAGTCACTAATGCGCCGAGTGAACGCATCCACCTTTTGGCGGCGCCAGGGAAGAGACATATCTTCCTTCTCATGGTCGTGATATCTTCCTTTGGACTTCCGGTGTCAGTTTAAACGTCCCTCTTTTTTTTTCGAGGAATTACCAGGAGGACGTGTTTTCCCTTTAATGCGGTAACGGCCATGCCTACGTGTGAGTCTCCGGATGATGAACTTCTTCTCTTCGGGCGCCGACCGCCTCGAATCGAACTTGAAGGGCTCCCACTTGGGGAGCACCTTAGTCATCAGTCACAAGTCTGAACCTGCGGCTTCCAAGCCTATCGTGGATATGATCTGGCAGATCCATCCTCTTCATGTCCTTCCGAATCTGCGGTTCATCTACTTCATCGCCGTTCTCCACTCTCCTCCCAACTCTCACGGTAAACGGGGTCGGCTATTCTTTCAAGCTTATCCCTCACGATGGCTGATGGGAAGTCTGATTGTCGAAGATTTAGTCGACTTTCAGACTCGGCTCGACCTCTTTTTGATTCCTCTTGCATGAGTGTCGTAAGGTTTCGTAGTTTTGGGATACAGTAAACGGAGTGTCTAGGGTCGCGACTCCTTCTGGCGCAAGAATGTCACTTTCCATATCCACGGACTCACTCTGAGGTCTTGAGAGGTGCTGGCGTTTTTGTAAGATCTTTTTCTAGTAGGGGAGTGGTATAAAGATTACGTAGTGGATCTTCTCACGCTTGGTTGTTGTTGCGGCAAGACATGGGTTTGTTCCCGTATGCGATGTTCCTTTGTCGGGAAGATCGATCGGCCGACCCTTGGTTTTAGCCACGCTAGTTGTTCCAGAGGCATGTTTGAGGGCTGATCCGCTTTGTTGTTTCTTCCCTTGTAAGTCACCATGCGATGTGATTTTGGTTTCCTTGCTCGGCATTCTAGTTCTTAGTGTTGGGTCCCACGGATAAGCCTTTGTTGATACAAAAGTTGGGCGTTCCTTATTTGGGTTGCGATTCCATATCAATGGTTCTTAATGCTTGAGACATGCGCACTAAGAAAAGAAAACCTTGTTAGGCTTATCGTGGGATTGTCTCCCACGATTATCCTCCAACGATGAGTAAATGTCGGTTTTAGGGTTAATAGGAGAGTTAGGGTTTTAGATCGTACCTTTAATGAGGATGGGGTTCCCTTTATATACACACGAAATCCTTGTTGGTTTCGTGTTCCCCATTTATTATCCCGCCTAAGTCGGTTGGTAAACGATTATCTCAAGAATATGAGATATCAATATATTATTCCATAAATAACTTTTGGGTTTGGGCCTTACGTGAGCCCAAACGTTCACCGTAATGCACTTGTCGTCTTGGGCCTAATCATTGGTCGGGTTCATGACCCGGATGTAGACTATACGTCATCAAGGTCGAAACCCTAATTACCCATTTCGTGGCTTTTTATCACTCAAACAAGCTCAAAACATGTTCTATTTACCTTCTCTAATCACCAATTGCAAAAGCCCTATGAATTCTTTTGAAACCCTAAAAGTACGAATCTTAATTCTAGAATTTGGAGGTGTTAATGAAGTCCAAATTGAGTGTATGATATATGGTTGGAAAGAGGAGAAAGAGATCTTGCTTTTAGTGGTGGAGGTGGTGGACGCCTTGGATAGCGGCGGTGGTGGTAGAATATGGCCGGATTTTATGAAGGTGGTGATTAGGGTTTTTAGTGAGAGAAAGTTAGAGAGATAAACACTAGTGTGTGTGTTTTTAGAGAGGAACAAATGAGGCAAATGAAGTAGGGAGGGTGACTTATATACTTGGAGCTAGGGACCTCAAAAATAATTATTTTGGTAGAGGGGGTGGTAGGCCTAGGTGAAGTGGAGGGCCGTGGTAAGCCATTTTAAAATAAACTATCTCGTTTACCCATTGAGCTCACATATTGTCCCCGAGTGTCCCCAACATTTATTTAACTTTCCAACATCGTTACTTACGTTTTTCCACGAGTTTTGACTATTTATTTGTCAATTTTAGGGGATCTACGGTCTAAAAGTTACAATAACTCTTGTTTTAGGATTTTCTAGTGCCGAATCGAATAGTGCCTACCAAATAGAGTTAAAACGCATACAATAACTCATTTAATAATGAAATAAACCGTAAAAACCAATCGACGATATAAAATCAAGTCACGGTTTATAAAATAGTGTTAAAGTCAAATCTCCGTTTAATTTAACGTAATGCGGTTACCTAAAATAGACTCCCTAAATTGCCAGTTGTCACATGATGAGGGACTTTATGGAGTAAGTCCTTGAATCGAGTCCATGCTTTGTAGAGAGATTCACCTTGACGTTGTTGGAACATCAAGATATCATTCCTAAGCTTAGTGGTTCTCCCCAGTGGGAAAAATTGAGCAAGGAAACGTGAGGTGAGATCATCCCAACTTGAGATGGAGTCGGCAGGAAGTCGCTTAAGCCAATTACTAGCTTGGTCCGTAGAGAGAATTTGGAAGAGGCAGCGTGTGGTCTCAGTAGTAGCATCGAGGTCGATGGAATCGACAATTTTAAGAAATCCCCTAAGATGCTTGATTAGGATCTTCGAATGAAGTCCATGGAATGGACATCCGTTTGCACCAACGGATGGTGTCGGATCAAGGGCGTGTAGTTTGGGCTTGGTCGGGAAGCTCAATGGTGTTTCTATAGCCTAGGTGGCTTGGTCTAGAGTATTCACCAAGAGTACGGGCTCTTGGCGAATCATTTGGTGGTAGGTTGATGAATGGTGGTTGGTTATCACCTTCCATGAAGAAAAGTGATGGGATTACTAACAAAGTCACGAAGAAGGGGATAGACTACGAGGAAGCTACAAATGGGAAAAAATTTACTTGATAGGAATCAAGCAAGGAAACCTAAGCGAGGTGAACTCTAACTAGCTATTCTATTACTGGCCAGCTACCAAAAACTTGATGACGCTTTAGCGCTGGCGTTAGGTCAAAAAGAACTTCCTTTTCGAGCAAGTTTTATAACACCCTAGGCATATGCAACCTAATCGCTGTAGTGTAGTATTAGGGTAAGCCTCGGGTATTGATATCGTTCTCTAGGGGAATAGGAATGCTAGTTGAGAATTACTACGCTAAGGTTGGGGTTGAGGAAGATTATTTTTGTGCTTTTTATGTTTTTTTAGGAAATGGAAAGGTACGAATCTTGGGGTTTGGATTTGGGGGGTGGTATTTCTACCGATTACTCTACTTTTATCTAATTATCTAAACTAGTGGGTAGTCTATGTCTAATTATTGTGTGCTCGTATGATGGTTTAAAAATGTGTTTACTTAGGTTGTATTACTCCTTAATTATCTCCTATTGATGGTTGAATTGTCACGTCCTTATTCTTAATCGCGTTGTGTGTCTAAGATCATAGGGTATGCGTTTATCCCTAACTCTTTGAAACTACCAAAGGTTCTTGCCTACAAAATCTTTAAGATTTATAAACTAAACTCAGAAGGTACTCTTAGGATATTTTTAGCCTACAATGACTCTAGGTTACTATAAGCTAAGGTTCACAAAGATTAATCAAGCATTAACTACAAAACGAATGACCTATCGCTTATCTTGGATCATTAACAATTAAGATAAGAGACAACCAATCAATATTCAATAATCAAGTTTCATATTCCCTAAGCAAACACACAACTAAATTAGCCGGACATGGGAAACATGCAAGCATACACACAAATAATTGAAGACATAATTGGATTAATGAAGTAAAACACTTATCTTGATGTAAGATAGGGTATGGAACCTAAAATCTTGTACAAGACAGCCTTGGTTCGGTTTAGGTTTTACTCCACAAAACTACACAGCGAAAAATTCGGTTTCTATATATAATGTTACAATCGCGTCGTCACCTTATAGGTTGTGACGCCGTTGGGTCGCCGTTATTAGGGTTTCGTCTTGGCCACGTTAGTCTTGCGTTGGCGTCACCTTATGCTTGTGACACCGATCCTTGATCGGCGTCGTGCGGATCAAATCTAGGTCGTTCGACGGTTGCGGCGCCCTCTTTTTAAAACCGATGTCGTCACTTGATAATTAGCAATTTGGCTCTTGAGCCGTCACAAAAAAAAAGTTGTTCGGCGTCGGCCATTCGTAGTGACGCCAGTCCTCTTCTAATATGTGACGCTTGCGTCCCCTTAGTTCACACAGTGTCTCGATTCTTGACTTTGGCCATTTTCTTCATATATTCGCGCCTTTTCATCCGAATAAGTGTCATTCCAGCATTTTGCCTTCAAGAGACCTAAAAAGTGAAAAGGAACGAAATTAGGTAGTAACGGATACAAAAGTGATCAATTAAAGGCTTAAATGACCCCTCAAAATGGTACCTTTTAAATCCTTATCACAGACGTTACAAGGAAGATGTGCTTGCGAGAAAAGTTGGCTTCATGGATGAGAAGACAGGGGCTAAGAAAGTTGGAAGCACTGCTAGCTCTATAAAGTATAAGAAAAGGAATCCAAGCAGAAAGAGGAAAGTCCCAACATGAATCATCCATCCTAAAATAGAACCGAAACTAGTTCAAACATCACTACAAGATGACAATTGTGAAACTGAGTCGGATGACCTTACTGTGTACTCCAAAGTACGTACAGATGACTCATCTATCAAGAAGAAGACAGAGGACAAACACCTAGTCCTTCATCTAACAAATTTGAGTCACTCATACCTTCTGATGAAGAACACACATCTGACAATGGGAAGAAACCTCTCGAGGAAGAAGACGAAGAAGATTCTGAATGGGAGTATGATCCTAAGGCTGAAGAGAAACAACTCCAGAAAAATATGAAGCAACAAAGGATGGAGAAAGTTGTTGAAGAGTTCGCACTTCAACAAATTAAAGGACCTGGAGGTTCCAGCGGTGGTGTTCTCTCTACACCTGTTCTACGATCTGGTTAATCAACCCGGTAAAGGAACAGATATCATCACCAAGGAATCTGCAGATCAACAGCAGCAGGAGGATGAGGAAATGGTTGAATTTGGAGATGACGATCAAGATACCGATGAGCAAATCACTGAGAAAGATGTTTTGGAAGCAGAAAAAGAAAGGGCTACAGAAGAAGCTGCTAAGAAGGCTGAAGAGGAACGCATTAGAAGGAAAACAGATGCATACATTCTAGAAAACCCTGAACACAACCCTTAGCAATCTTCAGAACCACTCCTTGAAACCTCCAAAACCGAATCATCTTCTCACTCATCACTACCACCATCAAAAGAACCAAAAAAATCATCTACCAAATTAATCAAGAAGAAAGTCGATACTTGGGCATCTCGCACTAAGGCTAAGATCCAGAAAGCATTGCTTCAATCTAGAAAACGCAAACAAAGTCGTCAGGAAACAAGATTAAACATGCTGGCTGACAAGGTCATCGAGCTTTCCCAGCAGATGGATC
>OU343216.1:79032883-79092784 GCA_910596185.1 Chrysanthemum makinoi | reverse complement strand
AATTTACATTTTTGCGGCGGAATGGAATTCACAGGGGCATTGGTTGTCATAGCACCACATCACAGTTATATATTGAGCACCTAAAGTGTCGTTTTAAAAACACATCGTTGGATATTTCATAAAAACATAATCAGAGTACAACATCGGTCCCAAAAGGTTTACAAAGTTTAAGGAAATACAAATATGTTACAAATCCAAACGATGTTTTGAAATAAAGAGCCATAATGTACATAATGTAAGTCGATGCCGCGACTCAAAATATAGGTCCCTAAACCATGTCATGATGATAATGCCTCAGTTACACGAAAATACATTGCTAAAAGCGGTCAACAATAATGTTGGTGAGAAATCATAGGTTTATGTAAATGTTTTATACGACTACACAAGTATCTAGCATGCATGACAATCAAGTCACGTAAAAATAATGTTACAATTGCCTTAAGCCCATGACCCCGAAACTAGGCTGATCAATTATGTATGCCCCTCCACGGAGTGTTTGCCGACAACTCAGTAATGAAATCAAATGAAATGCATCCGTTCACTGGTTGGGATTCACCAACCCGGATGGAGGCGTCACCCTCGATAGATCTATCCACTCATCCTCGCTTCAATGATTAACGGTTCATGGTTCAGGAAATGGGGACTTTCAAATTGGCAAATGAGGTAACTTAAGCAATGTAATGAATTTAACATACTTGGTATCGTACAAGAAAAATGTAGTGCAATGTATTCTCCCCCGTGGGTTTGAAAATAATCAAAAGCATGTAAAAGCGGGGCTATGAAAACTCACTTGGATAAAGCGGAATAACGGCAAAAGTGAGTACACGAGGTTTAATGTAATCGTCAACCGGGACCTATTATCAATGATATGATATGTCATAAGTTGCAATGTAATGTTATGCATGCACTTGATATGTTATTTATACCATTTACGAGTTTTGAAAATATTACTCGGCGTCGAAAAATACTCTTTTGACGTCTTGACCAATCAAAAATCACTTTACATGGTTTTACGTCAAAATGTCATCCTACAATGGTTTTATAATGATTTTTAGAGAAATTACCACTTTTCGTCGCAAAACAATGTCGTCGGAAAAATCATGAAATTGCCAAAAATGGCTCCGGCAAAACAATCGTAAAACGGTTACGTTGATCGTTAGAGAACGAAATCGACGGTTTTGGAAAGTTTGAATCCATATCTAAAAGTTTCAGATTCAGCCAGAGTTTTCGTTCAAAAGGTCTCGAACATAAAGATAATAAGGGTTAAAGATGGTGGTTTTGGCTAATAGTGTGCAGAAAATTAGTTACGGCAAGTTTAAGAAAAAGTGCATATCTTTGTCGTTTCAAATCCGTTTTCCACGTTTAATATGTCCTTAGCTTCGTATTGAAGTAAACTAATATATTTTTGAAATGTCGAAATAATTTGTGAAGCTTAAGGCTCATTTTGACCGACAAAATAAAAACATGTTGCTGAAATTCCGTAAAATAATATTTTTCGTCGTCAAACTTCAAAAATCCATAACTTCTTCGTTATAAGTCCGTTTTATCCGTTCAAGCGGCCACGGATTCGTTTTAAAGTATATTTTCTAAAAATCAAGGCCAAAAAGTCGTGCCTACTGTCGGATTTTCCAGAAAAATGAAACAAGGACAGAACATAAAATATAGTTTACGAAAATAGTTTTTCTCGGACAAAACCTATTCTAATCCCTTCAAATCAACTCCAAAACTAATCTAATCCTACCATACACCTTCTTAGGGTGTCATGGGTTCCTAATCACCATCAAGACCAACCAAAACCATGGGAATAATTATAGGATGACCAATAAGTATATAAAACCTTAAAAATCAAGAAATAAATGGTATAAACTACACAACATGCATATAAGCTTCAAAAATGATAAGAAGCATATGAAAATGACAAGGAAACTTAAAAATGACAAGAATATGCTTACTAGTGCAAGTGAAGAGGTGTAAGTAACAAAGGTTTCCTAAATACTCTAGATTTTTATTTCAAAATCTTAGAAAGAGTATCAACTAGATTGTTAAACACACTAGAACTTGAAGAAAATTTTCTTGATCCCTTGATTTGTTGATGAGGCCGGTTCTAGAGCCAAAGGAAGAGAAGAGATATATTTTTTTTTTTTCACACTTTGAAACTATGTGTATAATGAAGTGAAGTAAGACTTTTGTAACTTGTAGAAATTATTATAGACAAAGTAATAAGAGAACCATACTTCAATTAAGACTCACCCTCCCTCCCCAGGCGGTTTTGGGGAGGGTTGTCTTCCCATTATATTTTTTTTTTTATCTTGTTACTTGTATATTTGTGAGACTTTAATAAAAATGTGTAAGTATTGTAAAGTTAAGTTAAGGTAAATGAAAGTTTTTGGTGCAAATGAGTTTTTAGTAAATCAAAATAGGATGTATTGAGGTGATAAAAATTGTAAAAATACTTTCCTTGTGAAAATTGAGTGATAAAATAATTATCGTAAGATTTTAAGAAAAACGACGTAATAATTAAACTTTAACGATTAAAATACCAAATAAATTTGAAACACTAGGAAAACTAAAAATATAGTTTTTATAAACTAAATGTAAGTTTAAAAATACCTCGGGATCATTTTTGAAAGTAACGGGTTAAATAATCAAAATAAAACTCACGCGATAAAAATTATTAAATATAAAACTCACGCGTTGAAGGTGAAATGAAATGTCGTGAATGAACTAATGAAATGCACATGATGTCAATGAAGTGTAGACTAATCATAGTCCATATGAAATGTACGTGATGTCATGATCATGAATTCGCCGCTAAACCTCCAAGGTTACGCGAATTTGAAACAAGTAAACCAAGTTTACTAAAATGTTGAAATAATGAAACATGAACGTGTCGAATGATGAAAAGTACGGTTGTCACATTAGCCCATCCAAAAGGAATTCAGGTCCCTGAATTCAATCGTTGTTAGGTGTAACGTGTCGTGAAAGATGAGGATACTTGGCCGCATCCGGTCTTCCCGTTCCCAAGTAAACTCGGGACCTCGTCGAGAATTCCAACGAACTTTCACAATAGGAATACGACTCTGTTTCAACTGCTTGACCTCGTGGTCCATGATTTCTACTGGGTTCTTCCACAAAATTGAGTTTGTCGTCAAGCTGAACTTCGTCCAATGGAATAACGGCGATTCGTCGAAAGACACTTCTTCAAGTTTGAAACATGAAACGTGTTGTGCACATGGACTAAGTTCGTGAGGAAGATCAAGTCGATAAGCTACCGGACCAACTCGGCTCAAAATCTTGAATGGTCCAATGTATCTCGGGTTTAATTTCCCACGCTTTCCAAAACGCATACCACGCCCTTCCAAGGCGATACTTTCAACATAACTTTGTCTCCCACTTGAAATTCCAAATCCTTGCGTCTACCATCCGCATAACTTTTTCGTCGACTCTTGCGCAGTTCGAGTCTATCACGAATTTGAACAATCTTTTCCGTGGTTTCCGTACCATTTGGACCCGATAAGTTGTCGTCTCCTACCTCGGCCCAACAAACAGGTGATCGGCACTTACGACCATACAGTGCCTCGAATGGTGCCATCTTGATATTGGTGTGATAACTATTGTTGTACGAGAATTCAATCAATGGCAAATGGTTAGCCCAACCATTTCCAAAATCAATGACACATGCTCTCAGTATGTCTTCTAATGTTTGAATGGTCCTTTCACTTTGACCGTCGGTTTGTGGGTGATATGTTGTGCTCATCTCTAATCTGGTTTCGAATGAATCTTGCAATGAATTCCAGAAGTTTGAAGTGAATCGACTATCTCTGTCTGAAATGATAGAAATTGGTGCTCCGTGCCTCGAGACTATTTCCTTGACATAAAGTCTAGTGAGTTGCTCCATGGAATAAGTCTCTCTAATCGGTATGAAATGGGCTGACTTGGTAAGGCGATCAACAATTACCCAAATAGCATCGTAACCTCCCGATGTCTTAGGAAGTTTAGTAACAAAGTCCATTGTAATGCGTTCCCATTTCCATTGAGGAATTTCTGGTTGTTGGAGCAATCCGAAGGCTTCGTGATATTCGACTTTTACCTTAGAGCAGGTAAGGCATTTGCTAACGTACGTGGCAATCTCCGCTTTCATGTTCGGCCACCAATAAAGCTTCTTAAGATCTTGATACATCTTATCCGATCCTGGATGAATAGAATACTTTGACTTATGCGACTCATGCATAATCAATTCTCGTATTCCGCCATACAATGGAACCCACATTCTATCCTTGAAACATAGTACTCCATCTGCTCTCTTTACAAAACCATTTGCGCTTTCGGGCATACCATAAAGCTTTTCACTTGGTCGATTTTCCTCTTTAAGTGCCTCGACTTGTGCTTCATGAATTTTCGACGGTAAAGGAGAAATAATCGTCATTCCCAATGATCGAACTCTTAAAGGTTTAGGTCTCTTTTTCCGACTAAGAGCATCAGCCACAACATTGGCTTTTCCGGGTGATACTTGATTTCACAATCATAGTCGCTGAGTAACTCCAACCAACGACGTTGCCTCATATTAAGCTCCTTCTGATCAAGAATATATTGCAAACTTTTGTGGTCGGTAAACCTTTGTGCACTTTGTACCATAGAGGTAGTGTCTCCAAATCTTGGCAGCGAAAACTACGGACTCCTAACTCGAGATCATGAGTTGTGTAATTCTTTTCATGAGTCTTAAGTTGTCGAGAAGCATACGCTATCACCTTCTCGTTTTGCATTAAAACAGCCCCAAGTCCTTTATGCGAAGCGTCACAATATACAACAAAGTTCTCAATGCCTCCGGGTAGTGCCAAAATATGCGCAAAGCTTTTGCTTCAACAACTGAAAAGCAACTTCTTGTTTCTTTCCCCACTCGTACTTCTTGTTTTTCTGTGTCAACTTGGTCAAAGGTCTCGCTATCTTCGAAAAACCTTCGATGAACCTTCGGTAATATCCGACTAGTCCTAGAAATTGTCGAATTCAGTAGGATTCGTTGGAGTAGCCCAATCTTTTACGGCTTCAATCTTTGCGGGATCAACTTGTAGTCCATGACTATCAATGACATGACCAAGAAATTACACTTTGTGGTTCCAAAATCACACTTGAAAACTTGGCATACAACTTCTCATTCTTGAGTAGCCTTAAAATCATCCTTAAATGCTCTTCATGCTCTTCTTTGCTCTTGGAGTAGATCAAGATGTCGTCGATGAACACTATAACAAACTTGTCCAAATACGTCTTACAAACTCTATTCATGAGATCCATGAATACGCCGGTGCATTAGTCAATCCAAACGGCATCACTTGAAACTCGTAATGACCGTAACGTGTTATAAACGCTGTTTTCGAATATCCTCTTCCGAACTCGAACGATGATAACCCGATCGAAGATCAATCTTGGAATAAATACTAGAACCTTGCCTGGTGATCGAACAAGTCATCAATTCTGGGGAGTGGGTAACGATTCTTCACCGTTAACTTGTTCAATTCTCGATAATCTATGCACATTCGGAAGGATCCATCCTTCTTCTTCACAAACAAGACCGGTGCTCCCCAAGGAGAGGAACTCGGCCTAATGAATCCTTTGTCTAAAAGCTCTTGCAATTGATTAGACAATTCTTGCATTTCGGATGGTGCTAGACGATACGGTGCTCGCCTTGTCGGTCAGCTCAGGCACTAAGTCAATATGAAATTCTACTTGATGTGCGGTGGAAGTCCCTAAATCCTCGGGAAATACTTCGGAAAATTCACGAACAATAGGAACATCTTCAAGTCGCTTCTCCTCCGACTTTTTATCGGTTACATGAGCTAAGAAAGCAAGACAACCTTTCTTAATGTACTTCTCCGTTTTGATGAACGATATGATACTAAGTCGGTTCCACTCGTTCCCCACGAATAATCAAAGTTTCGCCGTTATAGGGAAGATGAACAACTTTCTCATCACAAATGATCTTTTCGCGATGCTTAGATAACCAATCCATGCCGATGACGACGTCAAAACTACCAAGCTCTACGGGCATGAGGTCTATGTTGAAAGGATGATTAAGAAAATTGAATGTGCAACCGCGAACAATGGTGTTTGTGTTAACTACGCTACCATTAGCTAATTCGACGTTGTATGATATGTCTAATGTAGTTGGTTTAATGTTGAGCAAAGGTGCAAATGCATTGGACACAAAACTTTTATCGGCACCCGAATCAAATAAAACTGAAGCGTAACGATTATTGAGAAGAAGCGTACCGTTATGACATTGGTCCTCCCTATCTTCTCCGCCTCCGATGGCGTAAACCCTTCCTCGTGCCAAACCTTCTTGATTCGGATTTGCTTGATTATTTCCTTTCTTACAATCCCTCTTGTAGTGTCCAGTTTCCCCGCAACCAAAACAAGTAACTTGTGGTGCCTTGCAATCCCTAGTACGGTGACCAACTTTCTTTCAATTTTCACACGGATCGGACATCGACCGGATTGTGGTGACTCAAACATCTGTTACATTTCGGCAAAACTCCCGTATATCCTTTTCCCTCTTTCGGTCCCGCAACATAAGCCTTAGCAACCTCTTGCCTCTTGGGTGGTGGTTGAGTAGCATTCCTACCCCTGTTGTCCCACTTGCGTTTGTTATTGTTGTTGTAGTTGCCTCGGTTAGTGTTGATGAAACGGTTGTTGGGGTTGCTGTTGCTTCGGTTGGTGGTGATGTTCTTACCTCGCTTCACCACTTGTGCCATCAATTTCTGAGTCACTCGAATAGCTTCCTCGATTGTTTGTGGATCAAATGAAGTCACATCTCCTTGAATGACTTCGGGAAGTCCCCCGATGAAAGCCTCTAGCAACTTTTCATTATCCGATACCATTGATGGGCATAACGCGGCTAATTCCTGGAATCTCGAATGTAGTATCAATGATATCATAACCAATGGTGACCAATTCATAGAACTCCGTCTCCAACTTTTTGATTTCCGTTCGAGGACAAAACTTCTTAGTCACCAAGCCTTTAAATTCCTCCCACGAAAGCTTAAAAGCATTCTCCATACCAATCGGTTGAGCGTATGAATTCCACCATGACAACGCTCCATCGAGTAAAGTACTTGTAGCATACTTAACCTTCTTCGTCATCCGGACAGTTACAAAGCAAAAACACCGATTCAACTTTTCAAACCATCTAATCATTCTGCTTGCTCCCGGTACCTCGAAACTTAGTGGGTTCACCACTCTTGAAATCTTTGTACGAACATTTCTTAACCCCGGATCCTCCCATTACCAGTTGCAGTAGCAAGGCCTGCGGCCGGCAGCCTCATTTCAAGTTTCGACTCTTAAAGCATTAGCAATGCTATCATTCACCAACTTTTGAATTTCTGCTTGGGTAATTTCAACTGTAGCTTTCTTGAAGCCATAATTCTTCAAAATCACAAGATGAAACAATCATGAGAACTCGTAAGTAGAAACAACCATCAAACAAATATATCCACAACCACATCATGCATAAAGATAAATGGAATCACAAAGGAACAATAACGAAATATCACAAATATAATCACAACACACGTGGATAATATACATGAAAATTTCGGCCTACATGGACCGATATCATAGATAATAATAACCATTCATAATAGTAGAGTCAATACTTGATAATTTGTTTGTACAACAACCAAAATACAACAAGTTCTTTAAACTACGTCACACACCCCGTGACTAGGATAATAATGGTCAAAACTATACAATGACAAAAGTCTACATAAGACACCTCATGGTGCTCGCCATCCTATCCCGAAGATCGAACTGCATAACCAAACTATCAATCAAACTCCTCATCTCATCCATCGACCGCAATGTAACAATACGCTCACTCAAAGCTAACTCACTGGCCCGACTCGTAACTCATCCGAGTCATCTCACGATCTAAACCTCGGGCATCTCACGCCTCAACTCGTGATGTGCTCTCTATCCTCTGGTCAAGACCACGAAACTCTAAGTCAATACAAACCAATACTAATATCAAACCCTCGACCTCCTACGATGGGCTCAATCCTATCAACCGATAGCTCCCCTAAGCCGAGTCAAACTATCAATGCAGAATCAGCTTGCATCGATACGGGCACCTAATGCCTGTAGAGGCGGCGTCACGGCAAGCGCCTAGAACTCTCGCCTAACTCAAATCTAACGGGCGGCTCGGGCTCGGACGGTGGTGAAGGGATATCAAAAGCGGCACGCTTTTGGGCGGCAAGTCCGATCGCGGTGCAGGGATCTCTAAGAAAATATGATGATGATGGTGATGATGCGGTGATGGTGTTTGGTGGATCGTGGTACGGGCTAACGTGAGGTGTGGGTGCAACCTCGCCCTCCTCGAAGGGTTCGGTCTCCGATTATCGGTCATGATGATCGATTGGGAAGGCCGCAAATGTGGATCCAATAGAAGATACAATCTCGATTGGGTGTGATGGATCATCATCCGATGATATGGTAATAGGGTGAGAATCAAGAACATGTATGCGTGACAACCGATATGAAATAAAAGTAAATAATCTCGAATAAAGTGTAAGTGAATCCGCATGATAACAATGAATATGTACTATGATGAAATGATGAGATGCTATGATAATGTAGCTATAGTCTAGGGTCAATGATGCTACCTAGTTCTCTATAATCGTAGCTCGGATACCAATCTGTCACACCCCCAATTTACTTTTTCAGCGAATGGAATTCACAGGGGCATTGATCATAGCACCACATCACAGTTATATTGAACGACCTAAAGTGTCGCTTTAAAAACACATCGTTGGATATTTCATAAAAACATAATCAGAGTACAACATCGGTCCCAAAAGGTTTAACAAGTTTAAGGAAATACAAATATGTTACAAATCCAAACGATGTTTTGAAATAAAGAGCCATAATGTACATAATGTAAGTCGACGCCGCGACTCAAAATATAGGTCCCTAACCATGTCATGATGAGCGTGCCTCGGTTACACGAAAATACATTGCTAAAAGCGGTCAACAATAATGTTGGTGAGAAATCATAGGTTTATGTAAATGTTTTATACGACTACACAAGTATCTAGCATGCATGACAATTCAGTCACGTAAAAATAATGTTACAATTGCCTTAAGCCCATGACCCCGAAACTAGACTGATCAATTAAGTATGCCCCTCCACGAGTGTTTGCCGGACAACTCAGAATGAAATCAAATGAAATGCATCCGTTCACCGGTTGGGATTCACCAACCCGGATGGAGGCGTCACCCTCGATAGATCTATCCACTCATCCTCAAAGCCCAATGATTAACGGTTCATGGTTCAGGAAATGGGGACTTTCAATATTGGCAAATGAGGTAACTTAAGCAATGTAATGAATTTAACATACTTGGTATCGTACAAAGAAAAATGTAGTGCAATGTATTCTCCCCGTGGGTTTGAAAATAATCAAAAGCATGTAAAACGGGGCTATGAAAACTCACTTGGATAAACTGGAATAACGGCAAAAGTGAGTACACCGAGGTTTAATGTAATGCGTCAACAGGGACCTATTATCAATGATATGATATGTCATGAATTGCAATGTAATGTTATGCATGCACTTGATATGTTATTTATACCATTTACGACCTTTTGAAAATATTACTCGTCGTCGAAAAATACTCTTTTGACGTCTTGACCAATCAAAAATCACTTTACATGGTTTTACGTCAAAATGTCATCCTACAATGGTTTTATAATGATTTTTAGAGAAATTACCACTTTTCGACGCAAAACAATGTCGTCGGAAAAATCATGAAATTGCCAAAATGGCTCGGGAAAACAATCGTGTAAACGATTGCGTTGATCGTTAGAGAACGAACTCGACGGTTTTGGAAAGTTTGTATCGATATCTAAAAGTTTCAGTTCAGGAGTTTTCGTTCAAAAGGTCTCGGACACAAAGATAATAAGGGTTAAAGTTGGTGGTTTTTGGCTAATTGTGTGCAGAAAATTAGTTACGGCAAGTTTAAGAAAAAGTGCATATCTTTGTCGTTTCAAATCCGTTTTTTACGTTTAATATGTCCTTAGCTTCGTATTGAAGTAAACTAATATATTTTGAAAGTCGAAATAATTTGTGAAGCTTAAGGCTCATTTTTGACTCGGACAAAATAAAAACATGTTGCTGAAATTCCAGAAAATAATATTTTTCGTCGTCAAACTTCAAAAATCCATAACTTCTTCGTTATAAGTCCGTTTTTATCCGTTCAAGCCGCCACGGATTCGTTTTAAAGTATATTTTCTAAAAATCAAGGCCAAAAAGTCGTGCCTACTGTCGGATTTTCCAGAAAAATGAAACAAGGACAGAACATAATATATAGTTATCGAAAATAGTTTTTCTCGGACAAAACCTATTCTAATCCCTTCAAATCAACTCCAAAGCTAATCTAATCCTACCATACACCTTCTTAGGGTGTCATGGGTTCCTAATCACCATCAAGACCAACCAAAACCATGGGAATAATTATAGGATGACCAATAAGTATATAAAACCTTAAAAATCAAGAAATAAATGGTATAAACTACACAACATGCATATAAGCTTCAAAAATGATAAGAAGCATATGAAAATGACAAGGAAACTTAAAAATGACAAGAATATGCTTACTAGTGCAAGTGAAGAGGTGTAAGTAACAAAGGTTTCCTAAATACTCTTGGATTTTATTTCAAAATCTTAGAAAGAGTATCAACTAGATTGTTAAACACACTAGAACTTGAAGAAAATTTTCTTGATCCCTTGATTTGTTGATGAGGCCGGTTCTAGAGCCAAAGGAAGAGAAGAGATATATTTTTTTTTCACACTTTGAAACTATGTGTATAATGAAGTGAAGTAAGACTTTTGTAACTTGTAGAAATTATTATAGACAAAGTAATAAGAGAAACATACTTCAATTAAGACTACCTCCCCCAAGGCGGTTTTGGGAGGGTTGTCTTCCCATTATATTTTTTTTTTTTATCTTGTTACTTGTAGATATTTGTGAGACTTTTAATAAAAATGTGTAAGTATTGTAAAGTTAAGTTAAGGTAAATGAAAGTTTTTGGTGCAAATGAGTTTTTAGTAAATCAAAATAGGATGTATTGAGGTGATAAAAATTGTAAAAATACTTTCCTTGTGAAAATCGGGTGATAAAATAATTATCGTAAGATTTTAAGAAAAACGACGTAATAATTAAACGTTAACGATTAAAATACCAAATAAATTTGAAACACTAGGAAAACTAAAAATATAGTTTTTATAAACTAAATGTGAGTTTAAAAATACCTCGGGATCATTTTTGAAAGTAACGGATTAAATAATCAAAATAAGAACTCACGCGATAAAAATTATTAAACATAAAAATTACGCGTTGAAGGGTGAAATGAAATGTCGTGAATGCACTAATGAGATGCACATGATGTCAATGAAATGTAGACTAATCATAGTCCATATGAAATGTACGTGATGTCATGATCATGAATTCGCCGCTAAACCTCCAAGGTTACGCGGATTTGAAACAAGTAAACCAAGTTTACTAAAATGTTGAAATAATGAAACGTGAACGGTGTCGAGAAATGACCTGAAAGTACGGATTGTCACATATACTTAAACATCGTTAGGTCCGAAAGCGAGACATATCTTTTCCATCGTCCCTTTGTTTCCTGCACAAATAAAACATAGCTTTTCTACCATAATCATTATGTTTTGTGATGTGCGGTTATATATCATTTATTTATTAATCACAAACCTGTACCAGACACTTTGTGTTTTATTACAATTGTTACTACATAAAAGCATTACACCAAACTTCTTGTTTTTATTACCTTTTGCTATTTGCATAGCTTTGGAAATACAAGCTTATATGTTTGAGCGGCTTACTTTTAAGATTAGTTTTTAATTACCTAGGCGTCAAGTGGATGGGCACTTTCGGGGGCCTTCAGGATGGGCACTCGAACATACTCTTGCCATTAGGTGATTAGCACCCAGCCTTCCGAGGAGATGAGCACTCGGGCATACTGGATGGGTAGATTAGCACCCCGGCCTTGAGGAGATGGGCTAATACTGCCGTTGTGATTAGCACCTGGGCTTTCCGGGGAGATGGGCACTTTCGGGCATACTTGCCGTTAGGTGATTAGCACTGCTGGCCTTTCGAGGAGATGGGCACACCGGGGAATACTTGCGGATTCGGGTGATTAGCACCGGGCCTTCGAGGAGATGGGCACTCGCTTTGGGCATCACGCGGATTAGGTGATTAGCACCTGGCCTTCGAAGGAGATGGGCACTCAGGAATACCGCGTCGTTCGATGATTAGCACTGGGCCTTCGAGGAGATGGGCACTCGGGAATATTGCCGTTCGTGATTAGCACGGGCCTTCCGTAATGACTTTGCACGGGCATCGAAATGAACTTGCTTTCGGTCATCCGGAATGATTTTATACTTTCGGGCATCGGAATGATTTTTCACTCGGGCATCCGAAGATGTTGCACTCGGGCATCCGCGGTGGTGGCCAACCAACCGGGTGTCACACAAATGTTATGTTCAGTGATTGTACTTATTAAGAACGTGGGAATTCACTACATGACTATTCACGCGCAATAAGACATATAAAAGCTCTTCTTCTTTTTCCCGTTAGATAAACACAATATTTCTAATGTATTAATACAACAACCGGTCACAAGAACCGTAACATAACCGGTGAGGGTATCATTCCCCATGGTTCCCCAGTTCAACGATGCTAATGTTATTAGTATCGTTGAACTAAATAAACAATGTATTAGATAGCATAATAAACGATGAATAACAATGTTACCCATGAGTGTTAGATATCAAACATGTGATGTTTATTGCTTTCTTCGATCACGCTTTGATACCCACAAAAGTGGGTATCTCCCCTTGCTAATTCGCCAAATAAAACATGAAAGCTTTTGCTTTCTTCCGTTAATTATGACAAATACAATATTTCACATGTATTAATACAAAATAGGTCACAACGAAACGTAGAATCCGGTCCCATGACGGAAGGTGCCATACCACTATACTCCCCCGAGTTCAGCGGTGCTATAACTCACTAGTACCGTTGAACTCAAGTGGAACATTATTGACAAATAACAACAATGCTTACCCATGGGTGTTTTTTTGTTTTTTGTTTTTTGACTTGGCACTCCCAAAGTGACAGTATACTTCATTTAAAGTACTCCTCTTTTTAATGGAGTTAAATGATCTATTCTTTAAGTAAAAATATGATAATCAAAGTAAAATACGAAATAAAATACTTTAAACGGGTCTAGCTAGAACTTGTGGGTTGGGTACACTGGGTACTTTTAAAAGGCTCAGATAGATGAGGCATGGACCACAGTACTACGCTTATTTTCAAAAGCCGACAGTCTAACACTAACCACACCTGTTATGAGTTGGTGATGAGACTACTGAATGAATTATTACGGAGACACGCATGTACATGAAGTTATGGACCAATATAATCGATCAGCGACCCGACTTTCGGGCGACAGACCCATCACCACCTTGTTTATAATGACCGATGGTTTTATGGTCGTCGCTGTAACGAACGAGGCAATACTTTCCAATCCGACCTCCAAACGAGGCGGTACTCAAATGGCAAGGAGGAAATTGCACGGGCGACCCACATAGACGTTGACACCGGATGTCCTACAAAACGGCAGAAAACAAAGAGAGATAACTCTTATTTGAAATCGTTATATAATTGTTACCCAATGTGAGAATGCCTAAAAGAATTATTCATTTCAACGCAAGTTATGTATCTAGGAATCTACGTGTTACATACTCACATGTGTTGATGCAATATTAAAATAATACATAATACATAGGCTAGGTATCTTTCAAAAAGCACTCAAATCTTATCAAATGCGACAAAGGCAAGATCTCATATCACCAATCGAATCCTTGACAAGCACTACACTATATCTAGCAAGTTGCAAACTTTAACATACTAGTAATAAATATTTGAAGCAACTATCCCTTCCCCAAAAAATGCGGTGGGTCTCCTTTCTATTGTTTTCAATACAAGCATTTATTTTTATTTTTACTTTATATCATTCCTTGCATTATATTCATGGATTACTCTTTTTTTTTTCTTTTTTTTTTTATTTTATTTTAAAAAGAACGTTTCATTATTAAACCAAATGTCACATTTATTGGTGGTCGGAGATCACAAAAGTAAAATTCCATCAATTAATCGTTATTTCCGAAAGTATCGATAGACAAATTCCTTAATTTATGACTTAGATATTTTGCCACTTAAACTAGTACCTAACAAAGTAAATCACGTGGGGTGGGTCATGGGCAATATTGCTTTACTCATGCTACATCATGCATATATAATATA
Organism: Chrysanthemum makinoi; assembly: GCA_910596185.1. NCBI lineage: Eukaryota > Viridiplantae > Streptophyta > Magnoliopsida > Asterales > Asteraceae > Chrysanthemum > Chrysanthemum makinoi. Next base: position 79,078,408 of record OU343216.1, on the reverse strand, counting down.
TTGGTAGAGATTGTCTAGTACCACAAGTTGTATTATTTGCACATCATTTAAGTTTCTTTCCTTTTAAGCATTTGAATGATGTTAGGACATAATGATATCAGCTCATCAAAGTAGCATGGCAATAGAGAGCAAGTAAATAATATTGGAGTACTTACAAAGTAGGTGTGAAACAACATTCGAGAATGACACACTATTTGTCCAAACGCTTACCGAATGAAGGGCATCATACCGAACAACTCCTACATAATGTCCATATCAACGTCCCCTTTTGGACGATGGTACAATGGTACCGAGCGAGCGGCGATAATATAACCACCTATACACGATGTCCATACTAACATCTTTCTTATATGATGGAAGGACCACCTTCGGAAGGGCGGTAGATGAACCCGCTGCTTGGGAAGGGAAGTAGATGAACCGCCTCGGCATGCGTCCATCTTGGGAAGGAGGGTGAGCGATCCTCCTCCAGATATGGGACATACGAACGAGGAGGATGAGGTCGGGGAAATCAAATCAAACGAGACCCATCATTCCTAGGCGTGGTAGAATGAATAACGAGTCCCACGGATGGCGCAAATGTTGAAGCATTTTCGGTCCGAATTGTCAGTCCCGACGGCTTCTCACGTGCACATCCGTCCTTGTCCCGATCTTGAAAGCATCTTGTCATACATGAAAGAACCCGTTAGAAGGGGTCGAGGCGAAGCCGGGAACCACCTCCGACAATCAAGTCGGAATCTCACTGCATCGCGAGGGTTTAGCATATATGTATATGTGTGTGTAATATGTACTGTGATGTATATGTTGTATATGTTGAAATAAATGAAATAGAGAGTAGTATATATAGAGAGAGAAAGAGGTAGGTGTCAAGTGGACCACCTCAATACACATCCAAGTCTATGCACTAGGTGTCAGGTCACGTGGAGACACAAATCCGTAATATCCAGGTTAGGTGGCATAGTCCAATCGGTCTAGGGAAATCAAAATGAAACGAGACCCATCATTCCTAGCTGTGGTAGAATGAATAACGAGTCCCACGGATGGCGCCAAATGTTGAAGCATTTTTCCGCCGGGTCAGTCCTGACGGCTCTCACGTGCCATCCGTCCTTGTCCCGATCTTGAAAGCACGTTGTCATACATGAAAGAACCCGTTAGAAGGGGTCCAGGCGAAGCCTCGGGAACCACCTCCGACGATCAAGTCGAATCTCGCTGTCTATAGGGTTTAGCATATATGTATAGGGGTGAGCCAAACAATCGTAGAAACCCGACAAGCCCGACTAACCGACCGACCCGATTAGAGCCCGAAACCGAACCGACTAAAAACGGGTCGGGAGTCGGTTTTGAAAATCATGGTATATCGGTATCGGGTCGGGTCGGTATAAAAACCCAACTTTAGCCCGAAGTAGCCCGCTAGCCCGATTCAAAATTAGGTATAAGAAAAAATAAGCGCCCCTCTCATCATTCATTCATTCTTTTTTCCCTGTAAAACTTTCACAAAAACGAGACGTCATATGATCAAATTAGATGATTCTAAGTCGGTGTGATAGCAAGTTATCAACATGATCTGTCAAAGAGCATATCAGCAATCCAATCAAAACTATTACAGTTGTCCAAGTAGAAGTATTTTCATAATGTGTATCTACAATGGAACGCCCCTTTTGGTTTTTATTTTGTTGTTGATGCAGAAAGCTTGAAGTATATATAAGGGGTGTTTGGATCTGTTTTCTGGGTTAAGTGAGTGTTTGGATCTGCTTCTGGGTGGGGTTGTTTGAAGCGACCCTACCGCTATTTGGGTGTTTGGATGCTTCGGAAGTCGGCGGACCGATCGTACGGAAGAAACCGACGGGCATCGAACAGAACCCATTGCACGAACGAACCGACAAACGGGGAATCGGTTTAGTGTTTTCACCTTCAGATCGGTTTCTCGGGTATTGGCATTGGCGTCGGTCGGGACGGGTCGGGATCCGGCCCGATGCTCAGCCCTATATATGTATATGTGTGTGTAATATGTACTGTGATGTATATGTTGTATATGTTGAAATAAATGAAATAGAGAGTAGTATATATAGAGAGAGTAAGAGGTAGGTGTCAAGTGGGCCACCTCAATACCTGTCAAGTCTATGCACTAGGTGTCAGGTCACGTGGAGACACAAATCCGTAATATCCGAGTTAGGTGGCATAGTCCAATCCTTCCGGCAATGACCTCCGGCGTGATGGAGATTCTTCGGTCCGCAGCGCTGTCGTCCGGACACATACGCCAACATGCCCCCCCAGTATTGTATTATCGGTTGAAGACCGATGATGCAATACTTCAAGAATATCTTTATGCCTTTCGGCACACGTCGTTCGGACGAGTGTTGTATCTGCCTCTCGGTACATGTCCTTCAGACACATACGTCAACAAATGACAATGGGTATCGGATTTGGAATGAGATGGAATGATATTGGGTATGAAAAAGTGTATCATTACGATTGTTTATGTTTGGTTGATAAAATATGGTATGAAAAAGTGTATAGATATTTTAATTTTGTAGTGGAAAAAAGAGGGGTCCACGGGAATGGATTTCATAGACACTAAATTGGTGTGTAATGAATCTATGACTATGATATACCTATTTCATTACCGGGCCCACAAAACAAAACAAAACAAACACCGACTATGACTTTGAAAGTCATAGTCTCATTCCCATTAACGCAAACCAAACGGGCCCTTACTTATTATGACTATATAGTTATGTTATCAAATACTTTATCCAAATAAATAAACGCTTATTTTTCTATCAAGCATCTTTGTTTTTGCTCTTCATTTATTGCTACTTCTTCTTGCTACCGCTATCTTCGCCAAATATACATATGGTGCATAAAAGGAGGCAAGTCGCTCGTGAGCTATTCAGGATTAACTTGGTGAAAAATATGAAATGAGCTGGCTTGAAAATCTTTAACCCTTATTTAGGATCAACGTATGACAATTAAAATTGGAATTGATGGGCTTCAAGGCCGTTGGAACAAAAGATTTAAATCGATATGGAGATTCTGACCAATGCATCTTTTTCTTTTAGTCCTAAGTAACTTTTTCTCAAAAACTAACCCCAACAATGAGCATATAGTTAAATGACTTTTAGCCATGAGTTGAGATTGTACCAAAGATTTATTTTCTCAAAGACTCGTCATGACTAGTCAGTTGAATGTTTGTAGTGGAAAAGTGATACCACTAGGGCAATGTGTTAATATGGGAATACAATCTAAAATGATTATCTACACCATTTGGAGTTGTGTTTCTATTGAATGATAGTCCAAATAATGTTTAATCTACGAATGTGTTGTTGTTTTACAGGGGCGGATGCAAAAGTTTGGTTTGGGGGTGGTACTCTTCATACTTGGCCAAACAAAATCAATTTTTAGTATAAAATTATTTTGTTATTGACTGTTTTATTAAAATGTCCTCCACTACAAAATAAAATTGCCCCCACACTAAAGTCTAACAACGTAAGAACCTTATATCTCTATCTTCATTTTTGTGTACACAACCACTATTGTCAACGTAAAAAAGTTTAACCCTCGTCCTCCAACTTTCTGGTACCGACACTGGTTGTTCACTGCAATTCATTTGTTGCCATTGTTAGTTATCCCCGTCCAGCTGAATGTATAGTTCTATATATAGCATTTATGGATTACGTACATGTCTATTTTTGTTCGTTTTAATTAGGGTGTGTTTGGTAGCGAGCATAAATGGAGCAATTAGCATTTAGCATTTAGCATTTAGCGTTTTTGAAAAAAACTTGTTTGGAATGATTAGCAGTTAGCATTTATAAGCAAAAAAAGGCTAAATGCTAAATGCTCTTTGAATAAGCATTTAGCATTTAGCATTATGCCATTTTACACAATAAAATTATGGCTACAACTATTCTACCAAACACTTTTATAAATTAAACTGCTATTGCTAATCAAGCATCGCTAACTGCTTCTGCTAACTGCTTACTGCTACTGCTAGTTTCACCAAACACACCCTTATTCATAAAATTATAATTCAACTAAATTAATGCTCAACAGGTGAACTGTAAATTTCAAAATTGCAATTATAACAATAACAAATAACAAAATATTAATAAAATAAAAGTTTGTGAGACCAACTAATGTACATCTACAGTCTTAGGTATTTTTTCCCTCAAAAATTACATGAATACATTATTTTTATTTTTATTTTTTATTTTTTAAACAAAAAAACAAAAGAAAACATGAATACTATGAGTTTGGTAAGAATGCATGAATGTTGCAATGGTTTTGTTTCCTAATTGAGTGGTCAAAGGTTCCATTAAAAATAGTTTACTTTTTATCTTCTAATTTTATAAGGTTTTCAATATAACAATTCATCCCCTGAACTTTAAGTATGAAGAATGATAAAAATGGTTCCTTAAAATTATACAAGTAATACTTTTCTTATTTTTGTCTTTTACTATTATTACATACTGTACTTTTTTCGTCTTAAATTAAAAGTCTACTTTTTTATGTTTGGTTGTTTCAAAATATTTGTTCACTTTTTTATTTCAACCAATTAAAAAATAAACTAAAATACACGGTTGGTCCCTAAACTTGGTAATCCGCTTCGCGTTGGGACAAACCTGGACATTATCATCGCCGGAGGTCCAAAACATGAGCTTTATATGCCAAACTCGTCCCTTGACCAATAACGTCGATGTCAACGTCTTGTTTCTGTTAGTTAGTGGAGGGTATTATAGTCCACACACTTTTATACCCCACCTTAGTTAATTCTAACCCAAGACTATTCCACAACATAAAGGGGTTATTGTTTGAACAAATTATACCAGTGTACCTGACAACTTAAGTATGACTTTATAAAAGTCAACTGGTAAAGAATGTATGAGCTCACAGAATTTTACCCAGGACAAACAAACAAATTTATACATTACCAACTACTTAGCTAGTTGACTTATAACAGTCAATTATATGTTCAGTGTTTGATGAAACTAGAAAATAACTTATACTACGGAGTCATTGTCTGATACATGGTTATACTGACATTTCACAAAATATAAAAGATAAATTTGGGCCCAACTTCAAAACGTTCAACTGTTGAATCTTCAAATGATCTACACAGCTCTGATCGATATCCATAAACTGTTGAACCCACAAAATATGAACCCTAAATTGATGATGCTACTGCTACCTTTTCTACAAAAACAAGTATATAAACAACAAACATATAAGTTAGGTACTCTACTGTTACAGATTAATGGAATTAAACACATGACATGGTATTCATCACTGAAACATCACCTAGGGTCGCATTTGGGCTTGACAATTGCTAGGGACACAGCTTTGTAATCTTTTCTTTGCTCTAAAGGGTGTCTTAACACCGCTAGAAACATCACAGCTGAGAACACCACCAACCCTTTCGGCCTTCCCCTTCCCATTAAACCGTGCAAGTTCTCAACATCAAACCCCGCAAACTCAACTATTTTAGCCTTCCCCTTCCCATCTAAAACCTCGCTAAATTCTTGAACAACTTATTTCCCTTTTTTTCTGGGCAAAACATCCTCTTCCTCAACCAGCTTTCCTTTTCCTTTTCCTTTAATTTTCTCCCTTTTTTAGCCACAACCCCTTCTTCCTCTTTGATTACAACACCACCTTTCACTGTTGGTGTTTTGGTTCCACTCCTCTGCATTTTTTCTTATCTATCCCTTGCCATTGACGTCTAGTCCTAAAAGGTGTTGGACTAAGCATTCTAAAGTTAGCATCCTGCTCTACCCAACCCACAACTTCAAAACTGATGTTTTTTAAGTAAAATTGTGCTAACTTTTGGGGCTTGTAGGCAACGAAGATATCAACTGACTCATGCGTTTCAGCCATTCCAAACAAAGTATGAACATCAACATCAATATGAATCAAATGCAAACCATTTTCTAGGGATTCTTTAGGATCACGTAAAAACAACGCCATTTTTGTTCATTAATCTATGATAACACATTATCAAGGCTTGAACTAAATATATCCCTATCACTTGGTAAAGGCACGGATTAACTAATGAACCTCCTTCATACCAGGGCTATAATCAAAACCCCATTATAGTGGATTCTGAACAGGACCTCACCTTCTTATTCTTCCTTCACATCCTTAAAAGTTGAAACGAATATGCTTCTGTCCTTCATTGTTATTTTTTGTTTTTTATGAGTGGGTTTGACTAGATATGTGTTTCATGGAGTGTGGATGTATGTTAGATTTGGTTTTGATTGGGTTTTGTTAATTGGGTCATTACGGTTATTATATCTTGTTTTATTGTTTCGGATCTTGTTAGTTGGGTTGTTTTGGTGTTTCCCAACACATTAATTGTGTATAAGCGTATCAAGGAAGGCAAAAGGTCAAGTTTCAGGGTAACAAGTTTCAAGTGTCACACTTGGTCTCTGAATTTGGTCAGTTAGCCGTTTTTTGCACTTAAAATTCTCGCGTATTTTCTCTCACACAAACTTGACTATTTCTATTTTTACTAACTTCACAATTAGTCCCTATATTTGGAACGTCCCGTTGGTTTTGGTATTTATGAGTTAATAACCTATACCATTTGCATACCAACAATCAAAAAAAACATATCCTAACAAAATCTCAACAACCTCCCAATGGCTGACTTCCCACTTCTTCAAGAACTCGCCAAAGCTTCGAAGTCTGACTACATGTTTGACTCGATTTATTTTATCAGAGAGAAAACGACAAGACCAGCAAAATTGCTAATGGCCTCCAAAACACTTTGACTGACTTGATTCTTGGTATGAAGGAAACCGAAGAATACATCTTTGAGCTCGAAGGCTTTCGAACTACAATGATGAACTACAAGGTTCTTGAGGATCTTCGCAACAAGCAAAAGGCTAATGTCTTGAAAGCGTTGGAGATAAGGAGGATGACATCAAACACACTCACAGTGTGTGTGAAGAACAACTCTTCCTTGATGATCTTAGGAAGTGTTGAGAAGGAAATTAAGTGGTTATGTTTTCCTTTTTTTTGGGAAAAATACGTACTGAATATTTAATGTTTAATATGAAATTAATGAATCTATATGTTATGTTCTAGTGTTTTAATTTGTTAATTTTGTTGTTAATTGTTGTATTCGTCTAAGATAGTTGTTATATCGGTTTTGATTGTATTGGGTGTTGGTAGAACTATGGTCCTTGCTCAAACATTTTAAGACTATAGGGGACTAAGGTTTTAGTCCCCTATCCTATCCTCACATTTGCATTAAGTTATAGGAAGCACTTTATTCTCACATTTTACCACAAATTTGAATTCATAAACATAAAGCCTCAATTCAAAGTGAAATTAAGGCGTCAAAATGGGTAAATCTAGAGCTCGTAAACGATTAAATGCTCCAATTGTCAAACATTTGGACATAATAAGTCTAGCTGTCACAAGGACCAAGTACCAAAACCAACAAAGGACACTAAGTTTCGAGGTAGAAAAAGTCATTGTGATGGCAGAAGGCAACATGTATTCATTTAATTGTCATTTGCATAACGATTGTTCTTGTGTGTTTACATTCTAGTTGATGTGCAAACGTATTACTTTTGTAGTGGATGGATGAAGACAATATAAGGAAGACTATGGAACAAGAGTTTCTTGAAGCTCTTTATGAGCAAGAAGAAGAACACACAATTTTGGAGGAAGATGAAGAGCAGTCTAGGTTGGATGAAGAAGCATTCCAGCAGTTTTTGGAAGAGGAGAGAATGTACAAAAGAATTGATGAGGAAATGGAGAGGAAAAATTGGCTTGAAGATGCAGAGTCGAGGCTGACTTACTATGGAGTGTCTGTGGAAGAGTTATATCCAAGACATCCATATATGCTGGATAAAAGATGTTGAGCTGGTGTTCGAAAGTTGTAGGCTTCTACTCTTGGAGCCTAGGTTTTAATATATTAGCCTTTAAAAAAAAAGCCATTTGTAATTTCGACAATATCATGTTTGAACATGTTTTTGTTTTTTTACTTTATAAGTTGACTAGATTTTAAGAATTTATGTTGTTTTTACTCCTATCTACTTGTTCAACAACCACAACTCCCATCTACTTATATGATACATCTAAAAGTCATCAATTCTTTATCATACCAACATATTATCACCATGGATGCAGAAAATGGTTGTCAAATGGTATGCATTGACTGTTGGGTTGAAAATGAAAGCATCGGATTGACCTTTTTTGCAAGGTGTCCACCTTATAGAGATTTCATGTGGTATGTTTGTTCAGGTGCCTTAAGATATGGGAAACACATCTTATACTGGTAGATATGGTGTTACAAGGGAAAACACAACCACAAGATATAGTGGTGGATATGTGATGGGTCTACATATTTACGCACCTACTAGTGTTGGTGCATCCTTGAAGGCGATGATGAAGAAGAAAGTGAACCACCTACATTTGAAATAGAAAGTGGAGAGTGCCTAAGCCAAATACCACGTGAAGCACCTCGCAATCGAAAGACCAAATGGAAACGCCCAAGACAAACACCACTTGAACCAACCGCAATTGTGACAGACCAAATGGATCACCTACTAGTCATTTAAAGCAGTGAATTACTAGCAAGAAATGCTATGTTGTCTTTCAGTCTAAATGTAGCTTAACTGATATGTGTGTGCTTCTATTTTTATAATAATTGAATTTTGGTTACAATTTGAATCTATTGACTTTATAAGTCAAACAAAAGAGATTTTAAATACTAACAATTCGGTGTGGTTCCTCTAATATTTTGGTTTATGTTGACCTTATAAGTCAAAATGGGTTTTTCCAAAAACCCACCTAAACACATAAGCAAGCAACCTGCAAACTACAAAATGAAAACAAGAAATCCAAAATATACATACAACACCACCTAATTACACCATATCAAGCAAAATATACATGTTAACAAGTATCGTTTTCAGTAACCATCATCAACCAAAAAATATACATCTTCATTACATCAACAACTAAAAATAACAGGTGAACTTCTTGATGGGAGACTTGATATTCATGGGGGGAGACTTGAGGTCCTTAGGGGAGGCACATACCACTCATTCCTATTTGTGCTGGAGCATCCCACAGCCACTACAATACCAAGTACAACCTTGGGGCGAAGCCTTGGACGCCTTGGGAAGTGGAACCTTTCAAAGTAGTGTTCTTAGAAGACATGTTCCCACACTCATCATCGATGTGTCCTAAATAATGATGACATCAACTTCATTTCCTTTCACGTTAGTATCGGAAGATAGACTAAGCAGAAAGAAATCCGAGTTCACCCATTACAACTTTCTTAGCTTGCAAACATTAACTCTAACCTTTCTCAGACTCCTTATTCCCATATTTTTCCCGCAATTCTTCAAGTATCAGCAATGTCATCTACTATATCCCACTTATTCCCATAAGTAGCCATGACATACTCAATCATATCGTCAGATACCTTTAGCTTGCTATAATCCCTCTTTTTTGATCAGACCTTTGCTTTCGGTTACATCAAATAAATTAGAGTTATTTGTGCTCATCCTTAAAATGCTAATCACACAAATACAAAAACCCGACACCTTTCATCACTTCGACTTCTTTCGCAAATCAAGCATAAATCATCAAACATTTCATCAGACATTTCATCTTCTTGTAACCAAGTATCCTCATATTTTGCCTTCACATATTTTACCATCTCATCAGATTATCCTGTAAAATTAAGCTCCTTATGCGCCATTGTTAAAGTGTGTGAGGGTTGTGTGACCGAAGAAGGGAAACGATCAAGATGGCATATGTAGCTTTTCTCGAATTAACTAAGGTGAGGTATAAATGTGTATGGACTATAATACCTCCACTAACTAACAGTAAACAAGACGCTGACATCATGTTATTGGTTAAGGGACGAGTTTGGCATATAAAGCCCATGTTTTGGACCTCCGACGATGATAATGCCCAAGTTTGTCCCAACGCGAAGCGGATTGCCAAGTTTAGGGACCAACAGTGTATTTTAGTCTAAAAAATATTTTAGTGGAGAAAAAAAGATATTTGATTGGTGATAAAATTAGTTAGTGGAAATTTTTTAAACTTTATGCAAAATAAAAATAGACTTATAATTTGAAACAGAAGGAGTACCAAATAACTTTGTTATTGTATTGTTGCTTTTCTACCGTTTTAACGTCTTTTTTCTTAAGTTATTTAAAAACTACAATTATTTTATATTATATTATTTATATTACTACTACAAAACACCTATTGAGCTAATTATGCATACCACCAAAAATAATTCCAAGCTTAAATTGATGTGATTCATAAGCTTATTTCTGCGGTATGAATCTTAAATCAAGTCCTTGCCGCAACGCACTACTACTAATAATATGCATTGTTAAGGATGCTCGAGTGGTGGTTGTCTCCCGATGTAACACAAGGGCCAACCACACCTCGTATTAAATCAAAATTCGCAACACAAATTCTATTAAGAAAGAGAACATAAAACCATAAAATTGAACAAGTGATCTTGTTACATCATTGTGTATGAAACATTTTTTGCAAATTTTTGTAGACATAACATTCCTATTTTCAAAAGGGTTAACTTAGAAGAAAGAATATGTATATATGTTTGAAAGACAATCATGATGAAAATCGTTTTGAAAATCGATTTATGCAAATTCAAAGAACATTCACTTGAAAAGGATGGCTATGGTGTTTCACTTCTTATGAATTCTATATTTATATTTGCATACATTATAAATTTATAAGGCAGAGTATATCAATAAATCACATCCCGACACTTGAGAAGGAATGGCTAACATCTTAAACCTCTATATACGAGGTTGGTGGTTCGAATCTTAGATTGTCAATAAACGGAAATAGCCATCCCTTTCAAGTTTTAGGGATTTTTTTCATAGGTTATTTTACCTATATTACATTTATTGGGACTCTTAGGAATAGTAACTTTGGTTTTTTTTTTATTTCTAACGGGCCCCGTGGGTTCTTTTGTTTTGCCTACCCGAACCGCTACTATTCATCTTCACTCACAAAACACGCTTATCTTTTAGATCCAATCGAGCGTGACTCTCGAGAAATATCCGACGAGTTTATCTCTGAAAGGGAAGAAATTCTTCCTTGCTACAGGCGATTGTGAGAGGGGTACTTTTCGTATCAACATTGTTGATTATTTTATGTTGAATTTGTGGATGGCCTCTTGCCATTTGTTCCCTGCCACAGCTCATATTATTTTTCTTCCACATCTTTTTTTGGCTACGTATATTGGCTGATTGTTGTGGGTGAAGTTATGTGGATCAATTATTTGTGTTGGAAAGAAGAAAGAAAAAAACCCTCACTCTTTGCGCCGTTTGATGCTAGGTTTGATGTTTTTTCTTTTACTTTTTTAAGGTTTTGGTTGAGGTTTATGCTGTTTTTTGTTAGTTTTTGCCATTGAGTTGGCTGGTTGTTGTTGGGTCAGGTAAATGATTATTAGGCTGCTTTATGTTAGCTCATTTTATTCTAGGTTTGTTTTGTTTAGTTGTTAGAGTATTAGGCTACTTTATGTTAGTTCCTTTGATTCTAAGTTTGTTATGTTTGGTTGTTAGGGTCGTTGAATCTTGATATGCACAGTTGTGGATGCATTTTGGTTTAATGGCTCTTTGGAGTTGAATGCTATCTTCATTGAATGCTTTCTACCTTTTTGTTACTTGCTTCTCTTAGCTTCCACCTTTTAGTTATCTTCTGTGTTTCCAAAATATGGATTCAAAAACTATACCTGCCTCTCAAAACATTTGCGTGTCGTCATGTGAGAACCTTATACAAAACAATGTTGTAAATATGCATCAGTTTACTGGATATCGAATGTGTGAGGTCATTGCACCCGTTGTGTCTGTATGTGAAGTGTACGCGTTTCGGTCTTTCGTTGCACCAAACCATTGATGTGCCACGGTTAGGCTGCCTATTTTGTTATTTGTTGTCTATAGACTTACTGTAACACCCCCAAATCTCGGTACAGTCAAGACTTAATCAAGTTTTCAGGGCGTTGCTTTTTGGATTGGCATCGCACACAAGTATAGCCAAAAGATAGTCATTTAACAATTAAAACCAATCTCAAATTTAAGTATTCAAAACATTTAATCCAAAATATAAATATTAGGCCCAAAACATGGTTTATTGATATAGGTCCCCATAGTTTATCAGAGTCAGAAATGATCCTTGAACCCCGCCTTCTTGCCAAGCTTCCACCGATCAAGTAATCCAAACATCTCTCAAATACCTGAGAAATCATGCTAAAATGTCAGCTTACGCTGGTGAGTTCATAGGTTTAAGTTTAACAAAATCATAGTGGACCTGTAAGAGTTGATTTGCTATGCCACATGATCCTACCCGGATCTCCAATCAAATCCCACATCCAGGGATTACTCGGGCCCCCGCGACTCTAGTCCATCACTGTTGTGGCAAAATCTAGAACAATTGCCAACCCCGGACTAGGTCGAGGTAGAAGTCTCTTCTTAGCTAGGCAACGGTCTAACCTAGTCTAAGGCAACAACTACCGCACAATCTATCTATACAGTCAAGCACATAAGCAAATCCAAATAGTTTTCACGATCCAAAAACAGCAGCATGATTCTCACCCTAAAATAGTTCAAAACGTAGTTAAAACGTAGATAAAAGTGGGGCTATGAAACTCACCTCAAGCAATCAACGCACAAATAAACACTAGCAGAAGATAACGGTATCACGGCACATCGACTATCGACTCGGCACAACATATTAATGTAGACCACACTTAATATATACATTCCTCAACATCAACGTTATCTACCCCAATGTATTCCATTTCGTTATTTCTAAAATGTCTCGTTTCACCATTTAATCCTAGTGTTTGGTATTCCTCATGTGGGTGTATCGACTCAATATGATGCCATGAATGCATTCAAACAACCAATATGTCATGCTTCGCAACACAATATGCAACTCCATTCAACACAATATGTGACTCAATTCAACATAATATGTGACTCAATGCGACACCATGAAACGTCTAAGCGATAAGCTCCATAGTCCAATAAGTTTCGAATAAGCGGTAGACCTTATCAATTCGTCAACTCGATAAACTCACTTATTCATTCAGACGCTATTATTCCATAAATCAATCGTATCCTAAAGAGTCATAAGGATAAGTCACCCATTAATAAGGTTACCCAACGTACCTAGCGGGCTCTTATTAGATTCGTCAACCTAATAAGTCCGCTACCCACGTGGATCAACACTATTAATGCTAGGTTATCCGTAACCCATGCACACAACGTAAGCAATTAAATACTTAAACCAATATTAAGTGTCCACAATTGACATTTATTGATAATCGTGTACTCGAAACATTTATTTACTTATTCATTACAAAACATTTCCAATTTAGTCGTTAGTTTCCGTTTAAAAATAGTAAATAACAAGATAAGACTTGTCATCGACATTTTTGGTATAAAAGCCCATTATTATTTACATTTCATAGTTATATTAGCATTTTCATGTTTATATATATATTTCGTCAAATTCCAATATAAATCTCATATCGTTATTCGTTTCGAGTCCACAAGCACGAGTCATAACTTCTCGGCTTTTAATCAATCAATAGTCCAAATTATAATAAAGTCCATGTTACGGCTTTGTTAGTCAACTATTGACTAAAAGTCAAAGTGACGCCGACATAGCTCAAAGTCAACAATATATATATCAAGTCCAAATTAAATGTCACAATATCGCAATTCAATCCCAAACCAACTCAAAACAATCTCGCCAATTAATCAATTAACCAAATATACTCGAAACCAATGTTATGACTCTAATGGTCATGACATGCCGCGTCAAGACCACGCGGAGACAAACAAGCTCTAGAAGCTTTTCGGCTACCCACGCGCGTCTCAACCAAACGTCAACAATACCAATCAACAAGCTACCAAAACGACCCGACTCGGACCCATGACCCAAGTGGGTCACGTACACCAACCCATGGGTCACGTACATGACCATGGTGATGCGTACGTCCCATGTCTCCCATCCAAACACAACCAAATCACTTCCACAACATCCCAATCCAATCATTCAAGCTCCAAACACTAACCAAACACAAAACCCATCAACTATTCTTAATAAAAAACATGACCCTAAACCTAAAATGCATAACCCATCAAATTAATACACCACACATGTACCAAACACTAATTACTTGTTTATTTCATCACTAATTAGCTTTAATTTCATGTTCCACCCAAAAGCCCCAAATTTCATCCATGGGTCGAAACCCTAGAATTCAATTCATGGGTTTATATCACCCAAACAAGTTCAAAACATGTTCCCTTTACCTTATCTAATCACCAATTGCAAAAGCCCTTTGAAAACCCTAAAGTACAAATCTTGATTCAAGGATTTGAAGGTGTTATTGAAGTCCAAATAGAGCTTGTTATATATGGTTGGAAAGAGGAGAAAGAGAGCTTCAATATGGTGGTGGTGGTGGTGTAAGGTGACGCGCCGCTGTGGCGGTGGTGGTGGCGAATATGGTAGAAGTGCCACTATGGTGGTGATTAGGGTTTTTAGTGAGAGAAACTTAGAGAGATAAAGTGGTGTGTGTGTTTTCTAGAGAGAGAAATGAAAGTATCAAATGAGGGGTTGGGTGGGGTATTTATACTAGGCCACTAGGGACTTGAAAATAATTATTTTGGGAGGAGGGGGGCGTCGGTCAAGCAAAAAGAAGAGGGGTCGGGTTGTAATTTTTCGTAATTATCCCGTTTACCCATTCCCGAGCTCATAAATTGTCCCCCGAGTGTCCCACGACGTTCATTCAACTTTCCAACATCATTATTCACGTTTTTTCACGAGTTTTGACTATTTATTTGTCAATTTTCGAGTTACGGTCTAAAAAGTACAATATTTCTCGTTTATAGGTTTTTCTAGCGCCGAATCGAATAGTGCCTACCAAATAGAGTTAAAACTCATACGATAACTCATTGAATAATGAAATAAACCATAAAAAATAATAGACGATATAAAATCAAGTCATGGTTTATAAAAATAGTGTTAAAGGCAAAGCTCGGTTTAGTTTAACGTAATGCGGTTACCTAAAATAAACTCCCTAAATTTGCCAGTTGTCACAACCTCCTAGCCTCTGAAGAAACCTGTCCCGGGTTTCACTCCGAGTTGCTTGATGTCATAAACAGTTTAGGATACTTCCTACGGAAAACGTCCTCACGTTCCCAAGTGAACTCTGGTCCATGCCGGGAGTTTCAACGAACCTTAACAATCGGAATACGGCTATTCTTCAGTCTCTTAATCTCACGATCCATAATCTCAATCGGTTCCTCAACAAAATTCAATTTCTCATAAATCTGAATATCTCTTAAAGGCACCACTATGTTTTCCTCCGAAAGGCATTTCTTAAGATTACTAACATGAAAGACGTTGTGTACACTACTTTCAGTTCGATGGTAGCTCCAGTACGTATGCTACCGGTTCGATTCTTTCCAGGATTGGAAAGGGACCAATATATCAGGGATTGAGTTTTCCACGTTTCCCAAAACGAATCACTCCTTTCCAAGGAGAAACTTTCAACATAACTCGATCTCCAACCTGAAATTCTAAAGGTTTACGTCTCTTATCGACATAACTCTTTTGTCTATCTCGAGCGGTTTGCAACCGATTACGAATCTGTACTATCTTCTCAGTGGTTTCTAAGACAAGTTCGGGACCTGTAAGTTGACTCTCGCCAACTTCAGCCCAACAAACAGGAGAACGACATTTAGAGTGATAGCTATTGTTGTAAGAGAATTCGGCCAAAGGGAGGTGTCTCTCCCAGCCTTTGCCAAAATCAATAACACATGCTCTAAGCATGTCTTCTAAAGTCACGAATGGTTCTCTCGCTTTGACCATCGGTTCGTGGATGGTAAACAGTACTCATATCCAAATGCGTTCCTAATGCTGTATGTAACGACTTCCAAAAGTGGGATGTAAAACGACTATCCCTATCGGAAATGATAGATATCGGTACTCCATGACGCGATACTATCTCCTTAAGATACAATCGAGCAAGCTTATCAAGACTATCGGTTTCACTAATAGCTAAGAAGTGAGCGGACTTAGTTAAACGATCAACTATTACCCGTGATAGCGTCATTGCAGACTAACTATTCTTGGTAATTTAGTGATAAAGTCCATGGTTATTCGCTCATTTCCATTCCGGAGTTCGGGTTGAACTAAAAGTCTTGATGGTTTCGATGTTCGTATTAACTTTAGAACAAGTCGGGCACCTCTTGCGACATACCGAGCTATATCGACTTTCATATTAGGCCACCAGTAAAGTTTCTTAAGGTCCTGATACATCTTATCAGGGATGAATAGAGTATTTTGATTTATGCGACTCGTGCATAATCAACTCACGGATTCCACCATGAAATGGTATCCAACTTCTGTCTTTGAAGCATAATGTTCCATCGAACGCTTCAAGCCGTTTCACTTTCTACCATTCCATGAAGATTCTCATAAGGACGGTTCTCTTCCGTCAATGGCTCTGCCAGGCTAAAATTTGAGATGGTAAGGGCGAAGCAATGGTCATTCCTAATGATCTAACAAGTAGGGGTGGAATGTCCTCCTTAATACTAAGTGTATCAGCCATAACATTAGCCTTACCAGGATGATAACGAATCTCACAGTCATAATCACTAAGCAATTCCAACCAACGACATTGTCTCATGTTCAGTTCCTTCTGATCTAAGATATGCTTCAAACTCTTATGGTCGGTAAATACTACACACTTGGTTCCATACAGGTAATGTCTCCAGATCCTAAGAGCAAACATTACAACACCTAACTCAAGGTCATGGGTGGTGTAGTTTTTCTCATGCTTCTTAAGTTGTCGGGATGCATAGGCAATCGACTTCTCACGTTGCATCAAACAAACAGACTAAGCCTTTATGCGAAGAGTCGCATTACCCGACAAAATCTTCGCTTCCTTCAGGAAAAGCTAGGATGTAGCACTACACAACTTTTCCTTCAGAAGTTGGAATTCCTCTTCTTCCTTTTCTCCCCATTCATACTTAACATCCTTCCGAGTTAGTTTGGTCACTGACTTAGCTATCTTAGAAAATCCCTCAATGAATCTCCTATAATAGCACTGCTAAACCTAGAAACAAATGGACTTACATGGGTTCTTAGAGAGCCCATTCCTTAATGGCCTTAATCTTACTTGGGTCAACATGAACACCTCAACTATCTATCAGATGGCCTAAGAATTGCACGGACGGAATCCAAAATTCACACTTAGAGAATTTGGCATACAGCTTCTCCTCTCTCAACAATCCTAAAATGAGCCTCAAATGCTCTTTGTGCTCCTCACTACTCTTAGAGTATATCAAGATGTCGTCTATGAATACTATCACAAACTTATCCAGGTATGGCTTACACACTCGGTTCATGAGATCCATGAAAACCGCTGGTGCGTTGGTCAAACCAAACGACATCACTTGGAATTCATAGTGTCCATAACGGGTTCTAACGCCGTCTTAGGGATATCCTCCTCTCGAACTCTAAGCTGGTGATAACCAGATCGTAAATCGATCTTAGAAAAGATACTAGCTCCTTGGAGTTGGTCGAATAGGTCATCTATTCTAGGTAACGGATATCGGTTCTTCACTGTCAACTTATTCAACTCCCTATAATCAATACACATCCAAAACGATCCATCCTTCTTCTTCACAAACAACACGGTGCTCCCCGGTGACGAACTTGGTCGAATGAATCCCTTCTCTGACAACTCTGCCAACTGCTTAGACAGTTCCTCCAATTCTCTTAGAGCAAGTCGATAGGGTGCCTGGGCTACGGGTGCCGCACCGGGTATCAACTCTATTTGAATTCCACTTGTCGGACGTGGAATCCCGAAAGATCGTCGGAAACACATCCGGAAATTCTCTAACAACGGGTACATCTTTGAGGTGTCTTTCACTCTTCTCCTCACTTTTCTTTTCGAAATTGAGCCAAGAAAAGACAACCTCCTCTACCGATGTACTTATGGGCCTTAATACAAGAGATGATGCTCAACCGGAAGGGCTTCCACATTAAGCTCCGATCTCCTTGTATGCTCGAACTTTCTCGCCATAAGGTAAACGCACAATCTTCTCATCACAAATGATGTGTGCACCATTCTTCGACAACCAATCCATTCCGATAATAACGTCAAAACTTCCTAAAGTAACTGGCAATAGGTCTATACTAAACGGGTGGTCTAGGAAACTTAAGGTACAACCTCGGACTACGGTGTCTATCTTCTCTCTATTCCCATTCGCTAATTCCACATCATAACTAAACCCTAGAGGTGTTTGGGAGATTCCTAGTAATGGCATAAAATTGGTGGATACGAAACTCATATCCGCACCGGTCTCAAACAGTATGGAAGCATAGCGATTATTGAGAAGGAACGTACCCATAACTACGTTAGGGTCCTCACCAGCTTCCTTCCCAATAGCGTAAACACGCGCTACTCCCATGTCTCTTTGTTGATTCCTAGCACCATTGTTTCCCTGGTTTTCCACAACCTCACGCTTCACATGGTTTAAGCCATTACCTCCTACACCTCGGTTAGCAAATCCTCCTACATTACCCGGATTTCCTCTCATCCACGGCTCTCGGCACTCATTCTTAAAGTGTCCCTTCTTTCCACATCCACAACAGGTGACAGTGGCCTTTCAGTCCGCTCCTTGTGCAGTTTGAGATGCAGCAAGTGGACGAGACCTACAGTCTTTGGCTATGTGTCTGTTGGAATCACTCCTAAACATTAATTCAAGTGTTAGTGATTCATATGTAATAGTTAGCTTAATATGGCCTTTATGTTTGTTATTAAGCTTAGGCTTATGTAGAAGGCCCATAAGCCTAGGCCCAAGCCTAATAAGGAAAGGATGGGAACTTGGTGTGTTGCCCTAGTTCCCTCCTATAAATACTCTTGTAAACCTTCTATTGAAGGTTGGTTGTTCAATTTCACTCACATCATCTACGCATAACTCTTCATATAATCTTATACGTGTGTGTGTGTGTGTTGTTCATCCAATCTCTTCTCATCTATTTCTTATATTGATGCTTGTGTTACTAATATGGGAACCTAACAGTGGTATCATTCGCCAAATAGTTGGGTGAAAAGGTTTTGTTTTTGAAGTTATTTTTGTTCTACGCGTAAGTATCGGTTTTGAAACTTTGATACGCATAAAAAACTCATTTTTTACACTTTCTAATCCAAGATTCTTGTACTTTCAACGTTATTTGGTGTTAAAATATCTGTTTTTGGCAAAAAGTTTCGAACTTTACATGTATTTCATTGATTTTGAGCTTGGTTTTATACGCGTGTTCATCTTACGCGTAAGGTGTTTTGAAGTTTTGGATCATCAAGTTTCACACTTTTGTGTTATTTTGGTGATATTGAAGCTGTTTCATCACAAAAATCTTGCCTAGAAACATCTTTGGGCAGAAAATCAATATTGGTTGCTTTCTACGCGTAAGAAAACCCTATTCTTACCCGTAACTCATCCGTGGTTTGATCTTCAGTTCTCGTGGTTTACTCAGTGTTTTCTTGCTTGGATAAGCCTGAAAACACTTTGACTTTGGATATCCTTTACACTGTGATAGTGTAAAAGATCTTTTGGGCAAAACCCTAATCTTACGCATAAGCTTAAACTTATGCGTAGAACTCATTACGCATAAGATTTTCTTACGCCTAAGCTCGTCTTACGCGATAAGCTAATCCGCCTAAGTTTTCACGCTAACTTTCGTTTACGATAACTTTAGTGTTTCTCAATTCTTACGCGTAAGCTACTCCTACGCGTAAATATCACTTTTAAGCGTAAGTTTGGTGTTTTTACGCTTAAGTGTTACTTTGCCTACACTTGGTTTCTACGCCTAAGGATACTTCATCAACATCGTTTCATTCGACTACAAAGATCCATTTAACAACACAAGTTTTCAACATGTCACAACCTCCATACTCTAGCTATTTTCCTTACACTTATAATCAACAACAACAACAACAACTAAGTCCACAACATCAACAATTTAATCAACAACAACAAATTTATCAACAACAGTTTAATCAACAACATACTCCACAAATGGTTCAACCACCACCTAGTCTTCAAGTACAACCTTACACAAACTTCTACAATCAACATCCATCCTGGAGTACTATGAAGGAACCAACATGGTTTGGCAAGATGTGTAAAGCCTTAAGTAGCCAACAATCAATTCATGAAGCTGGCTCACTTGATAGACCTCCAATGCTCACTCCCGGTAATTATGATCAATGGGTGATAAGGTTCTTTAGGTTTTGTGATCTAAAGAAGCCACATGGAAAGTTCTTAAAGAAGGTCATTATGGAATGTCCATTTCAGATGCCTACTGTTGTCACACCGCATGAGATCCTAATGCCAATCCACCAAGAGATCTTTGTCACCAACATTGCAACTATCTCGGACCTCACAGTGATGAACTTCTACATTTTGAAGCCGATGAACTAGCAATGCAATACATCCTTTTGGGATTACCCAATCCGATCCTTCGAAGTGTTGATGCTCAAAAGACAACTAAAGCAATGTGGGAACATATTCATCTTCTTATGGTAGGCACAACACTCAATCAAGAAGACATGGAATCGAAAATCTACTTGGCTTATGAACACTTCATGATTGAACCAGGAGAGACATTAGAGTCATATCATCATCGCTTTTTAGACATCATCAATGATTTGGATAAACACAATATCATCATGCCGAATTCTTTGTCAACACTAAGTTCCTAAGTAGTCTTGGTCCGGAATGGGAGAAGTATGTCATTTTTCTCCGTCAAGCTAAGAATCTTTATCATGCTACATACGGATTGTTGTACGACTATTTGAAGCCTCACCAACAAGAAGTTGACAAAGAAAGGGCTATCCGTGGACTCCCGGCTCCACAGTCAATTTCGAACAATCAACAACTTGCTTTGTGGGCTCAAACTAGTGTTCCTCCTCAACCCGCTCCTCAACCAACTGCAACAATTACACCATATAATCCGTCACAACAACAATCTCAAGAAACTCAATTGGTTCCATACAACAAAAACACTGATCAAGCACTTTATAGTGAATCAAATGAGGATACTGAAGCTTTTGATGCTCTGCAGCAAGGATTTGTCATGATTGCTAGAGCCTTCGGCCGATATTCCAACAAATCCAACAATCGCATTCGTACCTCATCCAACACAAGGAATCAGGCTGTGGTTAACAATGGCAGAGTTGAAGTTCATAATCGTGGTTATGTTCGGTCGGATGGGAGGTGGTCCGGGTTTAATGCTATGGGAAGGAATAACATGGGTGCTCCGCAGCAACAAAGGGCTCAAGTGGTTGAACAGGGAATGCTCGAATGGGATTGATGGTCTTCATTGTTATAACTGTAATGAGAAGGGTCATCTGGCTAATGCATGCCCTAAGCCGAGGACAAGAGGCAGTGCTTATTTCAAAGAGGCTTTGCTCTTGGCTCTCAAGGATGAAGCTGGTGGAACTCTTACCAACAAGGAACAGAGCTTTATGGCAGATGCAGATTATGATGATGACATGGAGGACTTGCAGGCTAATGCAGCAGTGATGTTGATGGCACAAATTCAAGCTCTACACATGAGTGACACTGATGGCTTGTCTCAGGTATCGGAACAAAATACACTCATTCATGATCTGATCTCTCCGCCAATTTCTCCATCCGACAAGGATCAGAGAGTTCAACATGAGCCATCTACATCTCATTCCGATGATTATCAAATAGATCCCGTAGTTATATTTGACGATCAAGATAACCTTATGGTTAATATTAATAATCAAGTTGACTCCGTGGTTATATTTGAGGATCTAAATAATGATCATGTTGAGACTCACGTTGAACAAAATGAGCTTTTGTCTAATAGAGAAATTGAGCTCATGTCCTTAATTAAAGACCAAGAATCTCGGTTGGAAATTTGCACTAAATTAATGGATAAAAAAGCACTGTTAACTAGGGATAACGAATGCTTAATCAGACAAATCAACGTTTTTAAAAATCAAGAAAAACGGGAACAAGGTTTTGAAGTCGCTTTTGCTAAATCTCATCAAAACGAAAAATCATTAGAACGACAAATACGTGATCTAGCCGCATCCAAGAATGCTTTGTTGTCTCAAATAGAACAACTGAAACATGAACATAAACAACAAATTAACGCTCTTACTTTGGAAACTCAAAAGCCAAGGCTGAGTTGTTAACTTGTCAAAAACAGTTCTCTAAGTACAAAAACATTCCACGAAACGAATAGATAACTATCTTGAAGAAATTGTCGACTTACAAAACAAAATCAAAGAGTTTGAAATGTTGTTTATAAACATGGTGAATCAATTACAACGATTCAAAAGTTTACTTTCAAACCAAATCCAAATGGATATGGACCGAATCTTGCTGATTACAAACCTAAGTTTTCACACAGAGTATTCAAACCAAATCCACGAAGTTTACTGATGAGAACATAGAATTGATGATTCAATTATGACTGTTGTTGAATATAATCGCATGGAGGAATTAGATGCTGATGGCGAGAGTCGGTCAAAAATGGAAAATGTCGTTTATAACAAACCATTTAACTATTCAAAGGCCGTAACTTTTGTCACACAACAAGATAATTCTAACAAACCTTTGGTTATCACACCATTTTCTGAAGTTAGTCCCCAACACAATGGTGCACAAATTAATGGTCCTTTACCTTCACTTAGTGAAGTAAAAACTAAAGCCGAAAGTTGTCGCGTTATCAAATATTTTGACACTTTCTTATCTGACCTAAAAATTTGGAACGTGAGATTGAATTTCATTCTGAAATAAAAGTTCAACATTTTCAATCGCCAATGGCGCGAGAACATAGAGATATTCTTCAGAAAAGAATTTTACCCCATGTCAAAATTTTGAAAACTTATGCACTATATTGGGAAAGAGATTTTCACAAAGAACTTGGTCTCATGAAAACAGTTTTCGAGAAAATAGAAACATCCATTTCAAATACTAAACGTAAAAAGAAACTGTTGAGAAAAGATGTTGATCGATTCTTGAAAGATGTTATACTGCATCGATATCAATAATCTTGTGTTATTACAATCTGTTGCATATGCATCTGATCATATCTCTGCTGATTCTGTTGATATTGTTGTGAATACTGATACGATGCATCAGACCAAGTCTTTAAAAGTTGAAAATGAACGACTGTTAAAAGAGCTTTCAAATTCAAAACGTTGTCTTCAATGGTGTCAAAAAGATTGTCAAAATCGTGAACTTGCTTTGCAAAACAAAATCAACCAGTTGCAATCCAAAATGTTCAATCCAAAATTTGAGCAACTGGATGATCAAAACGTGTCTTTGAAATGTCAAATCTCAAAATATGAACAAGAACTTGTAAAAGTTAAAAAGGAATATGGTGTCATATTTTATTTACTCAAACAGACTCGTCTTGAAGCATCAAACGAACTTGATCATTATCTTGCACACACTAAAGAAGTCATGAATTTTTTTGGAAATCTTCGTTCTGAAAATCAAGATTTGGTGCACACTATCATTAAGTTAAGGGAGATGTTAAGAAAGTATGAACAAGTTCAGCCTAGCATCCTTAAGAAAATTGCACTTGTAACACTTAGCAAACGTAAACCTAGAATGCCTACTGATAAACCACAAGATACTAATGTGTTTCCCTCTATTGAAACAGGAATAGTTGCCTCTTTTCCAAACGTTCGCACTTCACTACCTAGGAGCAATACAAGGAAGAATAGGAAGTTGCGACCTAAGAAAAGAACAATAAAGAATCTTGTGAAGTAGAAGAACATCCTAGGACTTTGAATAAGACTCCCGTTGCACCCACTTTAGATATTGCGTCCGACAAATGTAATGGAAAAAGTGTTGTAACGAATGCTAAACCTTTAAGTACTTTTGATATTCATCGATGCTTCTTGTGTTATTTGTCGTAAAAGTATGCTTTCCGATTGTCATGACAAATGTGTTGCTAGAGCTATCTTGTCTCGTTTACGGAATCCTAAGACCGGAATACCTCTAGGCCCACTAATGCTTCTAAGTCTGTGCTTGGTAAACCGGCCTCTTTAGATTCTAAGAAACGCATTGATGTCCATGTAGCTCCAATCTCACCTCCAAGGAATGTAGTACCACCCAGTGCATTCACTATGACTAAAGCTAAGACTAGTTGGAGATGGAAGAAATGGATACATAATACACTAGGATTTAAATGGATGCCTAAAATCATTAATGGGTATATTTCAACTATAAGCTGCCGAACCCTCTAACTCTTCGGGTTCCACATCTACTTCTATTCCATCTGTGTCGTGCGTGTGTAACGGTGATACAGATCATCCTTTGGATTGTTGATAGCGGATGTTCCCGACACATGACAGACAATCTTAAACTGTTATCAAACTTTTTCTCAAAGTTCATTGGCATCGTCGAGATTCGAATGATCACTTCGCACAGAATCATGGGCTACGGAGATTATATCAATGGCAATATCGAAATTAGCAAGGTTTATTATGTGGAAGGCCTTGGTCACAATCTCTTTTCGGTCAATTCGTGATGGAGATTTGGAAGTTGCTTTTAGGGAGAAAACTTGTTTCATTTGTGATCTACAAGGAAACGATCTTATGTCTGGCTCTCGCAATTCTAGTCTTTACACAATCTCAATGCAAGACATGGTTGCTTCATCTCCTATCTGTCTACTCTCAAAGGCTACATCCACAAAATCATGGCTATGGCACCGTCGTCTCTCACATCTAAACTTTCAAACCATCACCAACCTTGCTCGACACAAACTTGTTGAAGGTCTCTCGAGATTCCGGTATTCTAAAGATCACCTATGCTCAGCCTGTGAACAAGGAAAAAGCACTCGTGCTCATTTTTCTTCAAAGGTGGAACACAGCTCTCAGCATGTACTTCATCTTCTTCACATGGATTTGTGTGGCCCGATGCACGTGCAGACGATTAATGGCAAACGTTACATCTTGGTAATTGTTGATGACTACTCAATATGGACTTGGGTTTATTTTCTTCGAAGTAAAGATCAAGCTCCATAGATGATCATCACCTTTCTCACGAAAATTCAAATTTAGTTCCGGAACACCGTCAGACAAATTCGAACAGACAAAGGAACTGAATTTGTAAATCAAACTCTTCGGGAATATTATGAGAAAGTGGGAATTGATCATCAAACATCTATTGCACGTACCCCATAACAAAACGGAGTGGTTGAAAGACGAACCGTATGCGTTAGTGGAAGCGCGAACGATGTTAATCAATGCTAAACTTCCAGTTACTTGTGGGTGAAGCGTCTCAACTGCATGCTACACTCTGAACCGTTCAATGATTACAAAACGCCATAACAAAACACCTTTTGAGCTTATCCACAACCGAAAACCAAACCTCAAACACTTTCATGTATTTGGATCCCTTTGCTACCCAACTAATGATCGTGATGACTTTGGAAAGCTCAAAGCCAAAGCTGACATTAGAGTCTTTATTGAATACTGTGAGAACTCTAAAGGTTACGGATCTGGAATCGTCGTACAAAGCAGGTTATGGAAACGATTCATGCTAATTTTGATGAGCTTCTGAGATGGCTTCGAGCATAACAACTTGGAACCCGGTCATAACCGCTTAAACTTCCTCACACCCCATCATCGGTGATACAAGCCCCGACTTACTCGTCAACAAATGGAAAAGTTATTTGCTCCTTTGTTTAGTGATGACATTGATGAGCGTGCTCGGTGTGTATCCGATGTTTCCGCCGCCAACTGATCATATTCCAATACCGATACACTGCTACAACAACTACTGTTGAAGAAGCACCACCATTGACTCTATAACAACAATTGAACAACGCTGCTTCCAATGACGCTGAACCAGTGATGATGTTCGAACAATGAAGTACCCCCACCTGAAGATTTTGATCCAAATGCGTTCTTCAACCCGTTTGCCAATGAAACCGCTATTTTACTGATGTCACGGAATCATCTACAAGCCATTTGAATCCTCAAAATCAGCACAATGTATACCAACATCAACCCTCTACACATCGTTGGACAAAATACCATCCTCTTGAGAATATTATTGGTAACCCAAATCAACCAGTCGGAACAAGACAACGTCTTCACACAGATGGTGAACATTGCATTTATGCACTCACCGTCTGCCAATCTGAGCCTAAAAACATTAAAGACGCAATGACAAAAGACAAGTGGATTGAATCCATGCAAGAAGAACTCAACCAATTCAAACGTCTTGAAGTATGGGAACTGGTTGAAAGACCAACAGGGTCTACGTCATTGGTCTCAAATGGATTTGGAAGAACAAATTGGATGTTGAAGGGAACATAATCAGAAACAAGTCACGTCCCGGTAGCTAAGGGCTATAGACAGGAAGAGGGTATTGACTTTGAAGAATCATTCGCTCCGGTTGCTCGTCTTGAGGCGTTCGATCTTTCTTGCGTTTGCGGCTCATATGAATATAACGGTCTTTCGGATGGACGTCAAAACCGCCTTTCAATGGTCAATGAAAGAAACGGTTTATGTCGACGACCGGAAGGATTCGTTGATCCAGCGTTCCCGAACCATGTCTACAAACTAAACAAAGCTCTGTACGGACTCAAACAAGCTCCTCGGGCGTGGTACGATAAGTTATCATCCTTCCTCATTGCCAATAATTTTACCAAAGGTTCGGTCGACCCAACTCTTTTCATACAATATCACGGGGCACATATCTTAGTTGTTCAAATTTACGTGGATGACATCATTTTTGGGTCAACACATAAAAAGTATTCAATCGCTTTTGCAAAACTAATGAAGAAACATTTTGAAATGTCCATGATGGGTGAACTTACGTTCTTTCTAGGACTACAAGTTCATCAATCACCCGTGGTATTTTCTTGAGTCAGTCCAAATATGCCCTTGAAATTCTTAACAAATTTGGAATGCGAACTTGTGACACCTATGCCACACCAATGGCTCATACCAAGAAGTTAGACGCTGATTTACATGGGAAACTGGTGGACCCTACCAAATACCGTAGTATCATTGGGTCTCATGTATCAAGCAGTAGACTCGATATTGTTTTTGCCGTATATCTCTCGCTCCCCGTTATCGGTCGAGACAAACTGCAACCCACCTCTCTGAGGCAAAAAGAATCCTCCGATACATCAAGGGAACCATTAATTTGGGAATCGGTATTCAAGGATTCCGGTTTTGAACTAATAGCTTTTTCAGACTGATCACGCATGATGCTTAGATTCACGAAAAGTACTTCAGAGCATTACAATTTCTTGGTGATAAACTCGTGTCATGGCAATCGAAGAAGCAGGATTGTACATCGCTGTCCTCAACATAAGCAGAATATTTAGCCATGTCGTGTTGTGCTCAAGTCATTTGGATGAGAACACAACTTAAAGACTATGGTTACGTATTTGAAAAAATCCCGATGTATTGCGACAATCGAAGTGCTATTGCGATCTCGTGCAACTCCGTTCAACACTCAAAATCAAAGCACATCGATCTTCGATATCATTTCATCAAGGACCACGTGGAACAGGGTACTGTTGAATTATATTTTGTGGGTACTGAGTACCAACTGGCAGATCTTCTCACCAAAGCCTTAGCTCCTGCTAGGTTTAATGAGTTGGTCCACCGGATTGGTATGCGGTGTTTGAATAAAGAGGAACTAGATGAACTCTTAAAACATTCTTAAAACCAGTCAAACACCAAAACCTCTTTTGTAAATATTTTTCAAAAACAAAATATAAAATTATAAAATCTGATAAAACAACAAAAATATTCTTCTATCTATTTTTATTTTAACATGGCAAGTACAGATCTTCCGTCAACACTCTAATCTTTCAAAATTCAGTATTTTTTTCGATCAAGTGTTGAGGGGGAGAAAGTAAATATTTTTCAATTTCATAAAACCTTGTACTTGCATGTTACCTTATCCCGGTTGTTTCTTTAATAATGATGGTTAAATTTCTGGTTTACTAACACTCCTCGGACTAAAATTTATAAAATTTCTTTATTTCTTAAGTCGAGGGGGAGTGTCGTCAAAGTTCTTTCCTTACATCCTTCGTTTGATAACCAAAATGGAAGTTATGGACATGAGATGTAAATGGTTAAGGTGGAGGGACTAAAGATGTCAAATATTCAAACTAATTTTAAACAAAAACACCTCCACCAACAACTCATTCACATTTAATTCTCACAACTACCATATCCTACGCGTAAAAATCAACCCTCTAATCCGTGTTTTTGATCATCAAACTGTAAGTGTTTTTACGTTTCTAACATGATTATAAACAAAGGTTTTGAATATCATAAACATCCAACGGTTAAATCTCGTGTTTTAGTAAGATTTGTGTTCTACGCGTAACATATGAACACAAATTCTTCGTTTGAGTGTTAGTGGTTAGAATGGTTGTGTCAAAACTTTTATATAATCACAATGAAACCATTCCTATCTTTAAAACTCACCCAGAAACACGAACTGAATGTTCTTGATAATTAGGGTTTAAGCGTGAATTGGGTATTTTCAATATTGAGAGTTTTTGGTTAAAAATATTGTTGTGTGATGTTGTTTACAAGATGAATTGACCATATCCATGTTTAGAATCAACCCAGAAACACTAATTGCTTGTTAATTAAGATTTAGGGTTTATGTTCTTGATATTTGGGTACTTTTGATTCATTTAGAGTTTGATGTTAAAACTTGGATAGGACAACTCATTATGCTTCTTAGACTTACTAGAAAAACTTTGGTGCATTTCCTATGGCTAGAATTATTAGTCGTAAAATCTTAGGGTTTAGGTTTACGCATAAGTCTTTCTACGCGTAAAACTGTTCTACGCTTAACTGTTTAATGAGTGTTCATAGTTTGAAACTGTTAGAAAATGAATGTAGAAGTTAATATTGATGTTATGATGAATTTATTTTAGGTTCTCTACGCTTAAAAATTCAGAATCAAGGTTACTTGCAATCTACGCATAAGGATCACCTCACGCGTAGCATGTTATCGCGTAGAGAAATCTTACGCGTAACATTTACGCGTAAGGTTCTACATTGGGGACTACGCGTATCCTGTGAAGGATATGCATAAACAATGACCTCTACGCATAAGGTTGACTCTTACGAGTAAGCCTTATGCGTAAGGTTCCATATACGCTTACGCGTAAGCTTTACGCATAAGGCCCCCTTTTCTTACGCGTAATATTTCTTACGCGTAAGTCAAGAACCTACGCATAAGCTCATGCTTACGCGTATACCACTCCTGTTTACGCATAAGCTTGCCATTTCTACGCCTAAGCCTAGTTTTAACCTTAATTATGAATTGTTACGCGTGCAAACTTGTAAATAAATAATTCATAACGCCACGAAACCAATAATGTCACCAATAAGCTTAAACGCGTTTAATATGTTGTGAAAAATAAGTGAAAACATGGACTTTAAAACTTAAAGTTAATCAACTCACGAAACTTATCACGACGTCATTGGACTATTGGACAAAAAAGTGACATTGGACTGCAAACAATCATTGACATATCACATTCAATAATTAGACAATAAAACCATCTATTGACTAACATAATGTCTTTCGATATGTTGGTTCTTTTGGCTAAATATCTTTCAGATCACGACATGAACGCCAAATGCGAGTGTGGAAGCACTAAACGTTCTCACCGTTGAAGATCTCTTCCCTAATGGCTATCCGATGAAGATAGGAAAGAACAACCTTCGTGTTGTTTTTGATACTCTCACCGCCGAGTCTTCTTGTTTAATTGCCGTGGACATTCGAAGAATCATCCTTATCGAACATGCTCACCAATTACGCACAGCTGCGAGGTCTATATTCACCGCTTCGAATACAATGCGAAAGATCAAAGGACAAAATGCTGTGACGGTGACGCTCAACCACAAGCAAGTCACCATCACACAGCCGAGACTTAAGAGTCGTTCTTCTCATACCTGCCATCGAGCCAACCGAATACACCGCCACACCAACCGAAGAGGCCGTTCGCAGTTCATGATCAACATTGGTTATGACGAAGCTTCAGGAGTAATCACAAAGCATTCATACGTGGATTTTAAGAATATTCCTCACCATGGAGAACCTCTACATCATCATCACCAAATCCATTTCTGGACGTGATAGTGGTTATGAGCATCCCAAGCTCGTTGAACTACAAATCTTTTGGGCTTTGGTCAACATGAAACACATCGAAGTTGAAGCTCTGATATGGGACGACATGATGTCATTCATCAAAAAGCTTGGCTCCAAAATCCCATACATCAGATATACAAAACTGCTGATCCAAAGAGCTCTAGGGTATAATCCTGATATCCCCTTGAGAACCAATGACCCCAACAATCACTCCATGTTGTACGAGCCTACACTCACAAAAAGGAATCTACAACAAAGAAACAGGGTGCAGTGTTACGGATCACCTTCTAACTAATGAAGTCAAACAACTCTATTCATACAAAAGGTATCCGGTAGCGGTTGATGAAGGCAAAGTCGGTTTTCTTGATGAAAAGTCCTCCCGTACACCTACTAGGAAAACAAGGAGAGCAATGGAAGTGTTACAAGCACTGAGAGTCAAAGAAAGTTCCCCAAGAGGAAACCTCCACTTAAAAGGAAAGTTCCCTCTAAGGAAGCCATTCCGATTCCCAAGCCTGAACCACAACGAAAGCTACTGGATGAAAGCTCGAGGATCTGAATCGACGAAGAGGTCACCTTCTCTCAAAGCAATCGATGACACTCCAACAAGAACTAAACCTCCCCAGGTCCAATAGGCTGATAAAGGCAAAGGAAAACTCCCGTGTTTGAGCATGATAAGGAAAGCTCTGAAGAAGAACCATTTGTTGAGGAGAGAGAATATCAAAAGAAATTGAAGAACCTCAGACTCAAACACCTTGCCGATCAATTTGTTAAGGATCAAACTGCGGCCCGGAGGGTCAAGTGGTGGTGCACTTTCTACACCGGCTCACGATGCGGTTAATCAACCCGATAAGGGAACTGGTACCACCACCCACGATCCACAACAACAATGATTGGAAGATACCATCACCTATGAATTTGAGGAACCTGAAAAGGAGAAGTCCGGAAAGAAAAAGCGATGAAGAAGCCAAGATTGAGGCAGAACAATTGGCCAAGTCTGTAAAAGATGACGATGTTGAATATGATGATTTTCTTCTTGATAGTCCAAAGACGCCAAAAGAAGAAACTTTTGAACCAAAGAAAGGACCCCGAGTCTCCACATATCTCATCATCATCAGATTCATCCTCTCATTCATCTCCACCACCATCCAAAGGAACAACCAGATCCACATCTAAATCAGTGAAGAAACCAACAAAATCTTGGATATCCCGAGCTAAGACAAAGATTGTTAAAGCTGTCAAGCAAGTACGGAAGAAAGATGTAACCAACAAAAAGTTTGAATCAACTCATGTGAATCAACTTTCTTCAAAAGGGATAAACGAGTTGTTGAAAGAAAGAAACAAATCGAAGTTTATCCATGGAGATTTCCAAAAGGAATTGGAGAAGACGGCAAGAGAATACACTCACAAATTCTTTCTCGACACCGTTCACGGAGTGACACAAGAGAAATGTTCAACAGACAACTCTATCCGAATCTGATGCATTTGGCCAAGCAAACTATAAGATCAACACCCATGACCGTAACAATCAACCCAATTGATCCTATAGTGTTCTCCGATCTGACATGGTTTCAGTGTCGGTAACTCAAATGTTTAAACGATCTGCAACATTTACTCCTTCCGAAGGTAAATTGTTTAATGCATTGCTGGAATACCAACTCAAATCAGCATTGAGAAGCACTCAAAGGCCTAAACGTCCAAGAGACGATGAAGATAAGGATAAGGATAAAGATGACGAGCCTAAACGTCCAAAGAAGTCTGGAGAACCCTCCTCTGTGCCACTGATCCCTGCCAAACCGTCAAGTTTTCTCACGCAAGCTGACCACTTGTGAATGGCCAACTGTAAGAAACTTAAAACGGCTCAAGCACGAATGCAATGAAGATCTGAGGAGTGTAGGGTTTCCCCGGGTCGTTATGTCCCAGCGAGCTATGCAATGGATTATCAAACGTAAAGTGATCGAGAAATTTGAACGGAAAAGAGATTTGTGATTTATTATAACTAAGGAAAAAGGACATAAACTACAAGGGCTAAAATGTAAATTAAAGAAATTTAAAAAGATAAAATCTATTAAATAAACGCTATCACTATTTTTAAAATGATGTTTTTGTTTTTTTCTGTTTTTATAAAACTGAAGTAAAACTACGCGACGTACAAATAAAAATGTGAAACTAAAGCAATGTTAAGCCTAAAAATATGAAAATGATATTTTTACAAACCTAATGATAAAATAAAATTTATAGAAAAAGAAAATTATTTTTATAACTAATTATCTAATTATTATTAATTAAAAACTATTTTTAGCTATTTAATAATAACCTAAAATACAAGAAAATATGAAACAAAGCTAGAAAAATAAAATTATGACTTAGAAAAATCTAAAATATCAAAATAGAATTTTCAAAACTATTTTTGTATTTTTCTGATTATTTTTCTATTTTCTATGAATTTAAAACTATTAAAAACTAATTAAATTATTTAAAATACAAATTTAACTAAGAAAAATATGGAAAAATATTTTTTTGGCTTTTTATATTTATCTAAACTTAATAAAAATGAAAAATTATTTTTTTGAAACTTTTCTTAATTAATTACAATAAAAGCTAATTAAAATGGCCTAAAAACTGTTTTTAATTAAGAAAAATAGCAAACAGTGTTGGAAAATTATGAAAATTTCAGGAAAAGTCTAAAATAATGTTGTGAATCTAAGAAAAATAGAAAAACAGTAGCTTAAGTGGAGGAAATTGAAACTGATGTGCCAAGTGCTTATAAATAAGCACTTTGAATAAGCAAATGGAGACCAATAAGCACCAAACCAAAACAGAAGCTTAAATAAGCTAGAAGAACCAAAATGCAACAGAAAACAACTATCTTAGACCTCTAAATTGCAACTTGATCAGATTTGGCTATTTGAATTTTATAGCTAAAAACAGTGAGAGGGGTCTACTTTAAGCCCAAGAATAAGCACTCAAATAAGCTACCAACCAAAAACCAAAACTTGGAACTTACACTAGACCTGGGTGGGAACATGTAAACCAAAAACCAGACTTGGATGAGCTCTGATGAGCACAGTGCAAGGTAAGAAACTCGTGCATACTCGTTAGTACCTGAGTTTGCACAGGGACTCTTACCCATTTTGGACAATAATTTTGAAGCTTATAAAAATTTAACAAAAATCCACAAAAATGACAATAATAAAGTAGACCAAGGGAAGTTTTTAAAGCAACAAGTTATACTGATTTTGACCCAGAAATAAATTCACTAAAAATCAACTCAGTTATCCAAAAACTGAGTTTTCCAACTTTTGACTTTTGACATGAAAATGAAAAGTTGAGTTTTATGAGATTTGATCCAACTTTGTGGACTGAGGATGATGTATATTGATGAAATAGATCTAAGGCAAGCTATATCTAAGTTATTTAAACATAAAATGAGCTTTTGGTTTTATAAAAGTTCAACAGCTAAGCTGTTGAGACATATTTCATGGATTTTTGACTTTTGAGCTTTGCAAGCTTAAGTTAAAGACAGAGATGAGCATATATGAGCTAACCAAACTTGAACCAACAGATCTTAATCACTGGATACACCTCTAAGACAATTAATACAGCTAATCCAAACACCCTATTAACCACTGATTAAGAGATTAAAAATAAACCAACTACTGAACCAACATGTAATGAAGATCAAACTTAGTTAATTTAACCTAAATATAACTACTTAAACAGGTTTGAGCAGTTTATGACCACAAATACACAGACAACCATAAAATGCAAAATTTGACTTGAAACTTGAAAATGAAAAAATCTTACTCACAGGAGTCCAACTGCTTGCAGTCTAAAACCAAACCCAATATCACTATACTAAACCATTTCATCCCATATCAAGGCTGCATCAACCCCATTATCCATTTCCACATCCAACTGCACCCAGTTTGACCTTTATTGACCATAAATCAAATTTGCTTGAAAATGGAATGTAAGCTTACTCAAAGCTTATAAAGAGCTTAAACAAACTTATTTAAGCTTAAAATAAGCCACTACCAACTTTGACAATGGAATTCGAAACCTAAAATTGCACAAATGAACAACAAACTTGAAATTTATAAGAAAACTTGGATTGATACTCAAAAGCTTAATACAATGATTTTTTAACTTGAATTTGATACAATGAAACTGAAATTACAACATTTTGATTAAACTACAACATTTATTAAAGAAAACGACATTAAGGAAAAATATAAAACTAACTACTCTCTCTTTCTTGCTTCTTCATCCTCTCTTTATACACCAACTGTCTTCTCTCTCTCCTCTGATCACTTCCCAGCAATAATCAAGGCCATTGGATTAGTTGAGGAGTTTTTAGCCGTTGGATTGATTTTGGCGCCAAAATGCTTTTATCAACTGGGAGGGGTTTGAGGGGTGCATTAAATGCTGCTTTGTATTGGTGAGGAGGGGGGAGACAAAGATGGAGTAGGGTGGCTGGAGGTGAGGGGAAGGGGACATGGTGGTCGGGGAAGACAGGGAAAAAGGAGGCGGGTTTGGCGGTTTATTTAAACCGTGGTGGTTTCGGGTTAAAGGGTTGGGTTTGGATATTGGACCGGGTTAGATATAAGTGGGCTTGGGTTGGGTTTGTATAATAACAAGGGTCCGGTTTGGATTTAGGATTTAAGTAACAAGGACCAAAAGTGTAAAGTTTGAAATTCCAGGGACCAAACTGTAATTTATGAAGATGTAGTCCAAGGGTTGGTCTTGCCAATCTTTAATAGACCAAGGCTAAATTTGACACTTTTGAAATTCCAAGGATTAAATATGACCATTTTAAAAATCCAGGGACCAAAACTGAAATTTCTCAAAACTTTTGGAACTTTTCACCAAAGGACTAAATTTGACAACTTATGATTTAAAAAGGACCTTTGGCGATTTTTCTTATAAAATAAGTGCCTAGGGACTGATTTTGCCATTTTTGAAACTTGGGGACCTGAAATGCCAATTATGCAAACTTTGCTCATTTTCATCCGATTTTAAACATTTTGCATCCTAAAACATATAAAATGCAATTTTGGAATATTTTGATTTTGATGCGTTTCGAGCATTTTTAAAGTGTTTTGCAGTTCAGATTGACCCAAAAATGATGAGTATTTACACACTCATCAATCCCCACACTAAACTATTGCTAGTCCCTAGCAATCTTTTGAGAAAACTTAATGGATTTGAATCTCTTTACCAAAAGCCATTACTTATGGAGTAGCCAAATGTTTGCGGTTCAAGCAAGAACCATGGTACACGATAACCATGTGATTTTGAGCAAACCACCGCTTCCAACGGATTTGATTTGTCTTTACCGAAGCGTTTGCTCTGACTAGCCAACTCTTAGATAAATTATCAATATTATCTTTGGTGAGTCGATTACCAATTATGGTTTTTCCAATGCCTTTACCACAAGCCATAAACTTGCGGGCTAGCCAACTCTTCACTTTTAAGGATATGGTGAACTGAATACCATACAATTTTGGGCAAATTGCAAGCCGTCAACGGATTTGAGAAATCTTTACCAGAGCCGTTTGCTCCGATTAGTAATCCTTTTGTCTTACAGACATGGCGGATGATAACCAAGCCGAGTAAGTGCAAAACACTTACTCCAAAAAATTTTGGCCAAAACGGGGAATTGGTGGATAATATATGATAATTTTTTTTAAACATGGGCAACCCCCACACTAGGGTGGTAGAAAATAGACAGAAGTCAGAAATATGGGTGAAAACCCATATGGCGTTATTTTTTGATTACCGAGTCGCTAGCTTGACTCGTCCCCGAATTAATTTGTTCATGGGGAAGCAAAGTGGAAGAAACAATCTCCATCGGACTTTCGGTCAAGATGTTTGGACAAACATTTGAAGCTCGAGAAAGTTCCACACCGATGAGATATATTCCCGGTTCAAGATAATGGTACATGGAAATGCCGGGATCAAAGATAATGTCTTCATTCCCGAAGGAGTGAAGAACAGGAGAAGTGACAGAATATATGAAGAAAAGAAAGAAAATCATGATAGAAATCATGACTAACTCTTCATCCTCAATAGGAGAATTCATAGTTTCATGAATCTCATCAGTTAAGCTTGCTTGATCAAGACATATTATGGGTGTGTCTAGATCAAAGTAGAAATTATCATACTCTGGCGGAGATATGATATGAGTGAGTTCATCTGAAAACTCCATGAAGGTGAATGAATCATACTCAGAATTGATATGAGTGGGTTCACTGGTGAACTCCTCCAATGTACATGATTCATAATCGGGGAGAGAATTATGAGAATGAAAAGTGGTACTGCCACTAATCTTCTCTACCATATTATCAAAACGAAGGCTTTCATTTCGGATTAGAATCATCGGAAAGAATGTCACTACCCTTAATGGGGATAGGAGATGAAATAGGTTTCTCTTTGAAAGCCTCGATTTTAGAAATGAGAAGACTGACATTCAGTAATGTTGCACGAAGTGCTTCATCTTTGATTTCAGTGTCGGTAACTTCATCATTCTCTTCTTCTAAGCTAACAAGCTCAGAAGGTGAATCTTCCACATAAATGATGTCTCCGCAAGATAACGAATCATCATCATCAGAATCGGAGAACATCTCAACATGATCATTTTGGGAGACAAGAGGAGTAGGGATATCACACAAATGCTCGAGAATTCCCCGTGACTCTCTTGGGATTGGGACAAGGTTCTCAACACTAGACTTTATGAATTCGTCCGATTCCTTTTCAGTAACAGTGTCAAGATGCTCGTCCCCCATGTTCAGAGAGTGAGTGGAGCTTCGGTGTGATAGCAGTTGTTTGAGATGGAATCTCAACTGCTGGGATATCAATTGACTGAGGGAGTTGAGAAATATTATCTTTAAAAGGATAAAACTCTCCTCGTCATCATCATATAGAGCTGCCTTAAGAAATT
Organism: Chrysanthemum makinoi; assembly: GCA_910596185.1. NCBI lineage: Eukaryota > Viridiplantae > Streptophyta > Magnoliopsida > Asterales > Asteraceae > Chrysanthemum > Chrysanthemum makinoi. Next base: position 79,041,247 of record OU343216.1, on the reverse strand, counting down.
GGGAACGTCTTGAAATGCATGCTCTAGGACTAATAATTCTTCCCTAGATTTACGGGCCTCTCGCTCTTCGGCTAGCAATTCTCCCATGGTCTTTTCACCACTCACTTGATTCTTAAAGTTACTCATCATATCCTCAAGTGTTTTCATTGTGGTTTCAAAATCTTGGGAGATTTCTTGAGACAACGGCTCAGGTGGAGCTTGAACTGTATGGTGCTGTGGAGGTTGGTCGTGATATGGATAGTCGTAATTGTTACAAGGGAATGGATTCCCTGTTTGACAATCAGAGCTCAAGTGGGGACCTCCACAGTACTCACAACAGTAAAACTGTTGAGCCTGGATTGGTGAATCATATGGATATTGGTCATAACCAAAGTTCTGAGCATCACCGGAAAACTGGTCATAGACAAACGTATTTCCCGATTGACAATCAAATTCTAGGTGAGGACCTCCACAAAATTCACAGCAGGTATGTTGATTATATGAAGATAAGTCGGGTTGTGGTGGGTAATTGGAAAAGTTTGAGGGGTCGTTAAATGAGTTCTGATTAGGATCATAATCAAATGAATTCCTCGAACCACAAAACAAACAACTCCCGTTATGAATATCATTACCACATTGTACACAAGTACACCAACGGCAGGGTGAACCAAAGAGAGGCTCACCACAACCGACACAAGGAATAAACGATTGCATTTGAGAGTTATGAGAGGGAATCAGTTTATTCAAAGAATCAACAAAACCAACATGGTGATCCGAATGACTATCAAGTCTCGAAGAACATTCGAAAATCCGGAGGTGGGACAAGTGGTGTGCTCTGAGAGCTAGCAATTTCCACCACTTCCGTTATGGTCTCCGGTTCTTGAACGGGTTCATCGGGTTGTGGCGGATGGTCGGAAAAACTTGGGGAATCATCGAGAGAGTTATCCGATAATTCGCACCAATAACAATATTTGCTTGCACCCATCCTTCCACATCGCTTGTATAAACAATCCGGATTCGACAATCAGCTGATCCTCTTCCATACGGCTTTTGCAGTGGAAACAACGAGGATAATCGAACGTTGCCATGAGAATTAAACATGTAGAGGGTTAAAGAAATAGAATTAAACGGTTTTGAGGTTAAAGAAGGGTAGAATCAAATGGTACGAGGGGGTAAGAGAAATAGAATCATATGGATAAGAGGAATGAGAAGAGTATTTTTGTATTTTTGGATAAGAAAATATAAACATATACAGATGGATGGTATGAACAAAGAGTGAATATCCAAATCACTAATCTGCTAAACATAAGATAATTAGCACAGCTCCCCGGCAGCGGCGCCAAAAATTTGATCCCTGCCAAACCGTCAAGTTTTCTCACGCAAGCTGACCACTTGTGAATGGCCAACTGTAAGAAACTTAAAACGGCTCAAGCACGAATGCAATGAAGATCTGAGGAGTGTAGGGTTTCCCCGGGTCGTTATGTCCCAGCGAGCTATGCAATGGATTATCAAACGTAAAGTGATCGAGAAATTTGAACGGAAAAGAGATTTGTGATTTATTATAACTAAGGAAAAAGGACATAAACTACAAGGGCTAAAATGTAAATTAAAGAAATTTAAAAAGATAAAATCTATTAAATAAACGCTATCACTATTTTTAAAATGATGTTTTTGTTTTTATGTTTTTATAAAACTGAATTAAAACTACGCGACGTACAAATAAAAATGTGAAACTAAAGCAATGTTAAGCCTAAAAATATGAAAATGATATTTTTACAAACCTAATGATAAAAGAAAATTTATAGAAAAAGAAAATTATTTTTATAACTAATTATCTAATTATTATTAATTAAAAACTATTTTTAGCTATTTAATAATAACCTAAAATACAAGAAAATATGAAACAAAGCTAGAAAAATAAAATTATGACTTAGAAAAATCTAAAATATCAAAATAGAATTTTCAAAACTATTTTTGTATTTTTCCGATTATTTTTCTATTTTCTAGGAATTAAAAACTATTAAAAACTAATTAAATTATTTAAAAAAACAAATTTAACTAAGAAAAATATGGAAAAATATTTTTTTGGCTTTTTATATTTATCTAAACTTAAGAAAAATGAAAAATTATTTTTTTGAAACTTTTCTTAATTAATTACAATAAAAGCTAATTAAAATGGCCTAAAAACTGTTTTTAATTAAGAAAAATAGCAAACAGTGTTGGAAAATTATGAAAATTTCAGGAAAAGTCTAAAATAATGTTATGAATCTAAGAAAAATAGAAAAAAGTAGCTTAAGTGGAGGAAATTGAAACTGATGTGCCAAGTGCTTATAAATAAGCACTTTGAATAAGCAAATGGAGACCAATAAGCACCAAACCAAAACAGAAGCTTAAATAAGCTAGAAGAACCAAAATGCAACAGAAAACAACTATCTTAGACCTCTAAATTGCAACTTGATCAGATTTGGCTATTTGAATTTTATAGCTAAAAACAGTGAGAGGGGTCTACTTTAAGCCCAAGAATAAGCACTCAAATAAGCTACCAACCAAAAACCAAAACTTGGAACTTACACTAGACCTGGGTGGGAACATGTAAACCAAAAACCAGACTTGGATGAGCTCTGATGAGCCTGGTGCAAGGGCTGCAAGAAACTGTGCATACTCGGTTAGTACTGAAGTTTGCACAGGGGACTCTTACCCATTTTGGACAATAATTTTGAAGCTTATAAAAATTTAACAAAAATCCACAAAAATGAAAATAATAAAGTAGACCAAGGGAAGTTTTTAAAGCAACAAGTTATACTGATTTTGACCCAGAAATAAATTCACTAAAAATCAACTCAGTTATCCAAAAACTGAGTTTTCCAACTTTTGACTTTTGACATGAAAATGAAAAGTTGACTTTTATGAGATTTGATCCAACTTTGTGGACTGAGGATGATGTATATTGATGAAATAGATCTAAGGCAAGCTATATCTAAGTTATTTAAACATAAAATGAGCTTTTGGTTTTATAAAAGTTCAACAGCTAAGCTGTTGAGACATATTTCATGGATTTTTGACTTTTGAGCTTTGCAAGCTTAAGTTAAAGACAGAGATGAGCACATATGAGCTAACCAAACTTGAACCAACAGATCTTAATCACTGGATACACCTCTAAGACAATTAATACAGCTAATCCAAACACCCTATTAACCACTGATTAAGAGATTAAAAATAAACCAACTGCTGAACCAACATGTAATGAAGATCAAACTTAGTTAATTTAACCTAAATATAACTACTTAAACAGGTTTGAGCAGTTTATGACCACAAATACACAGACAACCATAAAATGAAAAATTTGACTTGAAACTTGAAAATGAAAAAATCTTACTCACAGGAGTCCAACTGCTTGCAGTCTAAAACCAAACCCAATATCACTATACTAAACCATTTCATCCCATATCAAGGCTGCATCAACCCCATTATCCATTTCCACATCCAACTGCACCCAGTTTTACCTTTATTGACCATAAATCAAATTTGCTTGAAAATGGAATGTAAGCTTACTCAAAGCTTATAAAGAGCTTAAACAAACTTATTTAAGCTTAAAATAAGCCACTACCAACTTTGACAATGGAATTTGAAACTGAAAAATTGCACAGTGAACAACAAACTTGAAATTTATAAGAAAACTTGGATTGATACTCAAAAGCTTAATACAATGATTTTTTAACTTGAATTTGATACAATGAAACTGAAATTACAACATTTTGATTAAACTACAACATTTATTAAAGAAAACGACATTAAGGAAAAATATAAAACTAACTACTCTCCTTTTTTGCTTCTTCATCCTCTCTTTATACACCAACTGTCTTCTCTCTCTCCTCTGATCACTTCCCAGCAATAATCGAGGCCATTGGATTAGTTGAGGAGTTTTTAGCCGTTGGATTGATTTTGGCGCCAAAATGCTTTTATCAACTGGGAGGGGTTTGAGGGGTGCATTAAATGCTGCTTTGTATTGGTGAGGAGGGGGGAGACAAAGATGGAGTAGGGTGGCTGGAGGTGAGGGGAAGGGGACATGGTGGTCGGGGAAGACAGGGAAAAAAGAGGAGCGTTAAGCGGTTTATTTAAACCGTGGTGGTTTCGGGTTAAAGGGTTGGGTTTGGATATTGGACCGGGTTAGATATAAGTGGGCTTGGGTTGGGTTTGTATAATAACAAGGGTCCGGTTTGGATTTAGGATTTAAGTAACAAGGACCAAAAGTGTAAAGTTTGAAATTCCAAGGACCAAACTGTAATTTATGAAGATGTAGTCCAAGGGTTGGTCTTGCCAATCTTTAATAGACCAAGGCTAATTTTGACACTTTTGAAATTCCAAGGATTAAATATGACCATTTTAAAATCCGAGGACCAAAATCAAATTTCTCAAAACTTTTGGAACTTTTCACCAAAGGACTAAATTTGACAACTTATGATTTTAAAAGGACCTTTGGTGATTTTTCTTATAAAATAAGTGCCTAGGGACTGATTTTGCCATTTTTTGAAACTTGGGGGACTGAAACTGCCAATTATGCAAACTTTGCTCATTTTTCATCTGATTTTAAACATTTTGCATCTGAAACATATAAAATGCAATTTTGGAATATTTTCAGTATTTTGATGCGTTTATGAGCATTTTTAAACGTTTTGCAGTTCAGAATGACCCAAAAATGATGAGTATTTACACACTCATCAGCCACCTCCACCCCAAAGGAATCCATCTCAACAACGATCTCCTCCACGCTCTTCTACTACCAAACCTCAGGACTCTGAGTTACCACCTCAGACAGAGAAAACCGGTGATCACTTCGAGTACACTGGTGGTAACGATGAAGAGATACTTGAGCCCCAACAACAACCTACCTCTCCTGCTTCAACAAAGAAACCATCATCCTCATCAAGGCCAAAGAAAAAGAAGAAGACGACTAAGGCTGATGTCGTCTCATGGATAGACGAAGACGACACCAAGTTTGAATGGTTCTCTTCACTTGTTGATGCTACTCCCGCCCTTACTGATGATCAAGATATGGTAGAAGGTCGAACATTGGAGCATGCTAAGTTACTGCAAGAAAAGTTCCGTGTGAAGAAGATGACAAAATCAGAGTTGAAACAAATCAAGAATGAAGCATTTCAACTACTCAAAGACATTCGGAAATTGCTATTGAAGTTGAATATCACCTTGAAAATAACGAGCCATGTCTACTTGACATTGATTGGCTCAACCACGAAGCAAAATCGACTTCACCGCGAGACAACCCTCCATACTACACCGACTTGTCTAAACCTCTACTGAAGATTGGCCAACCAGATCAACCTAAGATTCCATTTCGCTACTTCTTCAACAAAGACATGGAATTTCTTCTACTGCGGTAGCGATAGTTCAAAGAAATACGCTACATCACTTACACTTTCGTTCCGTGACCATATACTCCAACCGCATAGCCATCAAAGAAAAGGCTACCCATATGTTTTCCAACAACGTGGAACGGTATGACATTGATGCAATGTACGTGATTCACCATTGGCCGAACAGCAAACGAATCTACTACAAAAGCTGCCAGTTCGAAAGTCTCAAAATGAAGTGTCAAATGATAAAGGGATCGTTGTTGTTAAGCATGTCACCCTTTCATCTAAATGGGATTACACCTTCCTCAAGTCTATCGTGGTCAAAGACAAGGCGAAAAGGACTATGAATTCGTAGCGGACTTTCGAACTTGTCTCTCAACGACATTAAAGATCTGTATCTTGCCAAGGTACTGAGGAAGAATGAGACAATTCATTGAAATTCAACGTGAATACATCAATTCCTTGCTCATCTTCATCGAAGCATAGTGATCGAGAACGTGTAGAAGATTTACAACTTGCGTTGAATCGTCGACTCGTGTCAACTTCACCGACCTCGGCTAGAACTTCCCGACATCAACCAGCTTCCACAATACACTCTCATCAGCAAACCATTCGGAGTAGTTTACTGTAGTGAACTACAACGCAACTGCTTGATGGCGTGTAGAGATCTTCATAAATTTGGGGATCACACATTGAAGAAGGTCAGGGACGGCTTGGCTTATAGGTTGAAGGCGATACATAAAGGCATTGGGTCTCCAAAGCGATGGAATTCTCAGGACAGACGGGATGTTAAGAGGATCATCACCGTGATTGATGAAAGGTTGTACGAAGGGACCGATTCAGAACTATAGAGAGCTTCGTAGGTGGTCGCCCCAGATTACTCTCGCGGCTATCAGCCCCATTGCCTCTCGCATTCCTAGAAAGATTGATCGACTACACGGTACCCCTTAAACTTTTCAATTTCATATTAACTTGGATGTGTGATTTTATAATGACTATGGTTTGTGCACACATAACGATTGTACAACCCGTACTTGTAATGAAAGGACCACGTACGCTTGATTGCGCACAATCCTATAAAAGGAGCGAAAGCTTCTTACTTTTGAGTAAAACTTATCAAAACTTTCATTTTTCAAAGTTTTGCTCAAAAGAACAAGTACTTCCCCTTATGATTTTCAAAACCTCAAAAGTTTATATCACTTGTTGAGGGGGAGTATTTGTCAACCAAAAACTTTGTTCACAAATTGTTCTTCGTGTACACTTCCCACCAAACTCAAAATGGTCATATTTATTCTCAACATTTCTTCAAAAATAACATATTTATATGCCATTTTTTAGGGGGAGAAAAATTATGTGATAAGAAATATGTTGTGTTTTGCTATTGAATCCTCGTGTGAAAAGACTCAACCCATGAATTGAGATCGAAGCGTCCATACATTGAAAAGATTTGTCTTCCAAGACTTATCCAAGTAAATTGTACCCATTCGAGAAGCTCTTGATAGATATGAACTTTGACGGGTTTGACAACCTTTCGGGTTGTCCACATCTTCAAGGTAGTTATTAGAGCTAGTTGTCACCTAAAAGTTGACAACGCATCTCTTTAACTATGCTTGACGTAATCGTGTCTCGAAGGAATTGTCTATCTTGAGTTGATCAATTCAAAAGTGCAGCTCTTTCCTCACTGTGTATATTTCTGTCAAAATTCTTAAGCACATGTGGAGGGGGAGTATTTCTGAAAATCTAAAACTCTCGAAGTGTTCAAACATGTTTTTCATTTACAAACACTTTGGGAGATTTTCAAGAAAATGGTTTTATGGCAACATAGGTTAGTCATGGAGTTATAAGGTGACTAAGGTTAGGAATAACCGTCCTATGATCCGCCAGAGCCGGAGGGATCTACCCAAGGACACCACCAATAGTTAGAACTATAAGTCTTTAGGTATGATTATAAAAAGGAGAAAATGAGAATCGGAGAAAGAAGGAGTTGAAGAATTAAAAAGAAAAGCAAAGAAAAGGGTGAAAAGAAATAGCCCTCAAGATTATTCAACTTAGGGCAGACACCGGGTTCAATTCATATGCTACTGGTTGTCACTAGATGACATCGGTATTGAAGATTAAAAGTCTTCATGGAACCAGTGACGCATGCACTAAACCTTCTTAGCCACTCAAGTTTCTCCCAAAAGAAGCTTGTTTCATTCTCACAGGGAACCCTACGTAAACTATCGGATTTCACTTAGAGATTGCTGGTATTGAAGAAGGAGACCCTCTCCGTAGTCTCCACTCAGGAAAACCAAAGCGCACTATTGCTGGTATTGAAGAAGGAGACCCTCTCCGTAGTCTCCACTCAGGAAAACCAAAGCGCACTATTGAGTCTAGAGCCACGAGATTCATCAAAAGATCTCTTAGGTACACTTGACATTTTTATCGCTTGATGTTCAACAATAAGAACGCAAGTGATACTTTATCGTGTCCTTCACAGATCTTAGAAATCTGTCGAGAACATTTATGAGAGGTTCACACATGTGATCCTCAGTGATTGAATGGAAACTCACAGGTTGACATCAAACGAAATACCTGACGGAGTCACTTCGGTAACTCCCGTGGATTACGCTAGTGTGTCTCAAACGGTCTATCGTGAGGTGATGCTTCGGTGTACCTCGGCGACTCATCTGCTGTAGATGTACTTCAGGTACATCGTGTTATCTCACTTGTGGGACTCCAGTTCAGAACGGCCTTTGTGAAATTAGAGTTGTTTTTTCACACTATCGCATTAACACTCTCGAAGTTCGAACTTGTAAGTGCCGGAATCCGCTTATTACTAACCTTTCTTATGTTTTCTTCTTATGGAAGCTCTGGAGCGGATTGATCGTGCAGATTCTTCACATGCTCATACCAACATCATCACTAATGGAAGTTCTCTCAAAAGGCAACACAAAAGTCAGAATGATTCTTCGTCAAGTCAAAGAATCTACAAAGTTTAAAGACTAAGAAAACTTCATCATACCGAAATCCA
>OU343216.1:78985010-79026754 GCA_910596185.1 Chrysanthemum makinoi | reverse complement strand
CCTAACTTAACCATGGTTAATATTTAACCCAATATATGGTTAACCAAACTTACCCTCCTATAAATAGGAAGTGAAATACATCCTAAAAACCCTAAAACACTGAATTGCGTCGTTCATATATCAAATCATACATATCTTCCATCATTTGATCCATAAACTCCAAGTTTATGCAAAGAAGTTTCTAGTAGTAAGTTACTACATCAAATCTCTAGCAAGTTTAAGTGATCTTCTTGAGTTTAGATCCACTCAAGTCACTTAGTACTTCATCACCAACTCTTCAAGATTGCAAGGGTGCCAAGGTGTGGAAAGCTAGCTCAATCCAAAGTCTTAAGTGATCAATCAAAGTCCTATCCTTACTAAGTTACTCATTTCTTTATTGAAAGCCAAAAGTTGTTGCTCGTAGAAGTTCTCACGGCATATCCATCATTCTCATTATACATTTGATATCATTTACTCTGAGGTGAGTTCATAGCCCCACTTTCTATTACTTAATTGTTTTACAAATCCTTGGGGGAGATACATGCTTTATTTTAAATCGAACACATTGCTTTCAAATTATACTTGAATATATTAGTTGCACTAAGTACACTATTGCCAAAGTCCCTATTATCATGAACCATTAATCACTTGCGAGTGAACGCGAATAATGTGGATAGATCTATCGGGAATGACAAATCCCGTTTGTGTTGACCGGGTAGGCAAACAAACGCACTCTATTTGAAGATCCATAGGTTTAATGGCAAATTACCTATTAGGGCATCGGTTACTATTATATGGTGTGAGTCTATAGCTCATACTACCAACATAATGTGTTCAACCATCAAGCAAACTCTATGAATTTCACTCAACCTTTGTGTTGACAGTTTTAAGCATGTATTTCAAGTCCATAATGTCGGAGGCTGGCACGAAAGAGCGAGGACTAGATCAAGAAGGCTATAAATTTTATTATCATTCGAAAACTCATTTAATGTATTTTGTAAATAATGGAACCAACTGGGACCTCATTTTTGTAAACTCTGATATTTATATAAATCGAATGATAAATCTTTTAAAATGACTCCATTAGAGTTCGTTTTCTATTGTTATGACTGTTGTGCCATGAAGTAACACCCAGTTTGAATTCCGTTGCGTATCACGAAATTGGGGGTGTTACAGTTAAGACGCAACAATCATTACCATAAAACACACGATTCCTCCATATATACTATCTCTCATTGTTTATCATCTCTTGATACTTTGATCATTTCTAAAAGTTGTAATCTTTTGTATTTCATTAGTGAGATTATTATCTCACAAACACAATCATTCGTGTACTTTTCGCATAATCAATAAATAAATATTCGGCTCGTAGTAATCCAGTCTACTATTGTTCTTCATAATCATTGTTTATACACTTATTTGATATCATTTCTTATGGTATCAGAGCTATAGGCTCTCACTCTCCTCGTTTTTCTTTTCTTTTTTTTGTGAAACCCTAATCTCCCCAACTTGGGGGTTTTGTGAACTAAGGGTTTTGGGGTTCGTGGCTCTTATTGGCTATCTGTAGATTTGGTTATTAAGGTGTTGGTGAAAAAAGCGAAGCCTTTGATTAGGCTGGTCCCATGAAGGTCTATTGTTGGATATATTTGAAACCCTAAGTGAAGGTTTTGGTAGATCATATTTTTTTCGTTGTGCTATCTGCGTGATCTGTTAGTATTCTCAACCTACCTTGTCTTTTTTTTTAATCCTGGACTGGTAACCCAGGATATAATCAGGGGGTCTCTGTGTTTATCTTTTGGTGTGATCTTGGTTTATGTTTGTTGGTTATAATTTTTCGTTCTTTATAATTTCAGGATCTGTTTGCCAGCTAGTTAGTATTTGTTCTATTTGTTTCTTTGTTAGTTATCTGGTTAGCATATGTTTTCTATTAATCTGCTTTTTGGTTAGTTATCTGCTGGTTTAGCATCTGTGTTGACTATTTATCTATTGTTTATTTGTTATCTCGTCTGCTAATGATTAGTGATAGCTCTAATAATTCTAATAACTCTAGTAATTCTGATAACTCTAACGAAAGTAGAAGTGGGCTGCCTGAACTTAAATTTGGTGAACCTTTATATGTGCATCCTAATGATACTAATCTAACCCATTTAATTAATTTCAAGATCAGTGGAACTCATAATTATAACATGTGGAGTTGTGCTATGAATTTTTCCGTAAGAAATAAAAGCAAATTAGGCTGTATTGATGGAACTTGTAACAGGAAGTCTGATGATCATGTTCTTGCCAATCAATGGGATTTAGGCAATTCTGTGGTTATTACTTGGATTCTAAATTTTGTTAGTGCCGAATTATATGTGGTCGATTTATTCCAAAAGTGCCTTTGACATGGGGATTGGCCGAAAAGATACTTATGATAAAGTTGTAGGATATATGATTTTTAATCTTCATAAAAATATTAACTCTTTAAATCAAAATGGGTCCTCTTTATTTGAATATTATCATAATCTCAATTCTTTATGGAAACATTTTGATGCCTTGATTAGTCTTCCTCCTTGTACTCCTGAAGCTCCCAAACATTATCAAAATCATGCTAATCAAATCAAAACCATGTAGTTTCTTATGGGTTTACATGATGTTTATCAACCATTAGGAGTAACATTCTCACAAAGGATCCCCTTCCTCTTGTTAAAACTGCTTTTTACAATTGTCTCAAGAGAGGAGTCCCATAGAAATGTGACTTCTATGGGCAGTGCATCAAAAGCACCCTCTACAACTGCATTTGTTGCTTAAGGTTTTGATGATAAAAATTATGTTAAAAAAAGGGAATGAAAACAATAAAAAAATGTTGTTAAAAGAGGACCTAACCCAAACCTGAAGTGCACTAATTGTAATAAGGTTGGTCAAACTGTTTAAAGGTGCTTTGATCTCATTGGATATCATCCTAATTATAAGAAACCTGGAAATAAAAATGAAAATATATATAATAATGTTGTTTATGATCCAAGTCCTAGCACTGCCCTTACTGTGTCTTTCTCTAATGAATAGATGCTCAAGCTTCTAAGTCTCATTGATGAAAAATCTGTTTCAAGCTCTATTGCTAATATGGCAAGTACTTTTTATTTATGGAAGTGTCAAATTCAATATGAACTTTGAAAAATACTTTAATGGCAAATCCAACTATATATTTTGTAACATAAGCATTGGTTAGGTTATATACTATGGTGCAAATCAACACATGGCAGCCTGTGCTAATTTTAAATCAATGTTGTTGATGTGTCTAATCTTGGCCTAACTGTTGGTCACCTCAATGTCACCAAAGTTAAGATTGTTAAAATTGGGGATTCAAAACTTAATGACTATGTCACTCTGTTTAGTGTTCTTTTTGTCCCTGAATACACTACAAATCTGTTATTTGATCATATAATTGCCAAAGACAATAAATTCTTTGTTGGTTTTGATTAAAAATAAGTGTTATATTTAGGACTTGAAAAACAATATAATAGTGGGGACTGGTGACATAAATAGTGGTATGTACTTGTTTGACGCTACATATAAGCAATTTGTGTTTAATTTATATGTTAACTCTTATGTCTCTAATACCTTATGGCATAATAGACTTCGCCACCCAGCTGACCAAGTTCTTCAGTTACTTAAGGATGACCTTAAACTTGATCATAACGACCATTCTGCAACTCCCTGTGATGTGTGCCATAAGGCTAAACAAACCAGAGAACTTTTTCCCTTAAATGACCATAAATCTACGCATATCGGCCAACTGGTTCATCTAGATGTTTAGGGACCCTGTAAGGTTATCAAGAAAGAGGTGACAAGTCCTTTCTTACCATTTTTATGACTATTCCTGGGGTTGTATGGGTATCTATGCTTAAAAGTAAAGATGAAGTTTTGTCAGTATCGAACATTTTGTTCACCTTCTCCTAAATCAATTTGATGTCAAAGTAAAAAATTTATAAGTGATAATAGGACTGATTTTGTTAATAACAAAATGCAAAATATTTGCAATAACAAAGGAATAATTCATCAAACATCCATGGCTTACACCCTCGCCAAAAAAAATGGGATTGCAGAAAGAAAACACAGAAGCCTCCTCAATGTACCAAGGTCTCTTATGTTTTAAGGGGGATTACCTTTTTACCTTTGGTCTAATTGCATTCTAATTGTTGTGTATCTGATTAGCAGGCTACCCTCATATATCTTAGCAGGTCAATCTCCTTACTCCTATGTATATGGTAGAAATCTCACACTCTCTTACTTTAGGGTTTATGATTGCTTATGTTTTGCTACGACTTTAGACAATCATGATAAATTTAATAGTAGGTTCGAAAAATGTATTCTTACTTGTTATTTAAATTTCAAAAAATGTTACAAATTGTTTAGTCTTGAGTCCAAATTTATCTTATTTTCAAGAGATTTTAAATTTTATGAAACTGTTTTTCTCTTAAAATGAAACAAAAAAGAAACTGTCATAAAAATTGGTGTGTCTAAATACTTAAACAATATAAATTTCTTTAATTTTAGTCAATTGTATGATGAGCAGCCTAACCGTAAAAGACATGATGATGAAGGGAGAGTGCCTTCTAATAATGATGGCACATAGTCTAATCCTGCAAAGGAGGGTAATGATGACTCTGCTGCCACATTTATAGAGGATAATGTACACCTTGAGGGCAATACTGAAAGTATTATTCAATCTGATGAAAGTAAGGGTGAAATTAGTCGTTTCTTTAAAAATTAGGAAGGGGTTGACCTAACTCATCACATTGACTATGATGATGTGGTTGAGCCTCTTAGAAGGTCATCTAGACAGACCAAACTCCGACTAAACCTTAATGACTATATTGTGGATAGTAAAGTTAAATTTGGTTTAAACGAGGTTGTTAATTACTCCAAACTATGTGATGAAAATTTATGTTTCACTACTACTCTTAGCCAAAGCTTTGAACCTAGTAACTATAAAGAGGTCATTAATCATAATAACTGGGTTGAAGCTATAAATAATAAATTGAAGCCCCTTAATAGAAACCAAACTTGGGAAATCACTGACCTTCCTAAAGGAACAAGACCCATTGGGTGTAATGGATCTATAAAATAAAATACAAAAATCTAATGCGGAAACTGAAAGGTATAAAGCTAGACTTGTTGCTAAGGGTTTTTCCCAAAGAGAAGGAATAGATTCTTATGAAACCTTCTCTCATGTGGTTAAAATGTCTACTGTTACATGTTTAATTGTTGTTGATGTGAAAAATAAGTGGCCCTCTTTTAATTAGATGTTAACAATTCTTTTTTGTATGGTGAGTTTGAAGAAGATGTGTACATGAAAATTTTCTGAAGGCTATGCCTCCAAGTCTAATGAAAATAAAGTTTGCAAGTTAAAGAAATATCTATATGGGTTAAAACAGGCCCTAGAAATAAAATGGAAATCTATTTGGTGTGCTTTCTAGGTGTGGATTCACTTACAGCTTTAATGACCACTCATTATTTGTTAAGTTTTCCAACAATATGTTTGTTGCTCTCTTAGTTTATGTTGATGATATCATTATCTTTAGAAATGACTTAAATGAAATTACCATGTTTAAAAATTTTCTAAGTGCTAAATTTCAAATCAAGGATCTAGGATAACTCAAATACTTCTTAGGCATTGAAGTTCTTGAATATGGAAATGATATTTGTCTCAGCTAAAGGAAATATTGCATTGAATTAATGTATGAGTTTGTGATGTTTGGTTGCAAACCCACCTCTGTTCCCATAGAACCCAACATTGTGCTCAACTTTAAAGGCAATGATGATGACCTTGCCTTGACAACATCACTGGCTATCAAAAACTGGTTGGAAAACTCATTTACTTGACTCACATGAGGCTTGATATAGTCTACTCTGTCTACTGTTTGTCTCAACATATGCATGCTCCTCTTAAGTCTTATCTGCAAGTTGGGCATGTTTGTTAGAGGGAAATGAGAATGGAGAAATGGAAATTAATCAAATTTTTTTGTTTGGTATGTTAGAGAAATAAAAAAGTGGAGAATTAGTAGTGCTATTTTTAACTTTCATTTACACTACTTTTAGTTGGGAAATGGGAGAAATGAGAGTATTTTGTAAGATAATTATTTTTTTTAATTTAATTATTTTTAATTTAAAAATAATTATTATTTTTAAATTATTTAAAATTTAAAAATAATTATTTTAAAAAAAAATTAAAAATAAAAGAAAGTAAATAAATTTAAAAAAAAAAATAATTTTTTTTTAAATAAGATTTTAAAAAAATAATATTAAAAAAAAATTAAATAATTTTTTAGAATTGTTATTAAAAAAAACCGAATACATGTGTCTCATATGTATTTAAATTTTTTTTTTTTTTTTTTCAATTCTCAGGTCAAGTCTCTGTTGTTATCAAACATTATAATTGAACAAAATTCTCTACTGATTTCTATTCTCTATTTCATTTCATTTCTTTGAAATTCTCTCTATCAAACGTGCCCTTAATGTTTTGAGATATGTCATAAGACCATAGTTTTTAAAGTTTGCAATCAAAAGATCACGCACATGACCGGAAATATACTAAATGGTGTCCAAGGCCGAAAGTATATCAACCATCCCGTTGCCTAGTGGTATAAATCTTGCAATTACCATCATCAAAATGTGAAATGACTCAGGTTCTATTTAAGCTAGGTGCAAACAAAAGTGGTCACACCAACCTTACCGAAAAGGGAGGGCTTAATTTAACCGATTTGAGTCTTTGTGACGGTGGACTCAAACCTCGTGGATTAGTAGGCCAAAAAGGTCGTAAACCTTTGTTACCTGGAAAAAAAACACCTAATAACCACGACCAAAAAATGAACAAGATTTTCATATTTCATACTAGCACCAGCTTTCCTAATGGCGTTATAGAAGACTCAAAACAAACCGTCGTTATAGAAGATAGTACTCACACATTCCAAAATGCTGCTATAGAAGACTAAAAACAACTAACTGCACCAGCTTTCCTAACGGCGAGATAAATAACTCTACGCATAAAATCAGGCGAATTCCCAAATATGAAGCATTAACAAAATTCAAATAAGAAAACAAGTTCGACATGAAAGAAAGAAAAAGAGAGAGGCAAAAAAAGTAGTAACCAAGGCGACCGATGTTAGAAATGACGATACTACATTAATCTTTGTAGATCATCCACTAATGTATTCCAAGTATTTTTCTTCAGCACATGTCAACCAAGGTCCTACAACAGTAATTTGGTTCAAAAACATAACTTGTCTGATGTAGTCTGAAAGTGGCAACAAAAGACACTTGAAATAATTTATAGTAGACCATACAAGATAAGTTGGAGTCTTGGAGATGCTCGGATGCCCTGTCTCAAACGTAGCCATAACAACATAGCCATAGAGTATTTATACTGCTACTTTCAACATCTAGCAAAAGATTTAGATATTTACAAAATGCTATCATCACATTTGGCCAACTATCACTACTTAAAATCGACTAGTTATGGGCTAACTGTTTAGAAGAATACTGAAATACAAAGATGTTAAAGATGGACCGGATGTCCAATTGTAGAGAGTGACCCTAATTTTATGAAACTATATACTTACGATCTACTAAATCATTCATTAGTCATCAAAAGGTTATTAAATTATTCTTACATGGAGATATAGTTCATTGGATCTACTTGTTGAAATCGCAGATTTTTCTGGATGTGCTTTCGGTTTGGTCTGTGTGGTTCGTTAAATAAGTTTTCGTTTTCATTAGTTTCTTGATCTGTTTGGCTGGTTGGATGAGTTTGTTATTTCCTCTAGCTTTTAAGATGAGCTAAAATAGTCATCAAAAGGTTATTAAACAAATTTGACAAAAAGATTAATGACAAAATAAACACTACTAGTTGATCATATGAACACTTTTTCTCATTTCGAAATTGCAAGCAATTCTCAAAGGAAAAGACCAATAAGACAGAGTACAAGTTCAAACCATGAGGATATTACACCCTCGACCCTTAAGCATGATTGATGAAAAAAAAGAAACAAAGCGAAACAGAAAAGAGGTTCTTAAACATAGTCTCCAGCGGCTGGAAGTGCCTCGTATGATCCAATGAAAACATCACCATAGATGAGTCCAGCCAAACCACCACCGATCAATGGGCCGACCCAGTAGATCCAAATTTGGGAGAAGTCTCCACTAACAACGGCAGGTCCAAATGATCGCGCTGGGTTCATTGATCCACCACTGAAAGGTCCAGCAGCCAAAATGTTGGCTCCAACAATGAACCCAATAGCAATTGGTGCAATGGTTCCAAGAGCACCCTTCTTAGGGTCAGCTGCCGTGGCATATACTGTGTAAACTAGAGCAAAAGTTATGATGATCTCAAATACGACTCCTTGAATACCACTCATGCCATCAGCAACTCCGTGTGTTGGGACAGCCTGTCAAGTACCAAATTTGTAAGTAGGCATCGAAGATGTTAAACCAAACACTCGTTTTAGAAATTATATTTTTAAATAAATAATTACCACTATGCTTTTATAAAAAGAATTGGCAAGTTTATGTTTTTTTTTTTACAAATGGAAATATAAGGACTTACCAAGCCACCAGTAACGAATTGTAGGAGGAAGCATGCAACAATGGAACCAAGCAATTGGGCAATCCAGTAAAATAGACCAGTAATGATGGTGATGTTACCACCAATAGCCAAACCGAAGGTGACAGCGGGGTTCAAATGTCCACCAGAGATGTTGGCTGCCATGGACACACCAACAAAAAGTGCAAGTGCATGGGCTATTGCTATTGCGACTAGCCCAGCAGGGTCTAGTGCTGCATCGGATGTGAGCTTGCCTGCAAAAGAATTATGAAAATCATTATATGTCTGAACAGAATTGTTTAACTTATCTTAACCATTACTAACACTTCTTTTTATTTTGGTAAACATGATCTTTCTAAAGCTTAACTTGTTCAAAGATAACATAATAACTACATGAACATTTTGTATCGATGGGATCATGTCCCATACAAAGAATATGTCATCATATTTTCCATGTTCTAAATTAGTTGAAATTATGTGGTGAAGTAGCTGAACTAGTCTGGACTAAATGGATAGGGTAAACAAATACGCCAAACTCGATTTAGTACCATTGAGACTAGTCTTTTATAGAACCAAGCGGGTATATAAATACGCCAAACTCACTCTAAAACCACTGAGACTAGTTTACACAAGTTTCTCGGGTACGTTAAACTTTCTTAGTAGAGTATTTTGTAACATTTTAGCTCATAAACAAACATCTATCAAAGAAAAACCATCATACCAAAAGCAATAGCTGACCCGACACCAGCAAACACGAAAAGAAGAGTGGCAATGAACTCAGCCAAGTAAGATTTAACTGAAGCACCACTAAAAGAGTCACCAATGCTACCAACTGCCAACTTCACCATTTTTTAAAACTTTTTTTTTTTTGTTAGAGAAAGAAGCACTAAAAGTCAAAAGAAATGTGATGGTTGAGACTTGCTAAAGTTGTGATTTGTTGATGCTTCAACAAAGGCTTATATAGTGCATGATTTCAAATTTTAAATGTAACTTTTTGTTTTATTTTTTAAGATGGTTGATTGAGTATGTGGCTAAAAATGGACTTATGTATAGAGAATTTGAGGTGGCACCGCCCATGGGGCCAAGATGGCTGATTCCTGGCTTTTGATTGGTCCGTCCCACCGGCCACTATTTGAAAATATTTGTTGAATATTGATTATGTGAGTGAGGACACTATAACTAACTCATAAATTGGAATTAGTAAATGAATAGTTAGAAGATTTCTATTGTATGTAACGAAGTACTAATCTTTCTTGGAAGAAAATGTTATAGTCCATAGTGATGACCGTCGAATATTTCATGATGAAAAACAATGTTAAGACTGACTATCAACGTGATGAGTATTTTCTAACATAGTGTCATCTCTCTTACAAATCAAACTGAGCTACGTAGTGGGATACTGATAACATATAAAATCTTAATTTTACTATCTAATAGATATATTTTATTTTGTCACTTGGTAAAAGGTATTAGAGGACTAGGTGTCATAACAAGTCTCCCCTCTTCATTAGTGTCACGTCAATGCCACATCAGCATCTCACTTCTCCACAACTAACCACAACAACCCCCCCTCACTCATAACAAACCTCAACCTCTTCATTTGGGGCTCACCACTACCACTTTATTTTTTTATTCAATTTTCCAAATAAACTAAATTCATTTCATTCAAAATAAAAATACAATACATAACTTAATAATAAGAACAAAAAAATAACACTTACTAATAAAAACGATACTAAAAGAAAGAAAAAAAAAAACGAAACGAGTAAAAAAAAATACAACACATACTACTAATACGAAACCTAGTCATCTCTTTGGTGATATTTCTTGATTAGACGTTCCGCTTCTTCAGATGATTTCGCTTTTACCGGTCGGATTCAAATTCGGATCTATCATCGAAAATCCATCTCGATCTTCTCTTGGACATGTTTTTCCTTCTCCCGCCTCGTAACAAGCTCTTTGAGCATCGGCTTTTTGAGCATATATTTCGGATATATGTCCCGAAAAGTACTCGAATTGACTTCCACCGGAGCTCGCAGCGCCGACGTTGAAGTCGACTTCGCTTCTTTGCGCTCGTTTGCCTCCATCTCTTTCAGGCCGAGGTCGTCTGTCCTGCCCGAATATATCCTCGAGACATGTGATGTCAATGGGATCTTCGGCATCCCACTTGGGATAATTTTTCAAAACATTCCAACATTTTTCATACGCAAACTCCTTCCTAGCATAACGCTGCGCAAAGCTATCTTTGGCATTCTGGACATGATCGTGGTCATTTTCACCACTTCGACGTTGAAGATGTTTGTAAATAGTGTTGAACTTCTGGCAATCACCGTTAATCCTCGACCATTTACCAGTTATCATATTCTTGCCACTCTGGTTATCGCTGGTCTTAGAATTGAACATGTCAAGAATGTCGTTCCAAAAGAACTCTTCAGGACGGTCATTTCCCATATCTCTATCTTGGGAAATTTCTATCCAACACTGCGCAAGTAACATTTCTTCAGACTTGCTCCACTTCCTCCTGTCTGCCTGTGCTATGACTTCCACATCTTCGTCGTCGTCTGTGTCCAAATCCACAGCATGTTTTTTTGCCTTCGTCTTTTTCCCCCTGCCTTTTGCCGGTTCACGTGCTTTTGGAACTTTGAATTGTGAACCGGACGGTTGTGATTCAATTTGGGGCAACTGTGGAGGCTGTGACGGGTTAAAAAACTGTGGAGGTTGTGACGGGTTAAAAAACTGTGGTGATTGAAATCGGGCGGGTAACTTGCGAATCCTTGTTGAAACCGATATTGCCTGGTTAAGAAATATTTCTTGTGGAGACTTGTTGGAATTTGTCGAGGAGGGGGTAGACGGGTTTGAAGAACCCCCGTATTGTGGTTGAGTTAAGTAAGTTTGTGAAGTACCCTCCGTCATTTGGGTTTTGAGACATTGTGAGATATTTTTTTTTTGAGTTAAGTAAGAATGGAAGATGTAGGAGATGAAGATGATAAAAATGGTGGAGATGAAGATGATATAAATAAGGGTGGTGGGTTTTTTTTTTTTTTTTTTTTTTTTTAAATTAAACTTTTAATATATATCCGTTTAATAACGGATATATATCCGTTGCACCTCAACTTTTGTCAGCAAATTTGCTTCGTCGTCAGAACAAAGCTTCAACCAACGGCGTTGGACGGCGAGGGGGGGCGGTGTCACGGCGAGCTGCCACAGTGGACGGCGAGGGCGGACGAAGAGGCGACACCGTATGCTCTTAGAGCGCCTTAGGTATGGTGCCCTAAAGTTAAACCTTAATATTTGTCACGACAGCGTTACATCAACTTTAACATTTTACCTTAACTTAACAAAAAAACACCCTTTATCATAACTTACCCAAGTTAAACCTTAACTCAAATATTTTCAAATTCAACTCCTAAACTAAAACAAACACTTCATTTATTAAAAAACATATCATTAATTCTTAAACATATTACAATACGAAATACAAAATAACAAAAAAATTACAACAAAAAAAAAAAAAAAAAAAAAACATAGCAAAATACTTATTCATCGCCGCCGCTCTCTTTGTTGTTGTTGTTGTTGTCGTTCAAGATGGTTCTGCCAAACATGCTCCATAAGGTCTAGTTGGAGTTGAGTATGCGTTTCTCGGCCGTGTATTTCTTTTGCCTTGCGACGGTGAGTGTCACATCTTTCGACCCACCTTTGTTGCCTCATACGTGCTGACGGATCCACCCACATTTCGTTATAGTCGCGTAATGCAAATTTTTTATCTTTTAAAATCATGTTATGCAAAATAATGCAAGAATACATGATTCTACGTATCTTGACAATTTCCATTTGACATGCCGATTGTTGTAGTATACCCCAACGTCCTTGAAGCACACCAAAAGCACATTCAACATCCTTTCGGGCACTTTCTTGTTTCCTATTAAAAAAGTATGTTTTTGGTCAGTTGTTGACGAGAAAGATTTGACGAAAGTTGACCACTGTGGGTAAATTCCGTCAGCCAAGTAATACCCCTGTTTATTCCTAGTTCCATTAACCATATAAGGGGGCTCTTGGGGCAATGTCAGCAAGAATGTCGTCGAATAACGGAGAGTTGTCTAAAACATTAATATCGTTATTCGCCCCCTTCATCCCAAAAAATGCATGCCAAATCCATAAATCTTGAGAAGCAACAACTTCAAGCATAATTGTTGGGTATTTTTTATCACCCCTATCAAATTGCCCTTGCCAAGCCACCGGACAATTTCTCCATTCCCAGTACATACAATCAATGCTACAAAGCATTCCCGGAAAACCATGACACTCTTCATGTCGTTGATAAATATTTTGAATGTCGGCCCATGTTGGTTTTATTAAATACTCCGACATAAACAAATCAATAACGCATTTGTTAAAATTATCAAGACAATCACGCGAAGTATGCTCACCCATTTGAAAATATTCATCACACACATCGGTGAGGTGTCGACGCCAATTGGCGAATGGCGACGTACACTTCATAAGAACACTTAAACTCATTCGACCCGCATAATCGGGTGATTGGTTAAAGAATTTAAAATGATCTGGAATATTTTCGGAAGTATAAGATTCATTACCTTCGACTATTTGCAGAAATAGTTTCCGGCTCATACGAAATCTTCTTCGTAATTCCGGTTCGAATACTTACAACCTTGAATGAAGTAGTCGTCATGCAAACGTTCTTCTGCAAGCTCACGTTCACGATATACATGGTTACGAGTGAAGCGAGGTTGAGATGCTTCTTGTTTCAACTGTTCGATACTCGTACGTGGCCTTCATAAAATCGAAGTTAGTTTCGTCATCAACGTCTGACCATTATTGCTGAGGTAATCCGTCAATTTGATTCGGATCCATTGTGAATGAACAAGGTTTTTTTTGTTTTAGAGAGGAAGTATATAAACTTGAATTTGAATAATGGAAGTGTGAAAAAAATGGTGTGTTATTTGGGTATTTATAGTGATAAAAAAAATAGTTTTGATTTTTTTTAAACATTCTAGTCGTTTAAAACAGGGGGTAAAATGATTTTTTTTTACCCAACGACTATAATAACCGTTGGGGGGTGGTGGTTTTGATTTCTTTTTTAGGTTTTTTTTACCTTCAACGCCATGCTAAAGAGGTAACATACACTCGTTAACGCAGCAATAACGCGCTTGACGGTGTAGTTAACACCCCTTAACGCAGTGGCGTTAAAAGTTAACCTCACCTTAACAATTACAATACCGCTTGCTCTTATAAGAGTTGAGATCCATATAGAACTCATTTTGTCATAGAACCAATGAACCAATCATAGCCATTCATTTTTTATCTAAATTAATAAAAAATCATTTTTCACCTTTATTTTTAAAACAACATATCTTGCAAACGGTAAATCTTCAAGCTACAAAAAATACACCATCATGACGAGAATTAAATTATCTTTCTATAGATATGCATTGTTATCGAGAACCAATCTAAATAAAATTTGAATTATTTCAAATAAAATTAACCACAAAAGTAAAAAACGGTTTTTTGTAAAAGTCGGGACAATTTTTTTAAGACAAATGATGCAAAGATGTAAATTCACAAGTGATAATTTATTTTATTTTATAAATATTACACATATCTATACTACTTATAATGGAGGGATGACCCTCTCTCCTAAATTTTTTTTAAGATGTCATTAATGTGTTTTTTAAGCATTACAATTTTTAATGCATAATGTACACAATAAATAGCTTTTACTAATTTATTTTCCACAACATTTTAATGCTTCATTTATTATTTTATATTTTTGAATTAGTTTAGTTTTAATGCAAAAATGCACATATAAATGAACGTGATTTTAAAATGCATGCAAAACTACAAAGTTCCCAAACTATTATTATATCGTAAGAGTGTTTCGAGAACCAATCTCAATAAATTTTAAATTACTTTAAATAAAATTAACCACAAAAGTAAAAAACGGTTTTTTGTAAAAGCCGGGACAATTTTTTAAGACAAATGATGCAAAGTGCTAAGTGCTAATTCAATGATTAATATATTAGTATATTAATTATTATACTTTTCATGGATAACTCTAAATGATTGCTTAAACATATAAGTTTTCTTTACATTATAAGCATTCTTTTATTTATATCTTCTATCTATGTGAGACAATTGTTATAAAAAATATTAATGATTCAAACATTTTTTCATAAATATATACATTATAAGTAATCTTTTATTTATATTTTTTTATCTATATGGGACAAATGTAATAAACAATATTAATGATACAAACATGTTCAAAAAAATATATATATTTCATAAAAAAAATGTTTATACTTACTTGTGATTACGGACCACTATCAACTAATTTGACCATAACCTCATAACATTATTGACTACCGCAACGCAAAATCACGCCTCTTTCAATTGTTTTTATATGAATTAGTTTGATATTATCCATCACTTTTCTAAAAGTAACTCAAACTCATTATGTTTTCGCTATTGATAAAAACTCATTATGTTTTCGCTATTAATAAAGTTATTGTAAAAGAAAACATAAAATTGAAAAAAAAAATTTGCCGAAAATTTTATTACTTGATACCCGCCGTCGCAACGCGTGGATACCCTACTGTAATATTATAAAGAGTTGAAATATGCGACATGAAACTTTTGGCATCCGCAAATTTATCGTCACATAAAACGCTTTAGATTATAAAGCATGGTTCATTGAAAATTTTTATTTCAGGGTACCCGCCAAGATCGCGCGTTACCCCGCTAGTTACTATAATTACAGGATCTTATGAAACTTGATTCGATTTTATTTAAAAAAAATATTATCAATAACTCTTACTGTATATATTAACGTCAGTTACTTGATAGTCTTAACTAGGGATGACAAAAGCACCCGAAACCGATGGGAAAACCGAAACCCGCACCGGTTGGGTCGGGTTCGGGTATGGGTTGGCGGGTTTGGATGCGGGTTTGGGTATTGATTAAAAAATTTAGCCGGGTACGGGTTCTGGTAATACCCGCCCGATTACCCGTAACCGTACCCGTATCCGTTTACCCGAATCTATACCCGCTTTATTGATATTATAATTAACTAGAATATATATACATATATATATAATTTCTTCCATTATATATTTTTATATAAGTATTTCTATTAGATAACACATTTTATTTTGTACATGAATAATTCAAAAGAGTTAAATTGTTTGATACGATATTCATTTTCTTCAAAATTTTTGAATATATTAGGGTGTTTTCCTTTGTTTTTTCGGTTGATTTTAGTGTTACTTAATCTTAATATTGCCATTTTTTCCATATAATATTTAATTGGGTATAACCGATACCCGCGGGGAAACCCGAAAAACCGATGGATAATATTAATCGGGTATCCGACGGGTAACGGGCGGGTACGGGTTCAGATATTTTAAACGGGTACGGGTACGGGTACACTAAAACCCGACCCGAACCCGACCCGTTGCCATCCCTAGTCTTAACTCCCAAAAACATAATAATATGTGTAGACGGGTTAGGGTAGACGAAGAAGTATATGTCTGAAGAAAAACCATTTGCTTTTCAATATAGCTTTTAGTTAGGAAGATGATTTTTGTTTCTTTTTTTTTACTACTTTTAATTCACCTGATTCTTAGTTGCTTATGCTTTTATTATTTATTTATTTTTTCAAAAAATAAGTAAATAAATTAACAATCAAATTACATGTTTATGAAAAGAAAAATACATATATGGTATGGATGATCTAGATTTACTTAGTACGGAAAGTCGCATTGATGCACGTTTCTAATTTTGATATTAAAAATTACTACTTCCGTCCCATATTAATTGTCATGTTTTGACTTTTTAAGTCTTTCTTTCTTAACTTTGGCCTTAAATATTTTTATTTATGTTATATAATATTTAATAAAAATTATACCAATAAAAAATACATTTAAAACTAAATATATTCATATATTTTGCATCAAGTATTATATAACACAATTAAAAATATTTAAGGTCAAAGTTAGAAATGAAAGACCTAGAAAATTAAAAGTGGACAGTCAATATGGGACGGATAGAGTAATAACTAGCTAGCATGTATACATAACAAGTGTTACAAAGATCTAGTAACAAGATACAAATACGATCGGAAGAGTTTAATAACGTACTTCTATATATTTAAGAAAACCATTTTACAAATGCTGATAACGTGTTGTGAACACAAAGTTGAGAGAATGAATGTGTTATTAAAGTCATCAAACTACAACAAATTGGTTATTTGTACACACTTTTTTCTTCATACTTAATCAACCGTGAACTTTATTTTTAGGATATTCACACTTATGAGTGTGTAAAAATTATTTTCACTAATAAGTGTGATAAATATGAAGTGTCAATAAAAACTTCACATTTAATTGTGAAAACAAAAGCTCACGTTTATAAATGTGAACTAATATAACTATATCTTTTTGACACTTTTTAATGTGAAGAATTATAAAAAACCTCACACTTTTAAGTGTGAAATAACTAAATATTTTTTGTCACACTTAAAAATGTGAAAAGATGTAAAATTACTATTACCTAAAAAAACCTCACACTTATACAAAGTGTGATGATTGTTTATGTATAAAAAAAACCCAATAAATTAAAAAAAAAAAAAAAAAAAAAATCCATATCAGTTTATATCTACTCCTTAAGAGCGTAGATAAAAAAAACCCCTTTCTGAAATATTTGGCATTAACCTAAAGTTCTATCATCTTCATAAAAAACCCAATTCGTTCATAATCAAAGATTCATTCATCGTCTTCGAGCTCCATATCAATTCCATCAGTAACCATGGCGGATCCACATCAGTAACCATGGCGATTTGAAGCTCGTTTGATTGATTTGACGTTTAGGTGATTTGAAGCTCGTTAGGGTTTCCATCAGTAACCAGGCGATTTGACGGTTAGGCGATTTGAAGCTCGTTTGAAGCTCGCTTAAAGGTTAGATAATTCACCGCTAGCTTATTTTAATAAGCTGTTTTTATTTTAATAAATAGTTTTGATTGAATTCATGCTTATTGTAGTTTAAATAGCTTATTTTAATAAATAGTTTTGATTAAATAGTTTAAACAAGTTTATAGACTTAATGAGTTGGAGTATAATAATCTGATTAGCTTCTTATGCAAGTTTAAATAGCTTAGTTGGAGTATAATAATCTGATTAGCTTCTTATGAGTTGGAGTATAATAATCTGATTAGCTTCGTGGTTATATGTATTAACTTTTGCGCTTCAGAATGCTAGCATATGTCAATTAGAGTTGAACTTATGGTGTTAGTTAAATGAAAATTACAAGTTACTATCTGATGGTGTTGTTAGAGATGAAATGTTACTGAGTATTTGTTGATGGATATAATTAGAGGTGTTTGGCAGTAGGTTCGTAAGTGGTTATGTGAAATGAACTTATTGGAAGTAGATTGTTCTTTGTTTTCATTGTTTTTATAGCTTTTTATATCATCTATGAATAATCTATGTGTAGGTATAATATAAAATAATGGACAAAAGTTGGATGAAAACTCATATAACAACTAAAACTTTTAAAGATGGAGCCAAGTCTTTTATAGATTTTGCTCGTCTTGGAGCTATTAAAGGGGAAATTTCATGTCCTTGTAATAAATGTGGTAACGATGGGTGGTTTCCTGTCGATGTTGTTCATCACCATATATTGCGACATGGTTTTTGTTCGGGTTACACACTTTGGACACTTCATGGGGAGCTTGATACAACACCACCAATATCTCAACCTACTAGTGTTTTGGAAACTTCTCGGGTTATAGATGACATTAGAGGCTTAGTTCGTGATGCCGCGGGTGTAAACTCTTTAGATTCAAATAGTGAAGAATCTAGTGAATCAAGGCTCGAAGGAGATATTCAAGGAGATAATGAAGGAGATATTGAAGAAGATATTGAAGAAGATATTAAAGAAGACAATGATGGAGATAGTGAAGGAGATAGTGAAGAAGATAATGATGAAGATATTGGTGAAAGAAAACTCGGTGATGAGGACATTCGATATAAAAAGTTGATAGAAGAATGTGAGAAAGAACTTTATCCAGGGTGCAAGTATTCTAACTTGTCATTCACATTGCGGTTATACCACATCAAATGTATGGGCGGAATATCTAACAAGTCTTTTAGCATGATTTTGGAGCTTATAAAAGATGCATTTCCTCATTTATCATCATTACCTTCATCTAATAATGAAGCAAAAAAGCTGACTCATGATTTAGGGCTTGGTTATAAAAAAATCCATGTGTTTCCTAACGATTGCATGCTTTACTCGGGTGTGCGGAAATCTCAACAATCATGTCATATTTGCAATACTTCTCGCTATAAAAGTGATGCGCGTGATGAAAATGGTGAGAGTTCGAAATCACATAAGTCAAATAAGCCTGCAAAAGTTTTTCGCTACTTTCCCTTAATTCCAAGATTGAAAAGGTTATACATGTCCGAGAAAACAGCAAAGGATATGAGGTGGCATGATGTAGGATTAACAAAAGATGGAAAGTTAAGGCACCCGGCAGATGGTCTTGCTTGGAAGGAATTTGATGCTCGGTATCAAAAGTTTGCCTCCGACCCTCGTAGTGTAAGGCTTGGCCTTGCTAGTGATGGATTTAATCCATTTCGTACGATGAGTACAAGGTATAGCACGTGGCCAGTGGTGTTAATTCCTTATAATTTACCTCCTTGGATATGCATGAAACAACAATCTTTGATTCTTTCATCGATTATTCCGGGAGGTAAAGGTCCCGAAAACGATATAGATGTCTATTTGGAACCTTTAATTAAAGAATTGAAATTGTTATGGAAAGGTGTAGATGCTTACGATTCTTTCTCAAAACAACAATTCAAGTTACGAGCTGCTCTTTTGTGGACTGTGAATGATTTTCCCGCTTACGCCAACTTATCCGGATGGAGCACAAAGGGTCGCGTGGCATGTCCGGTTTGCACAAGTTCTACTCGTTCAACTTGGTTAAAGAATGGGAGAAAGTTTTGTTATATGGGACATCGTAGATGGCTCGAGCCAAATCACAATTATCGATTTCAAATGGACCGTTTTGATGGTACAATCGAGACCGAGGGTCCCCCAAGTGTATTAACAGGATCTGATATTCTCAAGCAGTTAAGAGGTACAAAATTCAAATATGGCAAGTATGATAAATCTTCTAAGAAAAGGACAAGAGATGATATCGAGTGTTCAAATGACAAGTCTAGTGCATTTGGAGATGAAGATGATTTTATAGAAGAAAATGTTGATGGTGAACAACACTTATGGAAAAAAAAGAGCATATTTTTTAATTTGCCATATTGGGAATACAATTTACTAAGGCATAACTTAGATGTGATGCACATCGAGAAAAATATATGCGATAATCTACTTGGGACTTTACTGAATTGGGATGGAAAAAGTAAAGACAATGAAAATAGTCGCAAGGATCTCAAGGAAATGGGAATAAGGCATGAACTTCATGTTATAAGTTTGCCTAACAAAAAGCCTTCCTTACCCCCGGCATGTTACTCTATGTCCAATGTAGAAAAGACTAGCTTTCTACAAGTCTTAAAAAATCTTAAAGTTCCTGATGGGTATGCATCAAATATTTCAAGGGGTGTAAGCTTGAAAGAGCGTAAGATTTTCAACCTTAAGAGTCACGATGGCCACATTTTAATGCAAGATATTTTGCCGATTGCTTTGAGAGCTTCAATGATTTCAAGATCACAATCTCGAGTAGTTAAAGCGGTGTCTGATTTTTGCTCCTTTTTTAAAGGTTTGTGTGCCAAAGTTCTCGATCTTAGTGAATTAGAAAAACTGGAGCATCAAGTTGTGCAAACGTTATGTGAATTGGAACAACTATTTCCTCCTAGCTTTTTCACGATCATGGTTCATTTAAGTGTCCATTTAATATCGGAGGCGAAACTTGGTGGACCCGTTCAATATAGATGGATGTATCCAATCGAACGGTAAGGTCTCCATATTTTCCTTTTAGTTAGCGTATATACAATTATTATTTTACCGTCATATCTTTATTTACCATTCATTATATTTTAAAGGTACTTGATGCGATTGAAGTCATACGTTCGTAATAAAGCTCAACCCGAGGGTTCAATTGCAGAAGGGTATATTAAAGGGGAGTGTCTTACTTTTTGTTCAAGATATTTTGAAGGTGCAGAGACTTTCATGACTCGTCCTCGTAGGAATGATGAGATTATCCCTACAAAAGAGATGTACATGCTTAACTCGGGTGGTCGCAAATTAGGAAAAGTTGAGATTGTTGAGCTAGATGGAACTTTGTATGCCCAAGCACATCGTTATGTGTTACTTAACCATCCTAAGATTCAACCTTTGCGTGTGTAAGTATCTATTATTATATTTGGCATAAATAATAGATTACAGAATATAAGAATCTATTTATTTTTGTAGTCGCTTTTACAATGAACAACAAGCCCTAAGGAATGAACAACTCAACTTGAAGACAATGGAGAAGTTGTTTGTTGAGAAATTTTCATGGTGGCTTAAACAGCAGGTTAGAAAACTTGTAGTAATACAAATAATTAAGCTTTTAGGTACATAAACTGACATTTGTATATAATATATTTAATGGTAGGTTCCTATGTTAGAGATATTCTTAGGACTGCAAAATTGACAACAAAGGACGTGTATAAGCTAAATGAGGGTGAAAAGATTTTAGTACATGTTAATGATAAAGATCAACTAATCAAAGATGCAGCGGGGTTATGCACGAGGTTCATGACTTTACTTTTAAAACAACCAAACCTCTGTCCAATTGAAGCAAAAGATTGGCGTGAAGTAAAGACTCGTTGTGGTGTTAGACTTATGAGGGAACTACGGGTAATTCATTTTTTTAAGACATAACTGCTTATCAATATTCTTGCTTTTTAATACACTTTTTTAAGATTGATAATGGATAACAGTTTCCCTCATTTTGGCAGCGTAAATTCTGTATATCTCAAGGAGCGAAAATGGATTGGGTTCTTTTCAAAATCTTTAATCAGAAGTACAGGGCTCTTAAGTATAGGATGAAATATAAGCTATATGGGTCGGTTAAAAGTAGACTTAATGAGGCTAATAACATTGGTGATAATGAGGCACACGAGTTGGAGTATCTGAGAAGATCAGATTTTGGAGGCACTTGAATTGGTTGATGCACCTTCCAAAGTTCATGATCATCAGTGGGAGTTATATAAGGCTCAACTTAGATCATCGAAATCAAGAGTACTAGCTTTTATTTTATATACAGTTTTATTTATTTATCTATTTTATTTTTGTTTCTTAATTTTATTTCAACTAATACTAACCTGGTACATTCAATTGCTAATGTAGAAATTATCATAAATAGGCAAAAAGGCAAGAGGTGAAAAACTCCATACTCATAGAACGGTGCCGTTAGCTTTTGCTTAAAAGACATGAATTTGTAAGTTCTGTTTTGGAAAGTATCCATACTTTAACTTTATGTTCTGTTAGATTATTATTGCAAAGCTCGTAGACAATATACATGTTTAATCCATTATACTGAAATATTGCACAACCTTTGCCCTCGACTAATATGGATCGGTAGTATGACATAAGTAAAACTTTACCAGCATTGAGTGTAGCTACTCAGTACTGATATACCTTACCTTTGTAAAACTTTTGACATACCATTATAGGGTTTGCTTGGCATTTAATGTGCAGCTTTTTCCTTGATATATACCTGAAACCGTGTATAGGGAGTCCGCGAGTCATTGTTCTCACTGGTGTTTACATGAATTAGTATTGCAGCATACCAAGCAACAGTACATTGTAAACTTGTATCCTGCTATACATTAAACGTTGTTGAACATGGTGACAGATTTATCTATGCTTACTATGTATCTTTAGGTCTGACCATACACATGTTAAAAATAATTGTAAAACTTTTGGCATTTAATGTGACTACTCAATCCATATCAGGCGTATTACATACCTTACCTTTAATAGATGATGTTGCTTACACACTTAGAAATTTCAAGCTCGCAATCACCAGCATTGAGTGTAGCTGAATCCACTTTTAATTCTGTAAGCCACTTTTCAAGATCATTAACCCTTCTCTCTTTTTCTTCTAAATTTTCTTTGAGGTTGACTTCGCTAGCCACTTCATTAGCTCACTCCTTGTTCTCTTCATCAGCCAGTTCTTCATTTGCCTTTCTAACAAGTCATATACATTCATTAGCTCACTCCTTGTTTGCACCAGTTTCTCTTCCACCATCTTCACGGACACAATTTCTTTGGGACTTTTACGAGATTACAGTTCTCTTCATCAATCTTTGATTTGGCCTCCAAAATTGTAGATTTCATCGCCACCAGCATGATTTCGACTCTGTTTCTCCATCGTTAACTGTAACACTAGAGAGTTATAATCATCCAACTCCTTTGTAATCTCCTTCACATGAGCCTCTTTATTTCCTAACTGGAGTGTGCAAGAATTCAAATCTGCAACCACTTTTTCAAATCTGGAGCTCCATTCAGCTTCCCGGCCTTCTGTGATCGAACAGTCATTATGAATCTGCTCTAATGTTTTAAGCTTGTTCAAGCTTTTCCACAAGAAGAAAAAACTCGCTTGGGATTCTTCATGTTGCTTGAGAGAGAAAACCAACTCACGGTTTTCTTCCTCCAACTTGACAATCTCACATTCCATTTCCTCTATGAGGTGTGTGTTACTATATAATGGCCTTTCAAGGCACATGGTACTATATCCAATTAAAGGTCAGGGGCATCTGAAATGGCTCGTGTGTTTTGTGTGAAGTTTGGAATTATGCGTGAGTAGTCAACTTCACTGTTCTATCCCTGCTTGAGCTATGCTCTGTGTGCTTTTAGTTTAGTTTAGACGCGTAAAGGAAAATATTAAAGTTGCTGAACTTGAGATAAAAGATGAGAATGTATTTGGTACTTTAAATGCTATGCGTTATTGAATGTCCTGTTCTTTATAAGCTTAAACAAACACAATATCGCATACCGCGTGATACTTTTACTTATATTGACACGAGTTACATACTTTTTTCCCGACCCAAAAGACAAAACTAAAAGAAATATAATGACATGTACTTAATAATCTACAGAAATCGAAGAACAAAAGATCACCAGGTTATGTCGAGATCTTTGAGATTGTACATCAAGCAACGGACGGATCTTATGTTGAAGATGCATCAAGAGATCTCGTGGTATATATTTATTTCGCTGATTGAATTTTAATTCTTACTAAAAGTACATGTATCAAAACTCTTTCTTTATCTTTACATAATCTTTCAGGTTGAAGCAAAGAAAGAGATCTCAAGAAAGATCTCGGAGTTAGGTTGCCCTGAAGAAGAGATTGATAATGAAAAGCGAGCTGCCATTGATAGAGAAGTATGGATAGATCTCAAGGGTCCGGAAGGGGAGGCTCTTGGCTATGGGGCAGGGGTAACAAAATCCCAAGTTACATGTTTTAGTAATGAATTAAGGAAAATGAGGGGGGAAGATTTTATGAATTCAAATTATGTTCACAAGCTTTTAGTTCAAACTAAATCACAAAACTCAATAATAGAATCTCAAAATAGAACAATAGAGTCTTTGAATAAGACGGTCGAAAGTTTGAATAAAACAGTAGAATCTCAGAATGAAAAAATGGCTCTTCAAAATCAGAAAGTTGAGGACCTACAAAACACGGTTGGAGGATTTAAAGAAGAGCTCAAAATTTTTCAGACTATGTTCCAACGCGCATATGGTTCGTCCGACGTGTTTTTCTCTACCCAGACTGGTTCTCATGAAGATCACACAGGTTAGTAGTTCTGTAATAATCTGTATATCCCTTGAGATATATATACTCATGCATATATATTGTATTGAGAGAAAATTGAGTATATCTACAAAAAGTAGCTACTGTGGACCCAGTGGTTATGAAAATTATTAGTTAATTTCCAGTTCGGATTTCCTTCTGGTTCTTTGCATATTACTTTACTTCTGAGTTCATGCTGCAATCAATTTCATCACAGCACTCTTTTATCATCGTGTGCCTAGCTGAGAGTACATGTATACAATAGGATACAACAGATATTCGGAACGTCGCATCTCTCCCATCACCTATTGTACCCCTGCAGATCAAATAAGACCTTTCCTCATCTAGAAAAACAATAAACTGTGATAAAAGACTAGATATTCCAAAATGATCTACACTTACCTCATAGGTTGCAAATAATAAGTGGCAAGATGGGTGGGTTGGGTAACGGGTCAAAGTGAGTTGGATTGGGTTGGCTTGGGTTGAGTTGACCAAAGCGCATTTCTTGTTTCATTTTTTGTACAGATAGTAATGCTATAGCAGTTGTCACAGCAGGTCTAATCCTATTATTTTGTAATTTTTTAAAGATTAGTCTCATTTTTAATGATATGTTATTTCGACGTATTTCACAGGTTATGGCAAGAAGAACATGCAGAGCTCATGGAAGAATTAATCGTAAGTATTTTCGTAAATGCGTCCTTAATTTTCTTGCAATGTTAGTATATAGTTTTCTTGCAATGTTAGTATATAGTTTTCTTGCAATTTAAACTTTTTGAGGAATTGAGCGTAAGATGAGAGAGTTTAGTCAGTTTTTGGTATCTTTAGAAAGGTCGACGACTTTTAGAGGAATGTCAAATTGAATTTTTAATGCATCCATGATAAGGGTATAATAAGACATTTTAGTATGTGTTATGATGTTGTAATGGTTTAGTAGCGTTCACAAAATTCTAATTGATTAAGGACTTGACTTGGCAGAAACAGTTTGTTGCAGGCATATGAAAATGGTTTAGTAGGTTTAATGAAATGAGTGTGTTTGGTGTAATCTGATTGTGAGGGTGTATTAGATGCTTTCCCCTGTGTTTGTAAGCAGAAGCAAATAACCACTTTAGGGAATAGTGTTTTGATTTGCTTATACTTTAAAAAGATAAAAATTACGCAATAAGCAGATAAAGAAAAGGTATAAATAGTGTTTACAAGGATCCCTCTCCATTTATTTAAGCTCAATTAGTGTTGTACATGTGTATATTAGCTTGTTATTATTATATGAGCTTATCGGTTTATTGAAATACGAAAAAGCCAATAAAGCTCCCTTTTTTCAGCTTATCAAGTTTAGCTTTTGGCCTTATTATATGAGCTTATCGGCTTATTGAAATACGGAATAGCCAATAAAGATCAAACTTTCACGCTTATGACCTTATGGCTTTTGCTTATGGAAAGGCCAAAAGCTAAACTTGATAAGCTAAAAAAAGGGAGCTTTATTGGCTTTTTCGTATTTCAATAAACAGATAAGCTCATATAGTAATAACAAGCTAAAATAAACATGTAGAACATTAAATGAACCTATATAGTGACTGTTTTATCTTCATGCAGATTCAAAACTTGAGCCACGGGTCTTGTACTTGGCACCTTCGGAAGAATGGTGGAAATGTTTCTTGGGGCAGGATTTAAGAGAAATCCTTCAGGAATATTGTTTTGTTGTTCCAGAGTTTGCAACTTGTTTTTGAATTTGTAACTTGTTCCAGGAAATACTTAAATTTGTTCCAGGAAATACTTAAATTGTGTTTGGTGGAATCTGATGTACCAGATCATGGTGTTTATAAATTTGGGTTATTTGTGTTTAAAATTGTACAACACTTTTATGTAATATTTGATTTTTTAATTCCAGAAATTGTTAAAACTCAATATATAAAAATTATTTATTTATTTATTCATTAAATAGACATTTAGAGTTCTTCACTTTTAAAGGTGTGAAGATTTTTTATTTAAATCCTCACACTTGAAAGTGTGAAGAATTAATTTATCACACTTAAAAGTGTGAAGAATTGTTTCAAATCCTCACACTTTTAAGTGTGAAGAGTTAAAAGCTCACATTTAAAAGTGTGAGAAATTGTTTTAAAGTTATCACACTTGAAAGTGTGAAGAATTGTTTCAAAATCATCACACTTTAAAGTGTGAAGTTTTTTGTAATCTTCACATTTAGAAATGTGAAATTATTTGCTACACCAACATTGTTCACACACAAGCTAAGTGTGAACTTTTCAATTCCACACACTTTATAATGTGAAAATATGCTTTAATAAGTGTGAAAAGTTAGCTATTTTGTTGTAGTGGATCAATACAATTAAATAAAGACTAAACTAAATGATGTTAGACGTATGTCATGATGTACATTAGGCCCATGCATTTGTTTAGTATTGGGTCTAGCCCATTTATATCTATACTACATAAAATGGAAAAACAGTCAAAGTGAAAAAGTGAAAAAGTTTAATGGTCAAATGAGAGAGAAATATATTTGTGTAATTAATACTCTTATTAAAACACCTCATTACTTAAAAGTACAATAATTTATTCACATTGTACAACCAATTAAAAACATATCTACCAAATTAAAAACAACCAATTAAAACACCCCTTATTAAAAAAGTACAATGAAAATTTCACAATGTACAATTTAAACAAGCTACAACATAATTCTAAATATAAAATAATTGAACAAACTAATTAATGTTATTTTTAAAACACCCTAAAATGAAAAGTACATGTTATTATACACATCATACAAGCCAACAAGTTGATGGTACATATAGTTTTAAAAATCGGACCGGACCAACGGTTCAACCGGAAACCGGTGTCGCCATCGGTTCGGCTAACCAATAACAGCCATCCGGAAACGAATTAGAGAGGACCCGTTAAAACCGATACAAACTGGTGAATCAGGTCTCATCGAGATCTATTTCTCCGGTTAATAGTCACAGTGGTACTCGCCACAGAACGCTGTAGTACCCTGCTATATTATATATAAAGAAAAACCAAAAAGTAAAAGTAAAATTTGAAACACATATTGAAAACCGGGTTGACACAGTACGCTTCAAATCCAATGGGTTGACCCGTTTAATTTGACCCGTTATGACCCAACATGTCATATTGACTCGGTTTAAATCGACCCGTTTTTCGACAGAACGGTTCAACGGTTGAACCTCCGGGTCGAACCGGGTTTCAAAACGTTATGTTTAATCCCCAAATCTTCAAACTTTTTTTATTTTTCGTTTAGAACCCATAAACGTTTTTTAACACAAAACGATATGTCGCTATATAAATATATTATTGTCACAATTCTCAATTTTTTCTTCAAAACAATTATAATGTTTTACAATTATGAGAAAATATGTGCCCGTTAGTGCACATTTAACTTTTCAATATGCTAAATGCATTTCATTTCAAAAAAAAAGATGGGGCTAAATGTGCCCAAATCTTTTACAAAATAGCCAAAATTAGCCAATTTTTATTTTATTTTGGGCTAATCATATTCACGCTAATTTTAGTCACCATTAATCCCATCCTTGTTAGTTTTACGAACAAGTAATGTGTGTTGTTAGTTTTTATCCTATAACTGATGTAATGTTTACTTTCATTTTCATTAAATGATTTTATATGCTGTTTGATAGGTGTTAAGAATTTTGTCTAGACTTTAGTTATCGTATAGTACAACCGTTTGCAATTGCATTTTCATCGATTCACGTTCTATTTTAAACGCTACACAAAACACTCACCACAATATCACAAATCATTAATTATCTGACGCTTGAAACAAATTTGCCACTAGGCGCGTACTGCCTAGTCATGTATTATGTATTTATACTCTTATGTGTATTCATTATGAGAGGAATGGGAATAATATCGGTTTACATGGTATCAGAGAATTACCAAAACTGATCCCTACAACTTTACGAACCCTAATCACAATCCACGCCCCCCGCTGTTTTTCTCTGCCGCACCCCCGTTAACACTAAATCTCCCTCCATCCTTCATCATGGTCATTGAATCCGTTATCATAGCCACACCCTCCAAATATGCAAAGCTCCTCACGACCACAAACTTCAAAAATCTTATGCCCGTCACACTTGATGCTGACAAACTAAACTACTCTAATTGGAGTGCTCTTTTCTTGATCCAGTTACGAGGATGCAAAGCCCTCGAGTTTGTGCAACGACCCGCTTCTGGTAGTGACACAACAATACCACCACCACCCCCGACGGATGAATGGTGACATCGACTCCATTATCCAATCTTGATCCTCTCTACCATCTCCAATCCTTGCCGGAACGTGTTCTCAAAACCAAACCTACCACAGCCAAAGATGTATGGGATGTTCGGAAAAGTTTTAAGGACAACAAACGTTCGAAAACCGTTGAACTTGTTGGTGAGTTACGAAGTCTAGATATTGGGGACTTAACAGTGGACTCATACTTTCGCAAGATTGACTCCCTGGCTTCGCTGTCATGATGTACATTAGGCCCATGCATTTGTTTAGTATTGGGTCTAGCCCATTTATATCATGTATTATGTATTTATACTCTTATGTGTATTCATTATGAGAGGAATGGGAATAATATCGGTTTACAAATGATGCATATCTTCTAATTAGATATGAACTCTCTAACTCATGATAGGAGATATGGACATCCACATATAATTGTCCATAACATGTTTATGTTATATCCGGGGAATTCGAGCGTTTTTAGTTTTGATGTACATAGTTTAGCTGGTATTCTTTAGCCGCTTCTGAACTCTTCCTTGCTTCGTGAGATGCTCAATCAGCAATGTTTGAACCCTTGGTTTTTTTTTCCAAAAACTTGAAAAAACTTATCTAAGCCACGTTGGAGATGGTTTAAAGGTTTAATAATATGAATCAAAACCAAAACATGATAACTAACTATGGTTGGTGGTATGCTTATCTTAAACCATTTTTAAATTTGTGGATGACCAAATGATTGAGTGGGTGGTTTATGCTTAATTATAATCAAATATTTAAATCTAAAAGTAGCATTAATCAATAGTTTAATAGTACTTTATTAACAATGATGAACGACAATTATGGCTCGTTTAGTATTTAAAACTAGAGTTAGTACTTAGTAGGAATCGGACAATGGTTGTCATGTTTTAAGTAAGTACGTACATGCCAACAAAACTTGAATTGTTTAAAGGATTTAAATGTTGGTATATGATAATTATTCTGTTAAGAATTATTGATGATTGTTGGTAGTAAGTGTTAATTAGAGGTGTAAATGAGTCGAGATACTCGGGAGCTACTCGAGCTCGCCTCGTTAAACACTAGATTCTAGTTCGAGTTTGACGAGCTCAAGTCCAAGCTTGAGCTTAACATAGAGGTTGTTTACTAAACGAGCCTGAGATTCAAATATCGAGCTTGATGATTCAAATAACGTGTTGCGGTAATTTATTATTAAACCTTCGGTTCATTTTTTGTGGATGACTACCTAGCAACCGGCATGCCGATAATTGTCAGTAACTTATCTTTGCAGCGAAGCGTAAACCAGTATACCTCGTACGTTGATATATATCCCTCCCAAAGTGAATAATTGCATATATATCCTTTATACAAGTTTTTTATGCACATTTTTACAATGGTTTTTATGCATGCTTTGGATATATATGCAATTTTGCATTTTCGGGAGGATATATATGCAAAAGCCCTATAATCGGTTAATTACTTCACTAATATAATTAGTGACAGTCTTGCTGAATTTTCTACATAAAACCATATTCAATGTGTTTATTTGGTTTCATTAATGACCATCTAGCTACATATTCTAGTTAATAATGAAGCAAGTAATCAATTAGAGATGACTGGTTGTCATAGTTACAACTTACAAGTGAAGCAAATGCATGCTAACAAGACAAGTACTCAAGTAATTAAAGGCTTCGAGATTGTATTCGCATTGTTCCTTGATTTTCTGCAATAAATGAGCATATAAATTATGTTGGATAATTTAAGATAATTAAGTTGAGATTCGACTTGAAAGATTAAGTAAACGATTTTGTAAAAGGTAATGGGTTGCGAATCAAACGAGCCACTTCAAAGTAACAGTGATCATCATGTTAAAATCGGACCGGAACAAATATTTTTCATCAAAAACTGCACAGTATTGCTTGGTTACGGTTTGTTACAGTTTTTTCTCTGATTGTATATTTGTATACCTATTGTTGTTGAAAACTGAAGTAACAACTTTTTGGCTGATAGGTAATCTTCATACCACTAAAAGCATAGGGTACCTGCGTCTGCGTGGTCCCGTTCGTTTTCCCGGACAACACCACCCGACGACACCAACAACACACCGGTGGTCACGTTTTCCCATCTTGCGTCGTCACGATCGGCCCAAATGGTGGATTCTGGTGTTATGGGAAAAGGTCCTGATGTAGCACTTTTTCCACGACACCATGGGTACCCTATGCTCTAACAAATGTTATGTATCTTGTTTTTGCTTGATTCAAGAAAATTAAGTGATACAAATTAATTCCAATAACAAATTACACAACAGTTAAAACGAGTAATATTTTCTTCTATATCCAAAAGAATGATCATTCAGTCCTTACTTAAAAAAGAAACTTAAAATCAAATTACGTAGCATAAAACCATAGTTTAATAAGTTTAAAGAATAATCATCTTCTCG
The DNA here is from genome assembly GCA_910596185.1 of Chrysanthemum makinoi. Taxonomy (NCBI): domain Eukaryota; kingdom Viridiplantae; phylum Streptophyta; class Magnoliopsida; order Asterales; family Asteraceae; genus Chrysanthemum; species Chrysanthemum makinoi. The sequence continues at coordinate 78,995,688 of OU343216.1, read as the reverse complement.
CACTTTCTATTTTTAGTTGGAGCAAGTAATAATGGATTGGTTGTCATGTTTCAGTGAACTAAATGCCAATGAGATTAGTAGTATTTTAAAGGGTTTAGAGATCGTATTTTGCATCTAATCTTGATTTTTTTGTCATAATTACGGGAAACTAAGCATATGGATGTGCTGTTTAACATTTTTTAATGAGTTAAGATCTAATTAGGAATATCACGGTTTAACCGTTTATTAATTGGTAGCGAGCCATACGAATCTGGTCAAAGGGTGTCATTAGGATGATACTAGACCATAATTAAATACCAAATGAAAAAACAAATACTCGATCGATCTAAATCAAGTTGGTATTTGCATAATTGTGAGGATCTCGATCATGATCTTAGGATCTTACGATTTTACGATAGCAAAGCAAAAACGATCCGGATCCTACATAGGATCTTTGCAAGCTTAAGATCTTGTACGATCACGATCTTGCCATATGATCTTAAGATATAATCCGATCCGATCTTACTTTTCTTGGATTACAAACTAAAAAACTTCAAATTTAAGAGTTGTTTTTTTGTAGGATTCAGAAAACAACATGTTAATCTTTTTAAACATTTCATAATCATAATTTAGGACAATATTTGTATGAAATATTCATAGTATTTTGTGTTTATAATGTATAATAATTTATAGATTTGTACGATATTACAAAAACTATTAAGAAATAACATTAAGGTAGGATCTTAAGATCCCGATCCGATCTTACGATCATGATCTTGCAAAGATGAAAACGATCCTGGGTAGGATCCCGATCTTCAAAACCTTGGGTATTTGTTCCGTTTTGTTTGTTTTAGAGCAAGAGATATGTTAACGCGCCAAGGTGAGTTAAGGCTTAACTTTTTTGAGTTAAGGTGCGTTAACCACACCGCCCAAGTGAGTTAAGGTGTGCGTTACCACCTTAACGTTGCGTTAAGGGACCCAAGTTAAGGGTGAGTTACCACACCGCGTCCTAAGTTAAGGGTGCGTTAAAGTGAGTTAATGTTAAGTTATGATAAGGGGTGTTTTTTTTAGTTAAGGTTAAAAGGTTAAAGCTTATGTGGCGCTGACGTGGCCGTGTGTTAAACCTTAACTCATGTTATGACACCCTCTGCTCTTATAGTTGTTTGTGATGATAATTTTGGATAAGTCAAATGTTTTTAAAATGTATCATACTTATCACCATTTGTTTTTGTGGGTAGCGAACAAATGTTTTTGCTTTTGTGGGTACTTTTCTTTCAAATTCATCATTTTTTTGGTATTTTGCGAAATTTGTGGACATTTTTGCCCCTCTTAGCTAATAGATTTTTTCTTTCCGAAAGGAAAAAATGTCACATAGTACCCTAAAAATGATTAATTTGAAAGAAAAGTATTCACAAAAACAAAATATTTTGTTCGCTACCCATAAAAGAAATTATGGCAAGATGATACATTTTAAAAACATTTGCCCTTTTGGATATTCTATGATAATCTTGTACAAAATATTTTTCTGAACTTTCAACCCTTTAGGCTAGCCCCAATAGACGAATCATGTGTCGATCGAGTGCCCCTAGCGATCTAGTGCAAGTCGATCGACTTGCTGTGGTTTGTCGACGCCTCATGTTTAGGCTGCATTCAATCGTCCTCAAGATCGACTCATTTCTTGTATCCGTTGCATATAAATATCCGGCTAGAGGGTTTGACAAAGAGCATCTATCGCATATAATGTACACATGTATCATATTACATAATATGATAATTCAGGACGAACAGGCGGCGATATCTCCCGTATTCTTTCCAGAGCAAAGACCGTTTCTATGATCCCATAAGAACACATGCGAATCGTTGGAAATTACCAAGGAGATATGCAAAACACTCATCTTAGCCTCAAAGCCGATTAGGTGGAAGACATTTGGCATCGTCAAAATCAAAACTAGTTTAGTCGTTGTATTGTCGTAATGTTTTAATTTTATTTGAATTATTATGTAACGCTTTAATTATTAATGAAATTTTATTTTGTGTTAATTTTTTTTAAATGAACTTGGTCGCCTTCGGGGCACCTAATCGCCATGAAGGTCTCTGAGAGAGAAAGCTGACGCAAGCAGGAAAATGAGGGGATTGAATCCCTACCCGAGGCAGCCTTAGATATCTCGGTTACATGAAATCCGTACTCTGATGATTTGAGAGAATCATTTAATTTCTAGGTACAATAGAACTAAGAAAAATAAAGAGCAATTGATGGTTTTTGCGTGTTCAAATGAGACCAAATACGTATGTTCAAAATAAGACATCTTGACAGTTATTTAGTGATTAATACACCGCCATCCGCAATTGTACGTTCACCAATAATCATGTTGGTTGTGTTTTGGCGAAAAATTAGTTAAGTCCTTTAACAGAGCGGGACTCCAACTAGGGGCATTGCCCCTAGGACTGCAAATATTACATTTATGTATTTACATCCAAAGCAGGAATTAAATCATCTTTATATATTTAAGGCACTCTTTTATAATGTCGTGTCCTGAACGAGCATGTCATAATGAAGAATTAACAACATTAAAACAAGTCATATCAACAGAGCTAGATTCACCACGAACTTTATTCAAATTTAACATTAACATTCTATTGTTATGATAAGCAAATCCGACAAATACACTTATCGAATTCATACACTTATTTGTATTCATTGTTATTTGATACTTTTTTACAAAGTTTTGGTACATACAACACACCAAACAAAGTAATGTTTTTTCTAGAACTTAATTCCAACACCACACTTCCTTTTACATAAATAGGATCGAAGTGAGTCAAATGACATCACCCATGTAAAGGACATATTCATCTTTCACCGGTATATACGCCTTAAACCAAAGAACGATATTTACAAACATGAGTGGTGTCACCAGAATCAATCAATCACGCAATAGCATCAAATTGCACATAGAATGCTTCAGATAAATTAATGAAACAAATTATCTAATAAAATTGTTCCGACCAAGTACTAAATTCTAACTTTGGGAATGGTCCTTAGAACCCTTTGCCGAATCACAAGTGCTTGCATCATCCCTCTTTTTTTTAACACACCAATCCTTCTTTAAGTGACAAGATTTGCAACACTTACAACATGTCATTTTAGGCTTCTTGTTGGAACCACCGTTGTTATCATTGAAACTATGTTTCTTTCCTTCTTTTTATTGTTGTTATTATTCTTTCCACCCTTCTAAAGCCTATTCATCGAGAGTCCGACAACTTCTTTCCTTTGCCCTTATCACTTTCCCGCGCCCGCAGAGATTGCCTAAAGCGCAAGTGACTACCAAGTTGCACCAATGTGAAGTCGTCTTTGTCATGTTTTAAACTGTGTTTGAAATTCTTCCAGGAATGAGACAACTTGTCTATCACACTTGAAACATATATTGATTCAACTTTCGTATTGTGCTACGTATATTGTCCAACGATTTTAAGGAGTTTGTTGAAATGTTCCATGTTTCAAAACGTTGTTACCATGTTTTAAAATGTGACCCAACCATTGGCCCGCCTCTAGATTCATAAAGGGCCCCTTGACCGTGTTTTTGTCATAGTCGGAAACATATTAGTTCAAATGAGTATCCACTCCACACATTCTTAATTTGTATCCAGTCATAATATGAAATTTCATCGGTTTCTAGTAGATCACAATCACTTAAATTAGCTTATGACACTAAAATCACCGACAATGTTCTCAACATATGATCGCACATTGCAATAAGACAAATTTAATGACACTTTTTTGTGATCTAACCTTATTTCACCATACATCCCTTCGTTAGTAAAGTCAGTTTAAGAGGACTAACGGTGCAAATTATTTCTTCGTTATCTCATAACGCAAGAGAAAATATTTGCATCGTTTCTTTTTTTTTTTTTTTTTTTGGATGAGTACATAGTAACTGGCTTGCCGATAATTGTTAGTAACTTATCTTTGCAGCAAAGCGTGAACTGATACACCTCGTTGATAATAATTAACTTAAAGAACCAATAATTGGTTAATTACTTCACTAATATAATTAGTGACAGTCTTGCTGAATTTTCTACATAAAACCATAGTTCAATGTGTTTATTTGGTTTCATTAATGACCATGTATAGTAGCTGCATATTCTCGTTAATAATGAAGCAAGTAATCAATTAGAGAGGACGGGTTCTCATAGTTACAACTTACAAGTGAAGCACATGCATGCTAACAGGACAAGTACTCAACTACTCAAGTAATGAAAGGCTTCAAGATTGTATTCGCATTGTTCCTTGATTTTCTGCAATAAATGTGCATATAAAATTACGTTGAATATTTTTAAGATAATTAAGTTGAGATTCAACTTGAAAGATTAAGTAAACGATTTTGTAAAGTAAATCGTATAAAGATTTCATGTTCATTTCAAAAGGTACTATTCTTTTTTTTCTCAATTTAAGTGGTTTTTTTTTGAGCCGATTTAGGTTTTTTCTAACTTCCGTTAACTATTTGGTTAGTAAATTACATGTTTGGTCCTTGAGTTTGTATAGGCATTACATGTTTGGTCCTTCAGTCTGTTTTTGCACATTTTCAAAAAATATTTTTCAAAAATAAAATTTTTTCAAAAAAATTTTCGAAAAATTTTTATCCAAATTTTTTTCAAAAACAATTTTTCCAAATATTTTTTTTTCAAAAAAACTTTTTCGAAATATTTCAAAAAAAAAATTTCAAAATATTTTCGTCCGTTTTTGCACGAAAAAAATTTGGAAAAAAAATATTTCGAAAATTGTTTTTGAAAAAAAATATTTCGAAAAAAATTTTTTGAACAAAATTTGAAAAAATATTTCAAAAGTTTTTCGAAAAAATTTGAAAAATATTTCAAATTTTTTGATTAAAAATATTTCAAAAAGTTTTTGAAAAAAATTTGGAAAAAAGTATTTCGAAAAGTTTTGTTGAAAAAATTTGAAAAAAAATTTAAAAATATTTCGAAAAATTTTTTTGAAAAAATTTTATTTCAATTTTTTTGAAAATGTGCAAAAACGGACTGAAGGACCAAACATGTAATGTCTATACAAACTCAAGGACCAAACATGTAATTTACTAACGAAATAGTTAACTAAGTTAAAAAACCTAAATCGCCCCAAAACAGCCCTTAAATTGAGAAAAAAATAGTACCTTTAATTGAAATTGGACATAAGATGAGCACCTTTTTATGCGATTTGCCCTTTTGTAAAAGGTAATGGTTTGTGAATCAAACGAGCCACTTCAAAGTAAGTAAGTATCAGTGATCTGAAAGGTTATGGATCTAAATTAATATTAGTATGACCGGATTCGAACTCAAGACTTTAGGATTGCACACATTACGTATGAGAATTGATGTTTAGGATAATTAATATATAAATGTTATTATTAACTATTTAGTCACGAAATAAACACTTAACGAATGTTAATATTTAACGAGTTTAGACTAACGGTCGTTAAATATAACATTAAAGGACTAAAGATGAAAATAGTGGATGGGAAGGATCTAGAACCCCTCTTGGGAGTCCTAGGCCGGTCGTGGGTCTCAAAAGCCCAAGGGGATCCCTAACTTGGTCATCAATTTTAGATTAGTATAAATACAAACCCCTTGTATTCATTAAATCTAATCTTTGATCACCAAAGAACCCTAACTTCTTCTCCTCTCCTCTTCTCTTGTTCCTTGGCCCTATCGTGTACCCTCCCTCCCCAAGGGATTCGATTTTCCAACTACAAGAAACAAGTGTTTGGTTTATTTGTGATTTAAGAACCTAGGTTTTCACTTCAATTTGATATTAGTACGTGTGTACAAGAACGAAGAACAAATACAATTGTGTTTGTAGTTATCTTGGTATTCGACTTTTAAAAGGGTCGAAATTTATAAACCCTAATTTTAGGTTTTGGGGTTTTGTTCATTGTTCTTGATATCGTATGTTCTTGAATTGCTAAAAGGTACGCATGTTCTTTTAATTCGGTTAATTAATTTACAAGTATTATTCCTATTACTTCCGCTGCATGCTTTGATGATGTTTACTTGTTTATGTAATTGTTATGATTAGTAAAACCCAACAGTGGCATCACGAGCCGTTAATATGTTGTAATTAATTACCGAAACACATAAAAATTGAATCTTTGTGATTATTACATGCTTTTATTGGTTTCTAGGGTTTTGAAAATTGAAACCCTAATTATTTTATATATGGGTCGATTACCCTTTGCTTTTTTAATTAGGTTTTATTTTTTGTAAAACTTGTAGAAACCCTATGATTGCATGTATATTTTATGTGGTTTTAATGAATAATTGTTATGTGCCATGTATATGCGTATCTTGGGATTATAATTGTTATGAGGAATCCATGGTAGAACATGCATGTTTTGCCATGGATTATTGTTTTGATTAATTGTTAAGTGAAATTCACATGTTAATTAGTTTGATAAATATAAAATTGGGGAAGACCTCAATATATCTAATAATAATTCGTTATGTGCTATATGGTGTATTATTAACTTTGGCTTACGCAATCGACTTGTCAATGTATGTGGCTCACTTGCATTGGTAGGTGAAAGCCCTAGTTAATATATGCATGATTTTTACGCCTAGAATTGTTTATTAGGTTTTATCGAACAAATTATGCATGTGGCTAATTGTTTTTACATATGTTAAATTGTTAATTATATGTATATTATTTGAGTTCGTTATAATTTTTATTAAAGTGCTTTTTGTTTATATTGTATGACACGTTAGTAAGCAAAAAGGTTTTTTCGAGAATAGAAAATTAAATGGACTAAAAATAATGGCGAAATTTGATTTGTTTTCTAAGTATTAAATCTTGAACTTTTAATCGACTGATGCGACTGTACTAAATGGTTAGAACGGCTCACCCACTAGAACAAACTCAAAAGGGGGTTCAAAGAAGTGCTCACAAATACACTAAATGATGTCTAAGGTTATGCTTCACTTACCGTCCTTCCTCCCGTATGCGTCGATTGAAGCTACCTAGTATAACTATTCTATGTACGAAGCATCTTAGTGCAAAGTTGTAAGTTTCTCAACGCATCGATTAAAACTTTGTAGAATTTAATCTTAGCAATTTAAAACTATGAGTAAGGTTTTGAAACATTTTATGTTATGAAGATGTATGCATGCTTCTTCATACATAAGTTTTGATTACACATAAAAAAATTGTACCCTTTAAAATTTAAGTTTATGCCATCTAATGATATGAAACACTTGAAGTTGTAATTTACGTTATGTGAGACCTTGAACTATATTACAATAACAAGGTGAATCTTTATGTTGTGTGAGACCTCAACTTAAATAATTTGCAGTTTCTAAATTAGACAACTTAATTAAGTTAGTTAGTGAGACCTATAACTTAAGGCATAAGATGGGATAAAACATGCTTACATTTTGCATAATTGTTTGGCAAAATTGTAAATCCCATATTTTCTAGGAATTGAAAACTTGTTTGTCAATTATTGTTCTTCGACAATTACCTATTCTATACTTTCATCACTAGCAGATCAACTGATGTGGTGAAACTATGATAATGAGGGTCCTAGATTCAAGGAAAATTCTATGGTTAATATGAATATTGACCTAAGGGTATTTTATTTTCTTGAAAGATTTAATTATCGAAAATAATAAAAATTGAATTTTGTTAATTCTTTTGATTGTATTAATGCAACATTAAACCGTAAACGTGGTTTGGGCTTTGGTAAATTGATCTAGTTCTGTTTTCAAACGAATGTTTGATTAAGAAAAATTTACTAAAAAGACAAACATAAACTCTTTTCCATGGAAGAAGAGTGAGACTCAATCCTATTTTTTTTTCATGATTGAGAAAGGTATTTTAGGAACATTAGAAGTGTCTAAATTCTAATATAACTCATAGCAACTTTAATAGTTAAGAAAATTGCACACCATGTTTCCCTTAAGAGATTTCATTACCCTCTGTTGGTGATTGAATTCTTATATTGACATTTTGGTCAACTAGAAAACATGTTTGACATTTTATGAGTTATTAAATTAGAAGCTAGACTAATTACCGCAAAATTGGTAAAAGACAAACTAGTATATTTTATCTAGTTGTTTTGTTTTGACTAATTGAAGGTTCTATACATCATTATGGCGATGGTAGACCCATTAAGGAAGAAATTGCATGCTCAGTTTTTCAAGTTAATAGTATTGATGGATGATTCATCATCTACAGAGTAGAATACACTCTTTTAGTACCTAAGTAATTGTTACGAATGGTCTTTAAAAGGGGTAGCAACGTAATAGCAAACTATTTTCACTGGTTAATGAAACAATTACAATGTTGTCAAATCCAGTGGGAGTATGGTGTATTACTGAATAAGACATTATTGTAACGTTGTCTAATTCAGTGGGAGTTACAAGATTTATTATCTTGGTAGTAACTCAGATTATTTCTAGATTTTCTTGAAATAATACATTATGTTCAAAAATGTAGACATTCATATTCTCAAGGATAGTCATAAACGTTTTCTTGATAATTAAGTGGTCCTACATCTACTTGTAATGCTTATATATCTATGACACTATCTTATTGCTCACATAAACAAACGAATGTCATGGTGTTTATCTACTATATGATGTTGTTCTATGCACAAGTGGGAGAAGTATTTATTGTGTGCAAAGGAACAACACATACAAATATGATTAATGGATTCTCTTGATCGTAAGGTAAGAGATTAACGTTCTAATAAGATTGACTTGTTTAGAACATGTGTCAAGATTATAGCATAGACTACTTTTATGTCTTATGTCATTCAAATTATAGAAACACTTGAAGTTACACTTTAGGTTAAGTGAGATCTTGGCTAGATTGTAATCTCAAGGTAAATCTCCACTTGTTGTGAGATCGAGCGTGGTTGCTTTTACAGTTTCTTAAGTTGGACACTTCATGGAATGACATAAATAAGTAAAGTAATTTAATAGACTACTTTTATGTCTTATGTCGTTCAAATTATAAAAACACTTGAAGTTACATTTTAGGTTAAGTGAGATCTTGGCTAGATTGTAATCTCAAGGTAAATCTCCACTTGTTGTGAGATCGAGCGTGGTTGCTTTTACAGTTTCTTAAGTTGGACACTTCATGGAATGACATGAATAAATAAAGTAATTTAATACTATCTTAAATATTTATGTATTTTTAGAATGGCATAAATAGATGGAGTAGTATATTAACTTGAAAATTAATTAATTGAAACCATGGCGTGGTGTTCATGATAACTTTAAATTATACATGGTTATGTGTTTATGTATAAACTCACAAACATGAAGTCTTTTAAAGACTTATAATATAAAGTAAAATATTATAACTGTTATGTCTTTTGACTTAGTCAAAGAATACTTATGTTATAAAGCATGCAATTGGCTTGGAATTCTATTATATCATTAAGTTGACTTAGTTGGTAAATAGGTAAGCCAAAAGGAATATGTTTATCTTACATATTGTTAGATTGTCTTACAATATTAATTCTAATGAAATACCGTATGTATATGGAATGTTCAGTTAGAATAATCAAACATTTGTTATATTGTTTGATTCAAGATAACTATATCTTCTTTTTTTCCAAAAGTTATTAAGGTTAGGAAATTGAGTATTGATTGGATATACTTAATAAAACTCAAACCTAGAAGATTAATAAGACACCATTTAGTATGGAATGTGATGAATCACATTGAGTCTTATATTGAAGTTCTGATTTGTTAAAACTACTTATGGAGTAGGTTATTAGCGAACAAGATTTACGAACTGTCAATGTGTTTTGTAATATCCGAAAAAGAAAACAATTTAGTGTTGTTCTAATTGCTAAAGTATTTATAGATAGTCTTTAAATTACAAAAGCAAGTGGGAGTTTTGTTTAGATCTTGAAGAGATTAAATTACAATTACAAAACACATAATCTTCTAAAACATACTAGTGAATATCATGATGAGGTCAAATCTGATAGACCTCAAGATGGTGGAATTCTCATTCATAGATCCGTAAGGATATCTCAGATATTTGATATGATGAGAAATATGAATTACAGGATCATGGTAAACCTGTTAATCATAATGATATATTACCTAATATTGAATTGTGGTAAATTATTCATACTATGAATGTTAAGATGCTGTCCAAAAAGATAATCAACTTTGAAAACTTGGTTTATCTTGATAAAGATGAGTTTCTTCAAAGGAAGGAAAACCCTAGTGGTTTAAATCTTTGTGTAGAAATCATATGGACAAAATTGTACATGTGTTTAATGCATGACTTGTGACAAGATTATTAATCACACTTAAGCAATTAACTGTTATTGAATATTCTTTCCTTGGCACATTAAATATATAATGATTATAATTGTGTTGGAATCACTCCTAAACCTTATTCAAGTGTTAGTTACTCATATGTAATAGTTAGCTTATTATGGCCTTTATGTTTGTTATTAGCCTTAAGCTTATGTAGAAGGCCCATGAGCTTAGGCCCAAGCCCATAGGAGAAAGGGAAGGAGTAGGAGTGTTGCCCTAGCTCCTTGCCTATAAATACCTTATGTAAACCTTCATTTGAAGGTTGGTTGTTCAAGTTATTCTCTCTTTCACATACCTACGCCTAACCGTCTTTAATATCGTGTGTGTGTGTGTTAGATCTTGTTCAATCGCCTCTCTATCTTTCTTA
>OU343216.1:78963389-78984910 GCA_910596185.1 Chrysanthemum makinoi | reverse complement strand
GTTTAAATTGCTAAGATTAATTCTACAAAGTTTTAATCGATGCGTTGAAACTTTACAACTTTGCACTAAGATGCTTCGTACATAGAATAGTTATACTAGGTAGCTAATCGAGAGCATACGCAGGTAGAAGGACAGTGTATTTGAAGCATAACCTTAGACATCATTTGATTAACTGTGAGCACTTCTTTGAACCCCCTTTTGAGTTTGTTCTAGTGGGTGAGCCGTTCTAACCATTTAGTACAGTCGCATCAGTCGATTAAAAGTTCAAGATTTAATACTTAGAAAACAAATCAAATTTCGCCATTATTTTTAGTCCATTTAATTTTCTATTCTCGAAAAACCTTTTGCTTACTAACGTGTCATACAATATAAACAAAAAGCACTTTAATAAAAATTATAACGAACTCAAATAATATACATATAATTAACAATTTAACATATGTAAAAACAATTAGCCACATGCATAATTTGTTCGATAAAACCTAATAAACAATTCTAGGCGTAAAAATCATGCATATATTAACTAGGGCTTTCACCTACCAATGCAAGTGAGCCACATACATTGACAAGTCGATTGCGTAAGCCAAAGTTAATAATACACCATATAGCACATAACGAATTATTATTAGATATATTGAGGTCTTCCCCAATTTTATATTTATCAAACTAATTAACATGTGAATTTCACTTAACAATTAATCAAAACAATAATCCATGGCAAAACATGCATGTTCTACCATGGATTCCTCATAACAATTATAATCCCAAGATACGCATATACATGGCACATAACAATTATTCATTAAAACCACATAAAATATACATGCAATCATAGGGACAAGTTTTACAAAATAAAACCTAATTAAAAAGCAAAGGTGTCGACCCATATATAAAATAATTAGGGTTTCAATTTCAAAACCCTAGAAACCAATAAAAGCATGTAATAATCACAAAGATTCAATTTTTATGTGTTTCGGTAATTAATTAAAACATATTAACGGCTCGTGATGCCACTGTTGGGTTTTACTAATCATAACAATTACATAAACAAGTAAACATCATCAAAGCATGCAGCGGAAGTAATAGGAATAATACTTGTAAATTAATTAACCGAATTAAAAGAACATGCGTACCTTTTAGCAATTCAAGAACATACGATATCAAGAACAATGAACAAAACCCCAAAACCTAAAATTAGGGTTTATAAATTTCGACCCTTTTAAAAGTCGAATACCAAGATACCTACAAACACAATTGTATTTCTTCGGTTCTTGTACACACGTACTAATATCAAATTGAAGTGAAAACCTAGGTTCTTAAATCACAAATAAACCAAACACTTGTTTCTTGTAGTTGGAAAATCGAATCCCTTGGGGAGGAGGGTACGATAGGGCCAAGGCAAGAGAAGGAGAGGAGAAGAAGTTAGGGTTCTTTGGTGATCAAAGATTAGATTTAATGAATACAAGGGGTTTGTATTTATACTAATCTAAAATTGATGACCAAGTTAGGGATCCCCTTGGGCTTTTGAGACCCACGACCGGCCTAGGACTCCCAAGAGGGGTTCTAGATCCTTCCCATCCACTATTTTCATCTTTAGTCCTTTAATGTTATATTTAACGACCGTTAGTCTAAACTCGTTAAATATTAACATTCGTTAAGTGTTTATTTCGTGACTAAATAGTTAATAATAACATTTATATATTAATTATCCTAAACATCAATTCTCATACGTAATGTGTGCAATCCTAAAGTCTTGAGTTCGAATCCGGTCATACTAATATTAATTTAGATCCATAACCTTTCAGATCACTGATACTTACTTACTTTGAAGTGGCTCGTTTGATTCACAAACCATTACCTTTTACAAAAGGGCAAATCGCATAAAAAGGTACTCATCTTATGTCCAATTTCAATTAAAGGTACTATTCTTTTTTTTCTCAATTTAAGGTACCCGACTGTTTTTTTGGGCCGATTTAGGTTTTTTTCTAACTTCCGTTAACTATTTCGTTAGTAAATTACATGTTTGGTCCTTGAGTTTGTATAGACATTACATGTTTGGTCCTTCAGTCCGTTTTTGCACATTTTCAAAAAAAAAAAAATTCGAAATAAAATTTTTTTCAAAAAAAATTTTTCGAAATATTTTTTTTCCAAATTTTTTTTAAAAAAACTTTTTAGAAATACTTTTTCCAAATTTTTTCAAAAACTTTTTGAAATATTTTTAATCAAAAATTTCGAAATATTTTCAAATTTTTTCGAAAAAACTTTTTCGAAAATATTTTTTCAAATTTTGTTCAAAAAATTTTTTTGAAATATTTTCAAAAACAATTTAAATATTTTTTTCCAAATTTTTTTTTTGCAAAAACGGACGAAAATATTTTGAAAATTTTTTTTGAAATATTTCGAAAAGTTTTTGAAAAAAAATATTTGGAAAAATTGTTTTTTGAAAAAAATTTGGATAAAATTTTTCGAAAATTTTTGAAAAAAATTTTATTTTGAAAAATATTTTTGAAAATGTGCAAAAGCGACTGAAGGACCAAACATGTAATGCCTATACAAACTCAAGGACCAACATATAATTTACTAACCAAATAGTTAACGGAAGTTAGAAAAAACCTAAATCGGCTCAAAAAAAAAGTCGGGTACCTTAAATTGAGAAAAAAAAATAGAATAGTACCTTTAATTGAAATTGGACATAAGATGAGTACCTTTTTATGCGATTTGCACTTTACAAAATCGTTTACTTAATCTTTCAAGTTGAATCTCAACTTAATTATCTTAAAAATATTCAACGTAATTTTATATGCACATTTATTGCAGAAAATCAAGGAACAATGCGAATACAATCTTGAAGCCTTTCATTACTTGAGTAGTTGAGTACTTGTCCTGTTAGCATGCATGTGCTTCACTTGTAAGTTGTAACTATGAGAACCCGTCCTCTCTAATTGATTACTTGCTTCATTATTAACGAGAATATGCAGCTACTATACATGGTCATTAATGAAACCAAATAAACACATTGAACTATGGTTTTATGTAGAAAATTCAGCAAGACTGTCACTAATTATATTAGTGAAGTAATTAACCAATTATTGGTTCTTTAAGTTAATTATTATCAACGAGGTGTATCAGTTCACGCTTTGCTGCAAAGATAAGTTACTAACAATTATCGGCAAGCCAGTTACTATGTACTCATCCAAAAAAAAAAAAAAAAAAAAAAAACGATGCAAATATTTTCTCTTGCGTTATGAGATAACGAAGAAATAATTTGCACCGTTAGTCCTCTTAAACTGACTTTACTAACGAAGGGATGTATGGTGAAATAAGGTTAGATCACAAAAAAGTGTCATTAAATTTGTCTTATTGCAATGTGCGATCATATGTTGAGAACATTGTCGGTGATTTTAGTGTCATAAGCTAATTTAAGTGATTGTGATCTACTAGAAACCGATGAAATTTCATATTATGACTGGATACAAATTAAGAATGTGTGGAGTGGATACTCATTTGAACTAATATGTTTCCGACTATGACAAAAACACGAGGGTCAAGGGGCAGCGCCCCTTGCATGGTCCTAGAGGTGGCGCCAATGGTTGGGTCACATTTTAAAACATGGTAACAACGTTTTGAAACATGGAACATTTCAACAAACTCCTTAAAATCGTTGGACAATATACGTAGCACAATACGAAAGTTGAATCAATATATGTTTCAAGTGTGATAGACAAGTTGTCTCATTCCTGGAAGAATTTCAAACACAGTTTAAAACATGACAAAGACGACTTCACATTGGTGCAACTTGGTAGTCACTTGCGCTTTAGGCAATCTCTGTTGAGCGTGGAAAGTGATAAGGGCAAAGGAAAGAAGTTGTCGGACTCTCGATGAATAGGCTTTAGAAGGGTGGAAAGAATAATAACAACAATAAAAAGAAGGAAAGAAACATAGTTTCAATGATAACAACGGTGGTTCCAACAAGAAGCCTAAAATGACATGTTGTAAGTGTTGCAAATCTTGTCACTTAAAGAAGGATTGGTGTGTTAAAAAAAAGAGGGATGATGCAAGCACTTGTGATTCGGCAGAGGGTTCTAAGGACCATTCCCAAAGTTAGAATTTAGTACTTGGTCGGAACAATTTTATTAGATAATTTGTTTCATTAATTTATCTGAAGCATTCTATGTGCAATTTGATGCTATTGCGTGATTGATTGATTCTGGTGACACCACTCATGTTTGTAAATATCGTTGCTGGTTTAAGACGTATAAACCGGTGAAAGATGAATATGTCCTTTACATGGGTGATGTCATTTGACTCACTTCGATCCTATTTATGTAAAAGGAAGTGTGGTGTTGGAATTAAGTTCTAGAAAAAACATTACTTTGTTTGGTGTGTTGTATGTACCAAAACTTTGTAAAAAAGTATCAAATAACAATGAATACAAATAAGTGTATGAATTCGATAAGTGTATTTGTCGGATTTGCTTATCATAACAATAGAATGTTAATGTTAAATTTGAATAAAGTTCGTGGTGAATCTAGCTCTGTTGATATGACTTGTTTTAATGTTGTTAATTCTTCATTATGACATGCTCGTTCAGGACCGCGACATTATAAAAGAGTGCCTTAAATATATAAAGATGATTTAATTCCTGCTTTGGATGTAAATACATAAATGTAATATTTGCAGTCCTAGGGGCAATGCCCCTAGTTGGAGTCCCGCTCTGTTAAAGGACTTAACTAATTTTTCATAAAAACACAACCAACATGATTATTGGTGAACGTACAATTGCGGATGGCGGTGTATTAATCACTAAATAACTGTCAAGATGTCTTATTTTGAACATACGTATTTGGTCTCATTTGAACACGCAAAAACCATCAATTGCTCTTTATTTTTCTTAGTTCTATTGTACCTAGAAATTAAATGATTCTCTCAAATCATCAGAGTACGGATTTCATGTAACCGAGATATCTAAGGCTGCCTCAGTAGGGGGATTCAATCCCCCTCATTTTCCCTGCCACGTCAGCTTTCTCTCTCCAGCGACCTTCAGGCGATTAGGTGCCCCAGTAAGGGCGACCAAGTTCATTTAAAAAAAAAAAAATTAACACAAAATAAAATTTCATTAATAATTAAAACGTTACATAATAATTCAAATAAAATTAAAACATTACGACAATACAACGACTAAACTAGTTTTGATTTTGACGATGCCAAATGTCTTCCACCTAATCGGCTTTGAGGCTAAGATGAGCTGTTCTGTTGCATATCTCCTTGGTAATTTCCAACGATTCCGCATGTGTTCTTATGGGATCATAAGAACGGTGCTGCTCTGCTGGAAAGAATACGGGAGATATCGCCGCCTGTTCGTCCTGAATTATCATATTATGTAATATGATACATGTGTACATTATATGCGATAGATGCTCTTTGTCAAACCCTCTAGCCGGATATTTATATGCAACGGATACAAGAAATGAGTCGATCTTGAGGACGATTGAATGCAGCCTAAACATGAGGCGATCGACAAGCCACACAGCAAGTCGATCGACTTGCACTAGATCGCTAGGGGCACTCGATCGACACATGATTCGTCTATTGGGGCTAGCCTAAAGGGTTGAAAGTTCAGAAAAATATTTTGTACAAGATTATCATAGAATATCCAAAAGGGCAAATGTTTTTAAAATGTATCATACTTGCCATCATTTGCTTTTATGGGTAGCGAACAAAATATTTTGTTTTTGTGAATACTTTTCTTTCAAATTAATCATTTTTAGGGTACTATGTGACATTTTTTCCTTTCGGAAAGAAAAAATCTATTAGCTAAGAGGGGCAAAAATGTCCACAAATTTCGCAAAATACCAAAAAAATGATGAATTTGAAAGAAAAGTACCCCAAGCAAAAACATTTGTTCGCTACCTACAAAAACAAATGGTGATAAGTATGATACATTTTAAAAACATTTGACTTATCCAAAATTATCATCACAAACAACTATAAGATGGAGGGTGTCATAACATGAGTTAAGGTTTAACACACGGCCACGTCAGCGCCACATAAGCTTTAACCTTTTAACCTTAACTAAAAAAAACACCCCTTATCATAACTTAACATTAACTCACTTTAACGCACCCTTAACTTAGGACGCGGTGTGGTAACTCACCCTTAACTTGGGTCCCTTAACGCAACGTTAAGGTGGTAACGCACACCTTAACTCACTTGGGCGGTGTGGTTAACGCACCTTAACTCAAAAAAGTTAAGCCTTAACTCACCTTGGCGCGTTAACATATCTCTTGCTCTAAAACAAACAAAACGGAACAAATACCCAAGGTTTTGAAGATCGGGATCCTACCCAGGATCGTTTTCATCTTTGCAAGATCATGATCGTAAGATCGGATCGGGATCTTAAGATCCTACCTTAATGTTATTTCTTAATAGTTTTTGTAATATCGTACAAATCTATAAATTATTATACATTATAAACACAAAATACTATGAATATTTCATACAAATATTGTCCTAAATTATGATTATGAAATGTTTAAAAAGATTAACATGTTGTTTTCTGAATCCTACAAAAAAACAACTCTTAAATTTGAAGTTTTTTAGTTTGTAATCCAAGAAAAGTAAGATCGGATCGGATTATATCTTAAGATCATATGGCAAGATCGTGATCGTACAAGATCTTAAGCTTGCAAAGATCCTATGTAGGATCGGATCGTTTTGCTTTGATATCGTAAAATCGTAAGATCCTAAGATCATGATCGGGATCCTCACAATTATGCAAATACCAACTTGATTTAGATCGATCGAGTATTTGTTTTTTCATTTGGTATTTAATTATGGTCTAGTATCATCCTAATGACACCCTTTGACCAGATTCGTATGGCTCGCTACCAATTAATAAACGGTTAAACCGTGATATTCCTAATTAGATCTTAACTCATTAAAAAATGTTAAACAGCACATCCATATGCTTAGTTTCCCGTAATTATGACAAAAAAATCAAGATTAGATGCAAAATACGATCTCTAAACCCTTTAAAATACTACTAATCTCATTGGCATTTAGTTCACTGAAACATGACAACCAATCCATTATTACTTGCTCCAACTAAAAATAGAAAGTGCGAGAAGATGATTATTCTTTAAACTTATTAAACTATGGTTTTATGCTACGTAATTTGATTTTAAGTTTCTTTTTTAAGTAAGGACTGAATGATCATTCTTTTGGATATAGAAGAAAATATTACTCGTTTTAACTGTTGTGTAATTTGTTATTGGAATTAATTTGTATCACTTAATTTTCTTGAATCAAGCAAAAACAAGATACATAACATTTGTTAGAGCATAGGGTACCCATGGTGTCGTGGAAAAAGTGCTACATCAGGACCTTTTCCCATAACACCGAATCACCATTTGGGCGATCGTGGCGCCAAGATGGGAAAACGTGACCACCCGGTGTGTTGTTGGGTCGTCGATGGTGGTGTGTTGTCGGGAAAAGCGAGCGGGACCGCAGAGGCCTTGGTACCCTATGCTTTTAGTGGTATGAAGATTACCTATCAGCCAAAAAGTTGTTACTTCAGTTTTCAACAACAATAGGTATACAAATATACAATCAGAGAAAAAACTGTAACAAACCGTAACCAAGCAATACTGTGCAGTTTTTGATGAAAAATATTTGTTCCGGTCCGATTTTAACATGATGATCACTGTTACTTTGAAGTGGCTCGTTTGATTCAAACCATTACCTTTTACAAAATCGTTTACTTAATCTTTCAAGTCGAATCTCAACTTAATTATCTTAAATTATCCAACATAATTTATATGCTCATTTATTGCAGAAAATCAAGGAACAATGCGAATACAATCTCGAAGCCTTTAATTACTTGAGTACTTGTCTTGTTAGCATGCATTTGCTTCACTTGTAAGTTGTAACTATGACAACCAGTCATCTCTAATTGATTACTTGCTTCATTATTAACTAGAATATGTAGCTAGATGGTCATTAATGAAACCAAATAAACACATTGAATATGGTTTTATGTAGAAAATTCAGCAAGACTGTCACTAATTATATTAGTGAAGTAATTAACCGATTATAGGGCTTTTGCATATATATCCTCGAAATGCAAAATTGCATATATATCCAAAGCATGCATAAAAACCATTGTAAAAATGTGCATAAAAAACTTGTATAAAGGATATATATGCAATTATTCACTTTGGGAGGGATATATATCAACGTACGAGGTATACTGGTTTACGCTTCGCTGCAAAGATAAGTTACTGACAATTATCGGCATGCCGGTTGCTAGGTAGTCATCCACAAAAAATGAACCGAAGGTTTAATAATAAATTACATAACCGTTATTTGAATCATCAAGCTCGATATTTGAATCTCAGGCTCGTTTAGTAAACAACCTCTATGTTAAGCTCAAGCTTGGACTTGAGCTCGTCAAACTCGAACTAGAATCTAGTGTTTAACGAGGCGAGCTCGAGTAGCTCCCGAGTATCTCGACTCATTTACACCTCTAATTAACACTTACTACCAACAATCATCAATAATTCTTAACAGAATAATTATCATATACCAACATTTAAATCCTTTAAACAATTCAAGTTTTGTTGGCATGTACGTACTTACTTAAAACATGACAACCATTGTCCGATTCCTACTAAGTACTAACTCTAGTTTTAAATACTAAACGAGCCATAATTGTCGTTCATCATTGTTAATAAAGTACTATTAAACTATTGATTAATGCTACTTTTAGATTTAAATATTTGATTATAATTAAGCATAAACCACCCACTCAATCATTTGGTCATCCACAAATTTAAAAATGGTTTAAGATAAGCATACCACCAACCATAGTTAGTTATCATGTTTTGGTTTTGATTCATATTATTAAACCTTTAAACCATCTCCAACGTGGCTTAGATAAGTTTTTTCAAGTTTTTGGAAAAAAAAACCAAGGGTTCAAACATTGCTGATTGAGCATCTCACGAAGCAAGGAAAAGTTGAAGCGGCTAAGAATACCAGCTAAACTATGTACATCAAAACTAAAAACGCTCGAATTCCCCGGATATAACATAAACATGTTATGGACAATTATATGTGGATGTCCATATCTCCTATCATGAGTTAGAGAGTTCATATCTAATTAGAAGATATGCATCATTTGTAAACCGATATTATTCCCATTCCTCTCATAATGAATACACATAAGAGTATAAATACATAATACATGATATAAATGGGCTAGACCCAATACTAAACAAATGCATGGGCCTAATGTACATCATGACAGCGAAGCCAGGGAGTCAATCTTGCGAAAGTATGAGTCCACTGTTAAGTCCCCAATATCTAGACTTCGTAACTCACCAACAAGTTCAACGGTTTTCGAACGTTTGTTGTCCTTAAAAACTTTTTCCAGAACATCCCATACATCTTTGGCTGTGGTAGGTTTGGTTTTGAGAACACGTTCCAGCAATGATTCGGAGATGGTAGAGAGATCAAGATTGGATAATGGAGTCGACTGTCAGCCATTCATCCGTCGGGGGTGGTGGTGGTATTGTTGTGTCACTACCAGAAGCGGGTCGTTGCACAAACTCGAGGGCTTTGCATCCTCGTAACTGGATCAAGAAAAGAGCACTCCAATTAGAGTAGTTTAGTTTGTCAGCATCAAGTGTGACGGGCATAAGATTTTTGAAGTTTGTGGTCGTGAGGAGCTTTGCATATTTGGAGGGTGTGGCTATGATAGCGGATTAGTGACCATGATGAAGGATGGAGGAGATTTAGTGTTAACGAGGTCTTGCGAGAGAGAAGAACGATGGGGGCGTGGATTGTGATTAGGGTTCGTAAAGTTGTAGGGATCAGTTTTGGTAATTCTCTGATACCATGTAAACCGATATTATTCCCATTCCTCTCATAATGAATACACATAAGAGTATAAATACATAATACATGACTAGACGAGTACCCGCGCCTAGTGGCAGCTGTTTCAAGCGTCAGATAATTAATGATTTGTGATATTGTGGTGAGTGTTTTGTGTAGCGTTTAAAATAGACGTGAACCGATGAAACAATTGCAAGCGTTTGTATACGATAACTAAAGTCTAGACAAAATTCTTAACATCTATCAAACGGTATATAAAATCATTTAATGAAAATGAAAGTAAACATTACATCAGTTATAGGATAAAAACTAACAACACACATTACTTGTTCAAGAAAAACTAACAAGGATGGGATTAATGGTGACTAAAATTAGCGTGAATATGATTAGCCCAAAATAAAATAAAAATTGGCTAATTTTGGCTATTTTGTAAAAGATTTGGGCACATTTAGCCCAATCTTTTTTTTGAAATGAGCGTATTTAGCATATTGAAAAGTTAAATGTGCACTAACGGGCACATATTTTCTCATAATTGTAAAACATTATAATTGTTTTTGAAGAAAAACTTATAGATAATATATTTATATAGCGACATATCGTTTTGTGTTAAAAAACGTTTATGGGTTCTAAACGAAAAATAAAAAATTTTGAAGATTTGGGGATTAAACATAACGTTTTGAAGCCGGTTCGACCGGGAGGTTCAACCGGTTGAACCGTTCCTGTCGAAAAAACGGGTCGATTTAAACCCAGTCAATATGACATGTTGGGTCAAAACGGGTCAAATTAAACAGGGTCAACCCATTGGATTTGAAGCGTACTGTGTCAACCCGGTTTTCAATATGTGTTTCAAATTTTTACTTTTTACTTTTTGGTTTTTCTTTTATATATAATATAGCAGGGTACCAGCGTTGCGGTGGCGAGTACCTGTGACTATTAACCGAGAAATAGATCTCGATGAGACCTGATTCACCAGTTTGTATCGGTTTTAACGGGTCCTCTCTAATTCGTTTCCGGATGGCTGTTATTGGTTAGCCGAACCGATGGCGACACCGGTTTCCGGTTGAACCCGTTGGTCCGGTCCGATTTTTAAAACTATATGTACCATCAACTTGTTGGCTTGTATGATGTGTATAATAACATGTACTTTTCATTTTAGGGTGTTTTAAAAATAACATTAATTAGTTTGTTCAATTATTTTATATTTAGAATTATGTTGTAGCTTGTTTAAATTGTACATTGTGAAATTTTCATTGTACTTTTTTAATAAGGGGTGTTTTAATTGGTTGTTTTTAATTTGGTAGATATGTTTTTAATTGGTTGTACAATGTGAATAAATTATTGTACTTTTAAGTAATGAGGTGTTTTAATAAGAGTATTAATTACAAAAATATATTTCTCTCTCATTTGACCATTAAACTTTTCACTTTTTTCTTTGACTTGTTTTCCATTTTATGTAGTATAGATATAAATGGGCTAGACCCAATACTAAACAAATGCATGGGCCTAATGTACATCATGACATACGTCTAACATCATTTAGTTTAGTCTTTATTTAATTGTATTGATCCACTACAACAAAATAGCTAACTTTTCACACTTATTAAAGCATATTTTCACATTATAAAGTGTGTGGAATTGAAAAGTTCACACTTAGCTTGTGTGTGAACAATGTTGGTGTAGCAAATAATTTCACATTTCTAAATGTGAAGATTACAAAAAACTTCACACTTTAAAGTGTGATGATTTTGAAACAATTCTTCACACTTTCAAGTGTGATAACTTTAAAACAATTTCTCACACTTTTAAATGTGAGCTTTTAACTCTTCACACTTAAAAGTGTGAGGATTTGAAACAATTCTTCACACTTTTAAGTGTGATAAATTAATTCTTCACACTTTCAAGTGTGAGGATTTAAATAAAAAATCTTCACACCTTTAAAAGTGAAGAACTCTAAATGTCTATTTAATGAATAAATAAATAAATAATTTTTATATATTGAGTTTTAACAATTTCTGGAATTAAAAAATCAAATATTACATAAAAGTGTTGTACAATTTCAAACACAAATAACCCAAATTTATAAACACCATGATCTGGTACATCAGATTCCACCAAACACAATTTAAGTATTTCCTAGAACAAATTTAAGTATTTTCTGGAACAAGTTACAAATTCAAAAACAAGTTGCAAACTCTGGAACAACAAAACAATATTCTTGAAGGATTTCTCTTAAATCCTGCCCAAGAAACATTTCCACCATTCTTCCGAAGGTGCCAAGTACAAGACCCGTGGCTCAAGTTTTGAATCTGCATGAAGATAAAACAGTCACTATATAGGTTCATTTAATGTTCTACATGTTTATTTTAGCTTGTTATTACTATATGAGCTTATCTGTTTATTGAAATACGAAAAAGCCAATAAAGCTCCTTTTTTTCAGCTTATCAAGTTTAGCTTTTGGCCTTTCCATAAGCAAAAGCCATAAGGTCATAAGCAGGAAAGTTTGATCTTTATTGGCTATTCCGTATTTCAATAAGCCGATAAGCTCATATAATAAGGCCAAAAGCTAAACTTGATAAGCTGAAAAAAAGGGAGCTTTATTGGCTTTTTCGTATTTCAATAAACCGATAAGCTCATATAATAATAACAAGCTAATATACACATGTACAACACTAATTGAGCTTAAATAAATGGAGAGGGATCCTTGTAAACACTATTTATACCTTTTCTTTATCTGCTTATTAGTAATTTTATCTTTTAAAGTATAAGCAAATCAAAACACTATTCCCTAAAGTGGTTATTTGCTTCTGCTTACAAACACAGGGGAAAGCATCTAATACACCCTCACAATCAGATTCCACCAAACACACTCATTTCATTAAACCTACTAAACCATTTTCATATGCCTGCAACAAACTTGTTTCGCCAAGTCAAGTCATTAATCAATTAGAATTTTGTGAACGCTACTAAACCATTACAACATCATAACACATACTAAAATGTCTTATTATACCCTTATCATGGATGCATTAAAAATTCAATTTGACATTCCTCTAAAAGTCGTCGACCTTTCTAAAGATACCAAAAACTGACTCAACTCTCTCATCTTACGCTCAATTCCTCAAAAAGTTTAAATTGCAAGAAAACTATATACTAACATTGCAAGAAAACTATATACTAACATTGCAAGAAAATTAAGGACGCATTTACGAAAATACTTACGATTAATTCTTCCATGAGCTTTGCATGTTCTTCTTGCCATAACCTGTGAAATACGTCGAAATAACATATCATTAAAAATGAGACTAATCTTTAAAAAATTACAAAATAATAGGATTAGACCTGCTGTGACAGCTGCTATAGCATTACTATCTGTACAAAAAATGAAACAAGAAATGCGTTTACGGGTCAACTCAACCCAAGCCAACCCAATCCAACTCACTTTGACCCGTTACCCAACCCACCCATCTTGCCACTTATTATTTGCAACCTGTGGGGGTAAGTGTAGATCATTTTGGAATATCTAGTCTTTTATCACAGTTTATTGTTTTTCTAGATGAGGAAAGGTCTTATTTGATCTGCAGGGGTACAATAGGTGATGGGAGAGATGCGACGTTCCGAATTTATGTTGTATCCTATTGTATACATGTACTCTCAGCTAGGCACACAATGATAAAAGAGTGCTGTGATGAAATTGATTGACATGAACTTCAGAAGTAAAGTAATATGCAAAGAACCAGAAGGAAATCCGAACTGAAATTAACTAATAATTTCATAACCACAGGGTCCACAGTAGCTACTTTTTGTAGATATACTCAATTTTCTCTCAATACAATATATATGCATAAGTATATATATCTCAAGGGATATACTGATTATTACTGAGAACTACTAAACCTGTGTGATCTTCATGAGAACCAGTCTGGGTCGAGAAAAACACGTCGGACGAACCATATGCGCGTTGGAACATAGTCTGAAAAATTTTGAGCTCTTCTCTAAATCCTCCAACCGTGTTTTGTAGGTCCTCAACTTTCTGATTTTGAAGAGCCATTTTTTCATTATGAGATTCTACTGTTTTATTCAAACTTTCGACCGTCTTATTCAAAGATTCTATTGTTCTATTTTGAGATTCTATTATTGAGTTTTGTGATTTAGTTTGAACTAAAAGCTTGTGAACATAATTTGAATTCATAAAATCTTCCCCCCTCATTTTCCTTAATTCATTACTAAAACATGTAACTTGGGATTTTGTTACCCCTGCCCCATAGCCAAGAGCCTCCCCTTCCGGACCCTTGAGATCTATCCATACTTCTCTATCAATGGCAGCTCGCTTTTCATTATCAATCTCTTCTTCTGGGCAACCTAACTCCGAGTTCTTTCTTGAGATCTCTTTCTTTGCTTCAACCTGAAAGATTATGTAAAGATAAAGAAAGAGTTTTGATACATGTACTTTTAGTAAGAATTAAAATTCAATCAGCGAAATAAATATATACCACGAGATCTCTTGATGCATCTTCAACATAAGATCCGTCCGTTGCTTGATGTACAATCTCAAAGATCTCGACATAACCTGGTGATCTTTTGTTCTTCGATTTCTGTAGATTATTAAGTACATGTCATTATATTTCTTTTAGTTTTGTCTTTTGGGTCAGAAAAAAGTACTGGTAACTCGTGTCAATATAAGTAGAAGTATCTGCACAGCGTATGCGATATTGTGTTTGTTTAAGCTTATAAAGAACATGACATTCAATAACGCATAGCATTTAAAGTACCAAATACATTCTCATCTTTTATCTCAAGTTCAACAACTTTAATATTTTCCTTTACGCGTCTAAACTAAACTAAAAGCACCCAGAGCATAGCTCAAGCAGGGATAGAACAGTGAAGTTGACTACTCACGCATAATTCCAAACTTCACACAAAACACGCGAGCCATTTCAGATGCCCCTGACCTTTAATTGGATATAGTACCATGTGCCTTGAAAGGCCATTATATAGTAACACACACCTCATAGAGGAAATGGAATGTGAGATTGTCAAGTTGGAGGAAGAAAACCGTGAGTTGGTTTTCTCTCTCAAGCAACATGAAGAATCCCAAGCGAGTTTTTCTTCTTTTGTGGAAAAGCTTCGGAACAAGCTTAAAACATTAGAGCAGATTCATAATGACTGTTCTGATCACAGTAAGGCCAGGGAAGCTGAATGGAGCTCCAGATTTGAAAAAGTGGTTGCAGATTTGAATTCTTGCACACTCCAGTTAGGAAATAAAGAGGCTCATGTGAAGGAGATTACAAAGGAGTTGGATGATTATAACTCTCTAGTGTTACAGTTAACGATGGAGAAACAGGAGTCTGAAATCATGCTGGTGGCGATGAAATCTACAATTTTGGAGGCCAAATCAAAGATTGATGAAGAGAACTGTAATCTCGTAAAAGTCCCAGCAGAAATTGTGTCCGTGAAGATGGTGGAAGAGAAACTGGTGCAAACAAGGAGTGAGCTAATGAATGTATATGACTTGTTAGAAAGGCAAATGAAGAACTGGCTGATGAAGAGAACAATGAGTGAGCTAATGAAGTGGCTAGCGAAGTCAACCTCAAAGAAAATTTAGAAGAAAAAGAGAGAAGGGTTAATGATCTTGAAAAGTGGCTTACAGAATTAAAAGTGGATTCAGCTACACTCAATGCTGGTGATTGCGAGCTTGAAATTTCTAAGTGTGTAAGCAACATCATCTATTGAAGGTAAGGTATGTCATACGCCTGATATGGATTGAGTAGTCACATTAAATGCCAAAAGTTTTACAATTATTTTTAACATGTGTATGGTCAGACCTAAAGATACATAGTAAGCATAGATAAATCTGTCATCATGTTCAACAACGTTTAATGTATAGCAGGATACAAGTTTACAAGGTACTGTTGCTTGGTATGCTGCAATACTAATTCATGTAAACACCAGTGAGAACAATGACTCGCGGATTCCCTATACACGGTTTCAGGTATATATCAAGGAAAAAGCTGCACATTAAATGCCAAGCAAACCCTATAATGGTATGTCAAAAGTTTTACAAAGGTAAGGTATATCAGTACTGAGTAGCTACTCTCAATGCTGGTAAAGTTTTACTTATGTCATACTACTGATCCATATTAGTCAGAGGGCAACAGGTTGTGCAATATTTCAGTATAATGGATTAAACATGTATATTGTCTACGAGCTTTGCAATAATAATCTAACAGAACATAAAGTTAAAGTATGGATACTTTCCAAAACAGAACTTACAAATTCATGTCTTTTTCGCGCAAAGCTAACGGCACCAGTTCTATGAGTATGGAGTTTTTCACCTCTTGCCTTTTTGCCTATTTATGATAATTTCTACATTAGCAATTGAATGTACCAGGTTAGTATTAGTTGAAATAAAATTAAGAAACAAAAATAAAATAGATAAATAAATAAAACTGTATATAAAATAAAAGCTAGTACTCTTGATTTCGATGATCTAAGTTGAGCCTTATATAACTCCCACTGATGATCATGAACTTTGGAAGGTGCATCAACCAATTCAAGTGCCTCCAAAATCTGATCTTCTGTATACTCCAACTCGTGTGCCTCATTATCACCAATGTTATTAGCCTCATTAAGTCTACTTTTAACCGACCCATATAGCTTATATTTCATCCTATA
Organism: Chrysanthemum makinoi; assembly: GCA_910596185.1. NCBI lineage: Eukaryota > Viridiplantae > Streptophyta > Magnoliopsida > Asterales > Asteraceae > Chrysanthemum > Chrysanthemum makinoi. Next base: position 78,968,347 of record OU343216.1, on the reverse strand, counting down.
CTTAAGAGCCCTGTACTTCTGATTAAAGATTTTGAAAAGAACCCAATCCATTTTCGCTCCTTGAGATATACAGAATTTACGCTGCCAAAATGAGGGAAACTGTTATCCATTATCAATCTTAAAAAAGTGTATTAAAAAGCGAGAATACTGATAAGCAGTTATGTCTTAAAAAAATGAATTACCCGTAGTTCCCTCATAAGTCTAACACCACAACGAGTCTTTACTTCACGCCAATCTTTTGCTTCAATTGGACAGAGGTTTGGTTGTTTTAAAAGTAAAGTCATGAACCTCGTGCATAACCCCGCTGCATCTTTGATTAGTTGATCTTTATCATTAACATGTACTAAAATCTTTTCACCCTCATTTAGCTTATACACGTCCTTTGTTGTCAATTTTGCAGTCCTAAGAATATCTCTAACATAGGAACCTACCATTAAATATATTATATACAAATGTCAGTTTATGTACCTAAAAGCTTAATTATTTGTATTACTACAAGTTTTCTAACCTGCTGTTTAAGCCACCATGAAAATTTCTCAACAAACAACTTCTCCATTGTCTTCAAGTTGAGTTGTTCATTCCTTAGGGCTTGTTGTTCATTGTAAAAGCGACTACAAAAATAAATAGAATCTTATATTCTGTAATCTATTATCTATGCCAAATATAATAATAGATACTTACACACGCAAAGGTTGAATCTTAGGATGGTTAAGTAACACATAACGATGTGCTTGGGCATACAAAGTTCCATCTAGCTCAACAATCTCAACTTTTCCTAATTTGCGACCACCCGAGTTAAGCATGTACATCTCTTTTGTAGGGATAATCTCATCATTCCTACGAGGACGAGTCATGAAAGTCTCTGCACCTTCAAAATATCTTGAACAAAAAGTAAGACACTCCTCTTTAATATACCCTTCTGCAATTGAACCCTCGGGTTGAGCTTTATTACGAATATATGACTTCAATCGCATCAAGTACCTTTCAAATATAATGAATGGTAAATAAAGATATGACGGTAAAATAATAATTGTATATACGCTAACTAAAAGGAAAATATGGAGACCTTACCGTTCGATTGGATACATCCATCTATATTGAACGGGTCCACCAAGTTTTGCCTCCGATATTAAATGGACACTTAAATGAACCATGATCGTGAAAATGCTAGGAGGAAATAGTTGTTCCAATTCACATAACGTTTGCACAACTTGATGCTCCAGTTTTTCTAATTCACTAAGATCGAGAACTTTGGCACACAAACCTTTAAAAAAGGAGCAAAAATCAGACACCGCTTTAACTACTCGATATTGTGATCTTGAAATCATTGAAGCTCTCAAAGCAATCGGCAAAATATCTTGCATTAAAATGTGGCCATCGTGACTCTTAAGGTTGAAAATCTTACGCTCTTTCAAGCTTACACCCCTTGAAATATTTGATGCATACCCATCAGGAACTTTAAGATTTTTTAAGACTTGTAGAAAGCTAGTCTTTTCTACATTGGACATAGAGTAACATGCCGGGGGTAAGGAAGGCTTTTTTTTAGGCAAACTTATAACATGAAGTTCATGCCTTATTCCCATTTCCTTGAGATCCTTGCGACTATTTTCATTGTCTTTACTTTTTCCATCCCAGTTCAGTAAAGTCCCAAGTAGATTATCGCATATATTTTTCTCGATGTGCATCACATCTAAGTTATGCCTTAGTAAATTGTATTCCCAATATGGAAAATTAAAAAATATGCTCTTTTTTTCCATAAGTGTTGTTCACCATCAACATTTTCTTCTATAAAATCATCTTCATCTCGAAATGCACTAGACTTGTCATTTGAACACTCGATATCATCTCTTGTCCTTTTCTTAGAAGATTTATCATACTTGCCATATTTGAATTTTGGACCTCTTAACTGCTTGAGAATATCAGATCCTGTTAATACACTTGGGGGACCCTCGGTCTCGATTGTACCATCAAAACGGTCCATTTGAAATCGATAATTGTGATTTGGCTCGAGCCATCTACGATGTCCCATATAACAAAACTTTCTCCCATTCTTTAACCAAGTTGAACGAGTAGAACTTGTGCAAACCGGACATGCCACGCGACCCTTTGTGCTCCATCCGGATAAGTTGGCGTAAGCGGGAAAATCATTCACAGTCCACAAAAGAGCAGCTCGTAACTTGAATTGTTGTTTTGAGAAAGCATCGTAAGCGTCTACACCTTTCCATAACAATTTCAATTCTTTAATTAAAGGTTCCAAATAGACATCTATATCGTTTCCGGGACCTTTACCTCCCGGAATAATCGATGAAAGAATCAAAGATTGTTGTTTCATGCACATCCAAGGAGGTAAATTATAAGGAATTAACACCACTGGCCACGTGGTATACCTTGTACTCATCGTACGAAATGGATTAAATCCATCACTAGCAAGGCCAAGCCTTACACTATGAGGGTCGGAGGCAAACTTTTGATACCGAGCATCGAATTCCTTCCAAGCAAGACCATCTGCCGGGTGCCTTAACTTTCCATCTTTTGTTAATCCTATATCGTGCCACCTCATATTCTTTGTTGTTTTTTCGGACATGTATAACCTTTTCAATCTTGGAATTAAGGGAAAGTAGTTAAAAACTTTTGCAGGATTATTTGACTTATGTGATTTCGAACTCTCACCATTTTCATCACGCGCATCACTTTTATAGCGAGAAGTATTGCAAATATGACATGATTGTTGAGATTTCCGCACACCCGAGTAAAGCATGCAATCGTTAGGACACACATGGATTTTTTTATAACCAAGCCCTAAATCATGAGTCAGCTTTTTTGCTTCATTATTAGATGAAGGTAATGATGATAAATGAGGAAATGCATCTTTTATAAGCTCCAAAATCATGCTAAAAGACTTGTTAGATATTCCGCCCATACATTTGATGTGGTATAACCGCAATGTGAATGACAAGTTAGAATACTTGCACCCTGGATAAAGTTCTTTCTCACATTCTTCTATCAACTTTTTATATCGAATGTCCTCGTCACCGAGTTTTCTTTCACCAATATCTTCATCATTATCTTCTTCACTATCTCCTTCACTATCTCCATCATTGTCTTCTTCAATATCTTCTTCAATATCTTCTTCAATATCTCCTTCATTATCTCCTTGAATATCTCCTTCGAGCCTTGATTCACTAGATTCTTCACTATTTGAATCTAAAGAGTTTACACCCGCAGCATCCCGAACTAAGCCTCTAATGTCATCTATAACCCGAGAAATTTCCAAAACACTAGTAGGTTGAGATATTGGTGGTGTTGTATCAAGCTCCCCATGAAGTGTCCAAAGTGTGTAACCCGAACAAAAACCATGTCGCAATATATGGTGATGAACAACATCGACAGGAAACCACCCATCGTTACCACATTTATTACAAGGACATGAAATTTCCCCTTTAATAGCTCCAACACGAGCAAAATCTATAAAAGACTTGGCTCCATCTTTAAAAGTTTTAGTTGTTATATGAGTTTTCATCCAACTTTTGTCCATTATTTTATATTATACCTACACATAGATTATTCATAGATGATATAAAAAGCTATAAAAACAATGAAAACAAAGAACAATCTACTTCCAATAAGTTCATTTCACATAACCACTTACGAACCTACTGCCAAACACCTCTAATTATATCCATCAACAAATACTCAGTAACATTTCATCTCTAACAACACCATCAGATAGTAACTTGTAATTTTCATTTAACTAACACCATAAGTTCAACTCTAATTGACATATGCTAGCATTCTGAAGCGCAAAAGTTAATACATATAACCACGAAGCTAATCAGATTATTATACTCCAACTCATAAGAAGCTAATCAGATTATTATACTCCAACTAAGCTATTTAAACTTGCATAAGAAGCTAATCAGATTATTATACTCCAACTCATTAAGTCTATAAACTTGTTTAAACTATTTAATCAAAACTATTTATTAAAATAAGCTATTTAAACTACAATAAGCATGAATTCAATCAAAACTATTTATTAAAATAAAAACAGCTTATTAAAATAAGCTAGCGGTGAATTATCTAACCTTTAAGCGAGCTTCAAACGAGCTTCAAATCGCCTAACCGTCAAATCGCCTGGTTACTGATGGAAACCCTAACGAGCTTCAAATCACCTAAACGTCAAATCAATCAAACGAGCTTCAAACCCTAACGAGCTTCAAATCGCCATGGTTACTGATGTGGATCCGCCATGGTTACTGATGGAATTGATATGGAGCTCGAAGACGATGAATGAATCTTTGATTATGAACGAGTTGGGTTTTTTATGAAGATGATAGAACTTTAGGTTAATGCCAAATATTTCAGAAAGGGGTTTTTTTTTATCTACGCTCTTAAGGAGTAGATATAAACTGATATGGATTTTTTTTTTAATTTATTGGGTTTTTTTTATACATAAACAATCATCACACTTTGTATAAGTGTGAGGTTTTTTTAGGTAATAGTAATTTTACATCTTTTCACATTTTTAAGTGTGACAAAAAATATTTAGTTATTTCACACTTAAAAGTGTGAGTTTTTTTTATAATTCTTCACATTAAAAAGTGTCAAAAAGATATAGTTATATTAGTTCACATTTATAAACGTGAGCTTTTGTTTTCACAATTAAATGTGAAGTTTTTATTGACACTTCATATTTATCACACTTATTAGTGAAAATAATTTTTACACACTCATAAGTGTGAATATCCTAAAAATAAAGTTCACGGTTGATTAAGTATGAAGAAAAAAGTGTGTACAAATAACCAATTTGTTGTAGTTTGATGACTTTAATAACACATTCATTCTCTCAACTTTGTGTTCACAACACGTTATCAGCACGCTGTAAAAATGGTTTTCTTAAATATATAGAAGTACGTTATTAAACTCTTCCGATCGTATTTGTATACTGTTACTAGATC
>OU343216.1:78934122-78963289 GCA_910596185.1 Chrysanthemum makinoi | reverse complement strand
AATATTAGTAAAAAGAATTTATTCAAGATACTCATATTTTTTATTAGAACCTCTATTATGTGTATTATATAGTTGTACAATGTTTACAGTATACTCTGACTGATTATACAGTTGAATGTCTCAATCAAAATAAAAAAATATGCAAATCAACTCCCATTAGTAAAAGAGGTGTTAGGATTGATTATTGAAAAATATATTATGCGTTTTGTAAATGAATAATTAAGTAATCAATGGTAACAAAACATGATTATAAAAATAGTGTTTGGTTTTGATTATGCGATTTGAAATCATAATAATCAGTATTTTTTTACATAAAAGGTAAAATGTCCAATATAGACATTGTTATTAATGAATATATATATTTTTTTTTTGAACTTAATGAATATTTTTATTTTACATTGAAGAATTCGATAGGTAAAGATGACGAAGATCAGTTTAATTGTTTTTAAATTGGGTATATTAATTTTATTTGAATGAATAATTTGTGTCTTATTTATTTAACTGGGACTCTGTGTTTGGCGAAAGTATCTGTGAACAGTAATAGTGAGCAGTAGCTATGCAGCTCACCGCTCACAGCTTTTTAAAGAAGCATTAGAAAACTGAGCATTCTTAAAAAATAAGAAAGCTTACCGCTCCTTTGCCAAACGACTACTAAAAATCAAAATGTTCATTGCTCACCGCTCATCGCTCCAAAAAACTTCACACCGCTCCGTGCCAAACACACCCGCAATATAGTGAAGAGTAAAGTCTAATGAGTTTATTTTCTACTAGCGCATCTCATTTTTACCACTACATCTTCACGATTAGCTTTATGGCACCATAGCCACCAAAAAGAAACAAATAAATTACACCACAAGGGTATAATAGCAGGTAAGAAAATAAGGGCAATATGATCATTTAACTAGCTTCTCCAAATCTGTGTTTTGTGGCAGTATGTTCCCACTAGCTTCTTCAAATATGTGTTTTCAGCTCGTTTAAAAACTGAATAATCAATTTTTCTATTTTTCCCCAAGCACTCAAAGTGGATTAACTGCGTTTCCAAATAGCAATAAGCAAATAATCAGGTGCAAAACGCACTCCCAAACACCCCTTAAACCTAAATCAAGAACAAGTTATCTATTTTATGTTAGTATACTATGACTAATTAATCTACACTCAATCTTATAGTTTGTATTTAGAGCAAATTCTCAAATGGCTAAATTTAGAAATCATGATACAGTTTCTAGCTAAAAAAATGATTTTCTAAAAGAAAAGTAAATTGCACACTTTTAACTTTTATTGTCACACTCTAATGTAAGGGTGAGCAAACGGACCGGCCGGACCGGACCGACCGAAGGACCGACCGGACCGAGACCGGACCGACCACATTCGGTCCGGTCCGCTCTCGCTTTTGGCAAATTGGTCCTCGGCCGGTCCGGTCCGACCAAAACCGACGAATTTGGCCTTGTTGGACCGACCGACCGAAGGACCGACGGACCGACACGGACGAGACCGGACCGACCACATTCGGTCCGTCCGTCTTGGCGCCGAACTGGTTTTCGGTCCGGTCCGGTCTTGGCCGGCCCGGTCCGGTTTTCCGACCGTGCACACCCCTACTCTAATGTACAAATAGTTAAAACATATTATACTTAAAATTTAACTATCTAATGCATACATCGTAATGTATTGATAAATATTAGGATTGTGCAAATCAATTCTCTATTCAAAATAGACTAGTTGGACTTTATTAATATTTTGACACTTGTCTCATTTTTAATTTGAAAAGTATTAGTGGTTCGTGCGATGTTTTTTGCGCAACTAACGGCTATTGTACTTTCGTACGATCAACTTTTTGTCTTTTTCCAAAAACAGAAAGAAAATCATTTTTTTAGAGTAAAATACATCGTTCGTCCCTAATCTTGTACACACGCATCACGATTGGACAAAAGTTGCCTTTTTCATCGCCGGGAGTCCAAAACAAGGAGTTTATATGTTAAACTCGTCCCTTTGAGCATTAACGCCGAGGTCAATGTTATGTTGTTGAGGGCAAAACCGTCTTTCACTGTAGCGTATTTTATACAAACCGTTGTATAGTGTTTGTAGTTGCTATATGTCTGTGTAACACGGCTTTGTCGTCAGTTATCATCCACCCCTAAACTATCCTACAAAAACAGTCTTCTACAAAACGATAATCCTTTCAACATGGTACATTGCTGGTGTGGCAAGCAAGCTATAATTCGCATTTCGTGGACCTCTGCCAACCCAGGGCGTCGATTCTTTGGTTGTCCTGTTGAAGTAAGTGTCTTTTAATATGTATCGTATCATTTTTTTTTCGCAAGTAGCAAACTACATTGTAACAATGGTTGTTGTTTAATCACTTGCCATAATCATGAATATGGGTCTTCTTGTCGGTGGATACGATGGTATGATCCTGAAATCTGTGCTCGTTCAAGAATGATCATACCAGACTTTTTGAGGGGGAGAAATGAGCTTGAGGCAAGATTAGAAGCTGCTCAAGGTGATGTGTGGAAGTGGAAGATTTACCTGGTGCTCAGTTGGATATTGTTCTTGATTGTTTATGCATTGGGATAACTTTGTAGCTTTTATGTAATGAGGCGAGATGGTTAATGTTCATCATCCTGAATTGTAGTAACGTTGTGTCCCAGAAAGTTATGAATCTTGATATTATGATCGGTTTACCGTATGTTTATGGCTTTATGCACATGGTTAAGATTAAAGTTGATTTTTAATTGTCAACATTGTTATGAAGTATTCAGTTTTTTTTTATTTATTTTTTTTTATTTTTTTTTTACTTTCAATGCCTTATGGGTATGCAGATGGTTAGCAATTTGTTTAAGTTTGACTTTTAATTATCAACATTCTTATGAGGTTTTGTTTAGCTTTGGTTACTTTTGATGCAAATTATTCACACATCAAAGTTAGTCAATCTATAAAAATATACAATAATGACATGATTCCATAGTTAATGTAAATGGATATAATTCCAAATGCATAAAATTGCATACTTTTTGAAGCATGAGAATTACAGTTAGACACACACACACACACATGTTTTTAGAGTACATAACTTGTCCATAGGAAATAAACTAGATGAAACATTGTCTAGCTAATTAGCATAACATAATTGACCTATGGTGAGGCCATCATTCTTTCTAGTGCAGCCTGCTGCCTAGCCATTTTTCGTGTAGCAGGCTGGGTTGAAGCAGAAACTGCTTGCACATCACTTGACTGCAACTTAGAATCAGAATGGGATTGATCATGTTGCTGGGATTGACACTGGGATTGCTCATGCATGCTGGGATCGGTAATTGCTTCATCTTGATGTTGGTGGGATTGAGTGAGGGATTCATCTTGTATCCTGGGATCTTCTGTTGCTTCATCTTGATGTTGCTGGGATTAAGACAGGGATGCATCATGTATGATGGGATCTTCAGTTGCTTGATCTTGATTTACAGATTGAACACCACTTCCTTGAACTACACTAACTTGACTTTCAACAACACATGTACCTTTAGGATGTGTCTCTTTTGTTGCTACTTTGTTACCTTTAGGATGTGTCTTTTTTGCTGCAGATTTTGTAGGCACTTGTTTGACATTTCCCTATGGCCCAGTTCGACTACTTTCAGCTCCACCATTCCCTAGACATGTTTTCCGGTTGTGTCCAGCAATGCCATAAATACTACACTTAATGTCACACCCTCGCCGGAGGCGGAAACACGAGGTGTAACGGAAGGGAACATAAGCACAAGATAATAGAACATACCAACATTAATATTTAAAAGAAAGAGTACACCATTACAATACTAGTTTAGCCGTCATCGGCAAATATATTACAAGATTTAGATTCCAAAATATTGAGTTTTATTACATAACGACTTGTAGCGACAAGTGAAAACTTCTTTATGCAAGACTTGATAGAAAAGCTTACTAACGATCACCTGAAATGCATGAGAGAAAAAAAAACGGGTCAACTATGAAAATAGTTGGTGAGTAAACACGTTTAGCGAAATAAGAAAACTCGTAAGAAATATTCAAAGCTTTCGGTCAACGAAAATAGTCCACAAAGCAAAGGCATTGTGTATCCACTCAGTTCCAAATTCCGCCCATACAAAACTTGCAACCTGTGTGTACACAACCCATTGCACAAAAATATAGTGCGCCAAGTAGTCAAGTGTAAGTGGTCATAATAGTTCCCAATATAGTACCAAGTATATAATAATTTAAAGATGCTCCGAACATGGGAGACTTTATAGCGATGCTCCGAACATGGGAGACTTTAATTGAAAATGCTCCGTTCCCATAGGGAGACATTTTGCTCCGGACCGGGGAGACTTTAATTGAAAATGCTCCGCTCCCATAGGAGACATTTTGCTCCTGACCGAGGCTTTAAATTGATGCTCGAACATGGGAGACTTTATAGTGATGCTTCGAACATGGGAGACTTTAGGTCAAGGTCATAACACGTACGGTTCAATAAGTTCAAATAAGTCATAATGTCGTAATTACGTTCAAAGATTGATTCGAAGTTCACAAGTTCTAGTCAAAAGAGTTCACAAAGTAAGAATCAATTTAATTCAAGTATGGTTCATGCATTCAGCCCCAAAATGTAATAAACGGTAAAAGAAAAGGGGTGTGATTACTCACTTGGTAAACTGAGGCGATGACAAAAGTGAGTACACCGAGGTATAATGTGATGCGATAACCGAGACCTATTACCAATGATATGATATGTCATGAGTTGCAATGTAATGTTATGCATGCATTTCGTATGTTATTTATACCATTTGTGAGTTTTGAAAATAATACTTATCGTCGAAAAATACTCGTTTGACGCCTTGACCATTCAAAATCACTTTACAAGTATTTACGTCAAAATGTCATCCTACAATGGTTTCGTAATGATTTATTGTGAAATTATCACTTTCGTCAAGAAAACAATGTCGCCGGAATTTTCATGAAATTAACAAAAATGGTCTCCGAAAAAACTAGTCGTAAAATGGTGTACGTCGATCGTTAGAGAACGAACTCGACGGTTTTGGAAAGTTTGTATCGATATCTTGAAGTTTCAGTTCAGAGTTTTCGCCCAAAAGGTCTCAACATAAAGATAATAAGGGTTAAAGATAGTGATTTTAGTTACCGTAACACTTATCTCGTAAAAATAATATAGTTTTTCTAAAAATAATAGTTACGGCAATTTTATGAAAAACGTGTATATCTTAGTCGTTTCAAATCCGTTTTTCATTATTATACGCCCTTAGCTTCGTATCAAAGTATACTAATATATTTTTGATAAGTCGAAATAATTTCTAAAGCTTAGGACTCGTTTTTGACTCGTACAAAAGATAAATATGTTGCTGAAATTTCAGAAAAATATATATTTCGTTGTCATACTTGTAAAATCCATAACTTCTTCGTTATAACTCCGTTTTATTCCGTTCAAGCGGCCACGGATTCGTTTTAAAGTATATTTTCTAAATATCAAGGCCAAAATTTTGTGCCCACTGTCGGATTTTCCAGAAATGATTTTAAGGACAGACCCTTTTATATACTAGTCGAAAATAGTTTTTTTTCTCGTACTAAACCTATTCCAATCCCTTCAAATCAACTCCAAAACTAATCTAATCCTACCATACACCTTCTTAGGGTGTCATGGGTTCCTAAACATCATCAAGACCAAAGTATACCAAGGGAATAATTATAGGATGATCTTATATATATATATATATCTAAAAATCATGTAAAAATGGTATAATCAACACAAATCATGCATGCTTGCTCCAAAAATGAAGAGATACTTATGAAATGAAAAGGAAACATGAAAAAATGTAAATGATATTCTTACAAGTTAATATGATGAGGTGCAAAGAACAAGGGTAATCCTAAACACTCTTGGTTTTTATTTCAAAACCTAATAAAGAGTATGATCTAGATTGTAAATAACTTGAGCTTGAAAAAATTTGATGATCCCTTTGAAACCCTTGATGAGAACCGGTTTGATGAAGAAGAGAAACAAAGGAGAGAACTTTTTCTTACTTGGTGAATTATTTGAGTATGAAATGAGAAAAAATGCAAGTGTAGACTTTTAAGTAAGTGTGTAACTTTTAACAATCAAATAACCATGCCCCAATTAATGCCAACCCTCCCCAAGGACCGGTTTTGGGGGGGTTATGTTTGTGAAATACATTTTTTTTTTCTATTGTATACATAAAGGTGTAAGTAAAATGACATAAGTAAATGTAACTTGTAGAATTGTATATACATTAATGTATTTAAGGTAGTTTTAGGTAAAAGAGATTTTTAGTAGATCATAATAAAGTATAATGATATTATAAAAGTTGTAAAAATACATTCCTTGTGAAATTTGAGTGATAAAATAATTATCGAGCAATTTTTAAGAAAAGCGTCGTAATAATATAACTTTAACGATTTATATACCAAATAAATTCAAAACACTAGTTAAAGTCAAAATATAGTTTTATAACTAAATGTAAGTATAAAAATATATCGGGATCATTTTTGAAAGTAACGGATTAAATATTCAAAATAATAACTCACGCGATAACGTTTATTAAATATAAAAATTACGCGTTAAATGTGAAATGAAATGCCATGAATGAATTAATATGATGCATATTTAATTTAAGAAACGACCGGAATTTGAGAATTGTGACACTTAACACTCTTTCAAGCCCTTGACAGCTTACCATTCTTCACAATCTCTTCACTTTCAGGAGCTATCCTAACTCTTGAGCTAGGCGAAGTTGTTTCGGATTTCGGTGGAACAATTGTTGTTGGCACAATTGATTTTTCTCAATGTTCGTTGCTAGTTATAGGTTGGACATGGTGTTTGTAGGTTGCCTCCCAAGTGAGAAGATAGTAACAAGGATGAGCCCATGTTTCTACAGCTCCTACTTGTTGCCCATTTAAAGCCATATTCCAATTGGTAGCAACAACATGTTTACATGGTAAATCTGTTATCTCCCATCTTCTGCAAGTACAAGACTTTTCTACAACATTAACTACACATTGGTCACCCCATGGTCCACTAACCTGAAACTTAGTTCCTCCATTCCATAAAACATTATACTTAACAACCTCTTTCTTAATACCCTCTAGCATGTGTTGTCCAGTTGGTGTTAGTGGCCCATCACTCTTCTCAATCACCATAAGAACATGCATTATCCTCTTCATATAGTATTCCCTGATGTATTCTATGGCTGTAATAATTGGTTTGTTTAAACCCTCAGTTATTTTGTCATGAAACACTTGACACGTGTTATTAAGTAACACATCAGAATGAGCTCTCCCTAAAGATTACAAATAAACATGTATTGATTATAAATGTTTATACTACATTAAAAATTAATTGAAACAAATAGATGACTTACATGAAAAATGTGACCTTGACCAATGGATCGGTGCTATCTTACTTAACCAATCATGGGCTGGTTGATTAAATTTCTTGAAATCAGCCATAGCTTTTTGAAACTGTACAACAGTTGAGGCTGTTGCACATTTCCACAGATGCTCTTTGTAGGCCCTACCTTCCCATTGAAGTTTCATTTTCTCATGAATGCTTCTAATACAAAATCGTGTTCGTGATCCGGAAAAACATCTATTAAAGCTCCACTTATATCCTCGCATAAAATCAAATCTAAATCTGCTTCAAAATAGAGAGACTTAAATTCATGAACAGATTAAGGGAGTACCTTTGAATGTCAAGAATAAAAGTGATGCTTGAGATTGGCTCAAGTGCTATATCATCGGATAAACAATGAAGATACCAAGTCCATGATCCTATGTTTTTCGATTCCAAGAAAACATAAGCTAAAGGGTATATACCATTGTTGCTATCAATTCCACAACCGCCAGCTGACCATTCAAAGGACCATGAATTGGAAAAGCATCCAGCCCCAACAACGATCTCCCACACGCTTTAAATCCTTCCTTCAGTGCACCTAAACAAACATACACTCTCTTGAGTTCTCTCGTTGGAAGAGCCTCATCAGTAGGTCGTTCCACATTCATCAGTACTGTTGTATTAGGGTTTATCTTCTGCAACTCCCTAACATAATCTCTCAACATGGTAAATTGTAGCTTGAATTGACCCCTGATGCCTGTTAATGCTAAGTTTTTGGCCCTTAAAACCTTCTGCAGGGACGCTTCAAGCTCGTATTGGTTGGTAAGTTGATTATGAACAGACTTGACTGGAACCAGTGGATTGGTTTCAATTTGTGCTGTAATTTGCTTTGAGACATAGTTAAGGTCAAAAGCTCTGACTGCCTTTGATTGCAAACAAGTGTGTTGCTCATTATATGTTTTGACTGACCATGTACCTGTCTCACCATTCCTGCCGACAAACAATAGCCATAGGCAGAGTATTTTGAAGGGTCCTTTTGCCAAAAGCAATGCATTTATACCCCTTCTGCTTAATGGACTTCTAGATGGGCCTATATCCACCAGACCTTCACTTGGGCCTGAAAGTGGAACACAACCCTTACATCTGACCCTTATTCTTGTTTTGTCATTCTTCACAAAAATCAACTCCCTCCTAGTTTCTATTGAATGCTCTCTTACCTTATTTTTGACATCCATTGCAGTAGGAAAGTCCTAACCACAATAGAAGAATGTGGTATAGACTCCATTTTCAAAGTCTGCCTGTGGGTAAGAAACATACTCACTATAAAAGACATCATCAACCATTACAGGTAAATCATTTTCCAAATGCATGTCATCACTTATATTACTGGTTGTTCTGCTTACCTAACTCATTACTCTGACCTACTTGGACCAAATCAAGTTGTGCATCATTCTCCTGACAAGTATTCTCTTCATTTGCTTGAATTGAATCATCAACAACATAGCCTAAGTCACTAGTCTCATTCACTTGTAACAGAGTAACATCAACAACAGGATCCTCTTCCATGTTATTGGCATAAACAGATGCGCTTCCTACTTCCCCTAAATGCTTATCCTGAGTCAATTGAAACATATTTACATCAACATCGCTCCTCAAACCTCGTTATTGACATCAACTAGTGCTCTTCCTACTTTCTCTAAGTGCTTCCCCTGAGTCACTCGGAACGGATTAACCTCAAAATTATCAGGCTCCTTAATAGCATTGTCATCATCAATAAGTACTAAAGCATGCTCAACGTTATGAACAGGTTGGCTAGCAAATGATGTGTCTAGGGTGGAAAATACAGGCTCAATATTTGGCAAATTGCTAGATTCACCAATATAATTGAGGTCCATAGGTACTTGTGTAAGTTGCATAAAAGGATCTAGTGCATGCTCATTATCAAGATCATCTAACACCAATCGTCTACAACAAGATTGAATAGCAAAGACCAGAAATTTTCTCGCTATTTTCATCCATCTCCCAAAAAACAGCCTTAATAGATTGTGGGGACATTTCAGACAGCTCTAATCTTGTCTTACCTATTTCCACATACACATCTATCAACTTATGGTCTTTGACAAGGTCTTTCAACAAGTCAAGATTAGCAGCTTCACGCAAACTAAACAAACCATCATCCAATGAATTACCAGGCTTAAGAAAGTAGAAATAATTAGTTTGTCCATTCTCATAACCGATTTGGGTCATGAGAGCATCCGTTTCATCAACGGATACCTCATTTATTTCCACATAATCAACCAGGCATTCCTTGCCTCCTTGATATATTCTACATGGAGAGTATTTGAATGTACCTTGATAATGGAACCTCATGCTAAAGGATCCTAGTTCATCCCATTGATAAAAAATGTACAAAAAACATCTACAATAAAGTTACCTAAAAGGGGAATAGCTTAAACAATCGTACTAACATATAATTGTAAAAGACTATAACCAAAAAACACTTACCATATCTCCTGATTACAGAATTTTCCACAATTTCATGGTCATCAAAGAAATGAGGTTCTCTAATTCGCCATAGAGTAAATCCAAGGTTGGTTTTTGTTATTTTCTTACTTAGATTATTTGATTTGATGATTGGCATTGCATTAGGGTTTTTTTGGTAGGCTTCTGAAACAAGTTTGGGGATGAGCAATGAGTACACAGCTTAGTTATATTATACATTATGGTGGTAAATTGGATTAGACACCTGCTATAGTACATCAAGGTAATAAGACGATTCTACCTCAACAAAGAAAAGGATAACGGGATTTTATGGACTATAACGGAACATTGACCTCAACGTTAATGGTCAAGGGACGAGTTTAGCATATAAACTCCTTGTTTTGGACTCCCAGCGATGAAAAAGGCAACTTTTGTCCAATCGTGATGCGTATGTACAAGATTAGGGACGAACGGTGTATTTTAGTCTTTTTTATTTTATTTTATTTACAAAGACAAAATTTGTTTGCAAAAAAGACAATACCCGTTAGTCGCGCAAAAAATCTAAAATCAAATGAATTTATGGGTAGCTTACAAAATCCACCAACCACTTGTACTTTATTATTATAAAATGGGACTCGTGTCAAAATGTTAGTAGAGTCAAAGACAGTCGGTTAGTCGCACGGATTTATTTTGGAAAATAACATTTTTTATGGGGTAGCAAGTGAATCATTGTTTCACAATCGGGGCATTTTGGTAATTTTTTGTTGTATTTATTAGATTAACCGGTTACCTAACCTATCATCGCTAACTCAACTGAACTATTCACTATTTTCACTAAACTCGTCACTAAGTCTTCATAGTAGTTAATACCAAATCTACCACACAAACATACACCACAATTCACTTACACACACATAATAACCAATTTTTATTCAATGGAGTTTATGACCGAACCATCTACAAATTTCTCTACCACGCGTGAAAGCTATAGGTGGTAGTGGTTCGTAACGCGTTATGGTGGTACCACTTAAAACAACCACAATAGAGCATAGGGATGGTCTAATGGTCACTACACTCATCGCCACATCAGCCTCTACTCTCACTGTTGGACCCGCGCAATGCTGACCAACAAACCCACTACACAAACATACACCACTTGAACAGAAATATACCTCCCAATACACTCACACACATATAAAATAAGTGTTCAGAAGTTCATAACCAAACCACCTGCAAATGGAGCTTCCGCGTATGTATGCAATGCTCCGTAATGGTTAATGAATGTTCACGTATGAGATGTAAAACATGATTAGTATTGGATTGAGATGGTTGTGTTGTTCTAATTCCTGTGAAGAAAGGTAAGAACCCACAAAAATGATTAAGAATCAATAGCTTTGGTAACACTCAAACAAACCATCTTAGTGTGTGTGTTCACTATGTTAAATAATGTGTAAAGGTGTAGAGAGAATTTCTAGACGCGTTTGAGGGTGTGAGGCACCTTCTATTTATATAGAGAAATTTAGGGTTTAAGAATAAACCCCACAAGGATGATCATACGACTGTAAGACAGGCCACGTGTTGATCATCTGGTGTGTAGACAAGAATATAGGTGACAACTTCTCCTTGGCTCGTAATAGGTTGTACTCGTCTCCCCTATTCTTGCTGGAGTGTCTCCCATTGTCATATGTTAGATAGTACATCTTGGACGCTAGAGAAAGTTGGGTGACAGTTGTCCTATGTGTGGAAAACTAGAAGGGGGTTGAATAGTTTTACCGATTAAAACTTCATTTTAGAATATTTAGATTGACTTATGTTAATCTATTTAGATGTGTATGTTAGACGTAGATAGATAGATATGTAAATATGTAATGGAAATGTAAAGAGTAAGAAACACAAAACCACGACACGAGTATTTATAGTGGTTCGGCTACAAGGACACCTTCCTTGCCCTAATCCACTCCCTGAGTCACCTACTCGAGAGTTCATTAGCACTACACGACACAACTCCTTATGGCGGAGAAGCCTTCACAACGTCGCCTACTCTTTTCCCGGTACAAGGCTAGACACCGGGTTCTTCCACAAGGTGGAACCAAACCTATCACAACGTCGCCTACACTTTATCCCAAGGACTAGATATCGAGTTCCATTACAAAGGAGGAACTACTACCCAACACTACACAACACCTATCCCAAAGGAGACCCACTCCTTATTACAACATCATTAAGGATATCAATATCCTTGGATACACCCTATCTCTATTTGTACATTGATACACCATATCGATTGTATACCTTTGGCATCTTTCACTAATGGCTTTGACTTGACCCTTTTGGCATCCTTCACTAATGCCTTTGACACGAACGTTTGGAAACTTTCACTAATGCCTTCGTCTTGACTCTTTTGGCATCCTTCACTAATGTTTTTGACACGGATGTTAAGCACCTTTCACCTATGCCTTCGTCTTGACCCTTTTATTTAGCAAATAATTAGCTTTGACATTTTATTTAGCTTTGTCTTTTGCACCTAAGGATTTAGGACATGTTGCAATTAAACATTCTAGCAGCTCCTGAGATCGTTTGGCCTGAATGCAAGCAAACCTAATTTCTCTATCAAGAGGCTTATTTATGAAATCCTCTTCCACAATCTCACGGAGACATTCTAGACTATCCTTAAGGTGAGCACAATAGTTATGAAACACAAGTTCATTATTCCTAAGATGAGTGGGAATGTATTTAACAAATATAGTATAATTGCAAATGAGGATGACTTTGAAGCAACATTCTCATTAAAACAAGTGGAGTTTCCTTTTTCCGACTCTTCAGATTCTCAATTTCTTTTTGTAAAGAAGTTATTTTTTCGTTGTTTTTGTCACCAGTGACTTTCATTGAATCATATAACTCTTTAAAGTGTCGTTTAACTTTTTCATTTTCTTCTAGAAAATTCTCGTTTTCCTTTTGTAAAGCATTTACTAAGTTTTGAAGATGAAAAGTTTGAGAATACCGAGAATCTAAAGGAGGAGGCATTTGGGAGCCAAATACATTGTTCTTTTCACCCTTTAATTGAGAAATTTGGGCTTTCAACTTTCTGATCATGTTGCAATGAGCTTGAATCGCTCATCACGCTTGTTTATCCGAAGATCGCATCAAACTCGAGCATCCAAGATGTCTTGATATTTGAGGTTTTGACATTTTCTTTAAGATGTTGATATTTTAGTTGTAAATTAAAATGTTCAACTTCTAGTTTAGAAAGATGTTTTACCAAATTATCGTGATCATCCAAATCAATTTTCTCATTTAGTTTAGAATTAGTCTTTTCAAGCTCAATGACACTATCATGGGAGACTTTCGTGAGCAAAGTATAATTCATGAAATTGAGAAGCATTAACGAACAATTCAGTAGAAGTGTAAAACACATCTTGAGTGATACATTCATAAATAAGATTCTCATTCAATGTATGCAAGTTCTTCCTCTCAATCTCATTATATTTTAACTCTCGCCCATAGTCACTAACCTCAACTATCATTGCATCAAATTCCTTTTCCATTTCTTTAATATCTAAATCCATCCCCTTTTTAATACTCTCAAATTGATCTTTTAGTTGTTTAAAGAAAGGCATGACCTCAGTTAAATATCATTCTTTAGTTTGTTCAAAACCCTTTTCCCCTTCAGCTATACCAATGGTGTGATCCTTTTCTTACAAGTTTTCTCAAAATCAACAAATAATTGAAAGATAACATATTGACTGATTAAGGTCTTGCTTTTAGTGGCAATAGTCCTAGGGACTAGATGCATTAGTGTATTAGGAGGATACACGCTGTCAAGGCATTTTCCTAAGGGGTTTGTTACAACAAGATTCTCGCTTTTGCTTATGTAAATCCTTTTTCCGTAACACTTGTTCAGTGTTAACAACGCTTGAGGCTTAAACATGTTCAAGGAAATCCAATTTTCCTTTTTGTAGTCATGGGGCCTGATAATTATGTTTTTCTCTTTACATGTAGGATTGTTGAGTTTCTTATCCATTTTCTCCCTAGTTACTTCATCTGATTTCTTATCTTCCTCGGCACTCAACGCTAACTAGGTTTCTGCCTAGGCTTAAGGATTTCATTGCCATCATAAATTACCTTATGAGCAGTTCTAGCCTTTTTAATGACCTCTGGATTTGGTTTCTCAACAATGGGAATGCTATGCTTATCGCTTAAGACTCTATGCTTAGTGATCAAGTGAGCAAATTTGAATGGTGTTCCCTGTACGCATACAACTTATTTTCAAGCTTGTTTTTTAAAGTTTTTAGATTGGAAAAATCATTCAAAAGTTTTGATTCCTTAGCATTGAATTCTTGCTTAAGCATTTTAACATTTTCTAGAAGTTCTTGTTTTTCGCTAGTAGTTTTAGAAAGCTTTTCTTGTAAGGAATTTAACTCTTGTTTTAATACTTCTTCTCTAAACCTACTTTTTCTAATAATTGTACGTATTTGGTCATCCATTTCCCCGCCACGTGTGGTTAACTCAAACTTAGCACGTTGTTCATAGATAGCAACTTGTTCCTTATAGGCATTGAGTACAGAGGTAGCAGAATCATCGGGGCACATGCAAAGTGTATTCATCCAAAACACAATCATTATTGATTGCAGAAGATACATCACTTGGTACAATCTCACTTTCACTTTGAGCCACACGTTGATCATATGGGACAATATTACTATTTCCTATATTTTCAACATCCGAATCATAAGTTTCAAGAGATTGTACTTCATTATGTATTTTTGCTCATCCACCTTATCGCATAATTTTAATACCTCTGAGATGATTGTTTCTTTGGATGGACCAGCCTGTTGTGGTGAAGGAACCTTAGAGAGACCATAGGGGAGATGCTAGCCATGAAGATTGAAGCTTGGTTCATCATCCACATCTGAATCATAAGCATCACAGTCAGCTACTTGAAATGCATTTGGATTGTTCTCACCCATACCCCGCATTGGCCGCTCATCTACATCAAAGATCATATGTCTTAGCATTCCCTTCAAAGAAGAAACAACAACTCCTCTTCATCCAAAGTGCTGTTATCAAGCTTGCACAAGCAAAGATCTTGTCTCTCAAGTATTCTCGATTCGAGGACGCTTTGGAGATGTACAGCCTTCTGCAATATGTCACTCACCACCACAGTTATAGCATTTGATTGGCTTTGCTTGACCTTGATTCCCAATCCTTCCCCGATTTTGATTAGTCACATAACCTCCGCTACTACTCAGTATTACCATAACCCGCTCCAACCATCCCTTGTTCATATTGTCTACCTTGACGGTTGCACCATAACTTTTCCATCTCTCACAACAACATGATTGTGAAGATTGGATGCGTTCGATCTCATTGTTAGTGTGAAGATGCTGGTGTGTGGACCTGAGGGTCAAGTTTTGTTTAACCATAAGAGCCAGTTGATTGATGAAGTGTCCCACGACGCATCAAGATCGCTTGTTTGAACCTTGATCGGAAATGAGTTTGTGATTGCCATCACCCATGGGTATAACTTGTGAAGCTTTGGTGGTAATTCCAACATTGGTGTAAAAGGCAATAGAATCATTTGATGAACTTGTTTCTCCCGATTGGTTTTGAACTGATTCGAATCCTTTTTCAAATATTGCATGCCTCTCATTTTGAAGAAGGAAGGCATACAATTGCTCATAGTTTGTATTCTTTAGTCCTTTGGTTAGCTTCACAGAGGTGACAAACTTGTGCCATTCTGGATTCATGTTGTTCACAAACTTTGAGTTTAGCTGAATATTTGGCATGGTCATTTTGATGTTCCTCATGTCATTCACAAGCTTATGAAATCTCACGTAGTACTCATAGACACTCTCATCAGGCTTCATCTTGAAGTGCTCAAACTCATCATACAGTTGTGATTCTCAGTCTTCCTTGGTTAATTCGTAACCCGAGAGAAGCATCTTGACATTATCCCAAACCGCCTTGGCTTCAAAGTGTTGTGATTGATCGCGCAGTAGATGTCTTTTGGAATACCCTGTAGTATGATGTTTGAGGCCCGATATCAAGATCGAACCTCTTTTCTCCTTATCATTGAGCTCATCATACGTCTTTGGTCTATCTATTCCATAGATCATTGTTCCATCTGCACTGTGATCAATTAAGTCTCTTGTAGTCTCGATCTGATAAGGTCCTTCATCAATAGACTTGAGAATGTTGACTCGCTTCCTTTCCAAGACAGTATAACTGATTCGTTGTGCCCAAGAGTCGAGTCGGTTCTGGTCACAAGCATAGGTGGACAAGTATCTGAACCAATGCTTGAACATCCTCAAAGAATGGAGATGATTGTAGGTACGTTGGTAGACATGTTAACAGATTACACGGATTTTAAACTCTATGATTAAACCGGGAAATAGATTCTTTCACGGGATTTTACTAAATCAATAGAAAACCGTAATACAACCAAAAGTTCAACCAAGTCGCTAAGAAACCTTGAACCAAGTCGCTAAGCACCAAGTTGCTAAGTATTCTGAAATCAAGTCGCTATAATGCCAAGTCGCTAAGAATTATGACAAAAAGTCGCTAAGCATCAAGTCGCTACAAATTTTGACAAAGAAGTCGCTAAGTCGTCAAGTCGCTAAATAGCAACTCGCTAAGGTTCAAGTTGCTAACACCAAGTCGCTAAGAAAACTTAAGTACAAGTCGCTAACAAAATTGAAAGAAAATCGCTACCTTCACCAAGTCACTACCCGTAGTGGAGAATCTACTAAGTGTACTGTTTGTCGGCTTGTCTCAATAGACAAGTCGCTAAGCTCAAATCGCTACCACTTCAACTACAACTCGCTACAAACTTACAAAGCAAGTCGCTACCAATATTAAAAATCCGTGACTCAAGTCGCTAGCAAGAATATCTCAAAAACACCACTTATCAATCCAAAAACAACCCAACCACGATGATTCAAGCCTACCAAATCAAAACCTAAAAACTTATGATGATCCTAAACATAAAAGTACAATCAAAATCCAAGCTTTAACACAAGAAATGAACCAAATGATGCAAAGACCACTAAACTTTTTCAACCTCAAAAACCATCTAAAAACCACTAGAAATCCAAGGATATGTAAGAGATGATCTAACCATGGCTCTTGATACCATTTGTAATATATTGGATTTCACATACACATCATAACACAAACACAAGTAGGCGTATAAGATGATCTTCTAGAGAGAGAAAGTAGCGAACAGTGGAAACCCACAGGAAGGAAATTTAGTAATATAGGTTATCAATGGATACCTACTGGGCGTAAGGTTAATGAGTTGTGCCCTAAAATCGCTAAGCCAATGCCCACTAGAAAATGGATGCCTACTGGTAGAACTATTCCCTTAAGAAGTGAACATACTTTGAATAGGAAAAATATGAACACTAGCATCGCATCTATTTCTAATGATTCCATTGTTTCTACTTCTGATGTGGGTGTTCCAATCACTGTCACTAACCAAGTGGAACCCATTCTTGCATGGGGATCCCAATTATCCAGCTATCCATTTTTGTCTGTGTTCAACCGCAGATCGCTCAAATCGCTCTATGGTACCTGGACTCAGCCGCTCCAAGCATATGACCGAGACCGGTCGCGCTCATGAACTTCGTGAGTAAATTCATCGAATAAAGGAGATTTGGAAATGATCATTTTGGTGCTATTATGGGTTATAGAGATTACGTGGTTGGAGATAATGTGATTTCCGTGGTATATTATGTTGAAGGACTTGGACATAATCTATTTTCTTGGACAGTTTGTGACTGACTTAGAAGTGGCCTTCTAAAACATACTTGCTTTGTTATAGATCTTGATGGTGTGGAACTTCTCAGAGGAACTTGTGGTTCAAACCTATACACCATCTCTATCGAAGACATGATGAAAGCTTCACCCATCTGCCCGCTGTCAAAGGCTTCTAAAACTAAGTCATGGCTATGGCACCGCCGTCTCAATCACTTGAACTTTGGTACCATAAACAATCTTTCCGTAAAGGACTTAGTAAGAGGACTACCTAGACTTAAGTATGAAAAGGATCATCTTTGTTCAAAGATGTCAATTGGGAAAAGCAAGAAGTATGGCCATAAACCCAAACCTACAAATTCTCAGTATGGAAGTTCTACATACCATTCACATGGATTTATGTGGACCCATGAGAGTGCAAACGATTAATGGAAACAAATATGTGTTAGTTGTGGTTGATGACTACTCCCGATTCACTTGGGTTAAGTTTTTGAGAACAAAGGATGAAACTCCGGATGCCATCATTAAACTTATTAAACAACAGCAGTCCGACTTAACAAAACGGTTAGAATCGTCCGATCGACAATGGAACCTGAGTTTGTTAATAAAGAACTCAATGAATTTTATGAAAGTATTGGAATCAGCCCTCAAAGAAGTGTTCCACGATCTCCTCAACAGAACGGTGTAGTTGAAAGACGAAATCGAACTCTTGTGGAAGCCGCAAGAACAATGCCGATTTACTCAAAGGTTACAATGTTTCTATGGGTCAAGCTATTGCCACAAAGATGCTACACTCAAAATCGATCCCTAATCCACACATCTCATGGAAAGACTCTGTATGAACTAGTCCACAATCGAAAACCCGATCTATCATACCTTCGTGTGTTTGGTGCTTTATGTTACCCAACTAATGATGGTCAAGATGTAGGTAAACCGAAGCTAAAGCAGATATTGGAGTATTTGTAGGATATGCACCAAATAGAAAAGGTTACCGAATCTACAACAAGAGAACCCGAGATATCATGGAAACAATTCACGCTACGCTCGATGAGCTGACCGTCAAATGGCTCTGAACAATCCAGCTGACCCGCGACTTCAAAACAAGCCACATTGGTTCATCCCTTGTACCTAATTCTCTCCGTAAACTCCTTATGTGCCTCCATTTGAAGATGATTTGAAGAAATTGTTTGATCCAATGTTTGATGAACATTATGAGCCAAATGCCAATGATCTGTCAATTCCAACAACAAAGGTTGCTTCTAGCCCCGCAATGAAGTTAACCCTTCAGCCATGTCATTAAGTCAAGAAGCCGTTGATTACTCCGCCTCATCAACAAACCTTCAATCATCAAGTGTACATCATGGAATTGTGTCCGCACCCTGATGAAGTTAATCCCTTTGCTACTCCCGAAGATGCTCCATTCGAAAACATATTTGCTCCTGAATCATCATCATAACCATCTTCATCAGGAGATATCGACTCGCTACTTCAGCCCACAACAACAACTACATGAACACCTCAGAAAATGGACACATGATCATCCATTAGACAACATCATTGGAAACCCCTCTCGCCCAAAGATCCACACGGAAACAACTTGCAACCGATGCCTTATGGTGCTTCTTCAACTCCGTACTCTTTAAGATCGAACCAAAAGATGTTAAAACCGCCATGAATGAAGATAACTGGTTCTATGCCATGCAAGAAGAAATTCATGAGTTTGATCGACTTGATGTATGGGAATTAGTACCTGCTCCAGATTGTGCTATGATCATTGCTCTAAAATGGATCTTCAAAGTGAAACTTGATGAGCATGGTGATGTTTTAAAGAACAAGGCTCGATTGGTTGCAAAAGGGTACCGTCAAGAGGAGGGTATTGAATTTGAAGAATCATTTGCTCCTGTTGCTCTTATTGAGGCAATCAGAATCTTCTTGGCTAATGCTGCTAGCAAGAATATGGTAGATATCGATGGATGTGAAAACCGCCTTTCTGAATGGAGATTTGAAAGAGGTGGTTTACGCCACCAGAGGGTTTTGTGAATCCAGAGCATCCTACTCATGTATATCGCTTGAAAAGGCCCTTTACGGTTTGAAGCAAGCTCCTAGAGCATGGTATGATACGCTGTTAAAGTTTCTTCTATCTTCCGGATTCAAAGAAAGGAGCAGCTTGATCCAACATTGTTCACCGAAGTTCAGAAAACATTTAATTCACGTTCAAATATATGTTGATGATATTATCTTTGCCTCGACCGACCCCAATGAGTGTGACCGTTTTTCTAAAGAAATGGGTTCTAAATTTCAAATGTCAATGATGGGACAAATGTCATTTTTTTTGGGATTACAAATTTCACAAAGTCCCAAAGGCATTTTTATAAATCAATCTAAATATGCACATGAGATTTTAAAGAAATTTGGAATTAATTCTAGTGACCCTGGACACCCCATGATAGAGCTGCACTAAACTAGATGAGGACCACTCAGGGATCATGGTAGACCAAACGAAATATCGTAGTATGATTGGATCCCTGATGTACCTCACAGCTAGTAGACCATACGTCTTGTTCGATGTTGCATGTGTGCTAGATACCAGGCAAAGCCTACCAAAAAGCATATTGAAGCGGTTAAACGGGTCTTTCGCTATCTCCAAGGAACCATCAACATTGGACTTTGGTACCCGAAGGACACCGGTATGTCACTAACAGCCTATGCAGATGCTGATCATGCACGATGTCAAGATACACGTCGAAGCACGCCCGAGGTGCTTAGTTTTTGGGTGATAAGCTTGTGAGCTGGTCTTCGAAGAAGCAAATGAGTACTTCTATTTCCTCTACAGAGGCTGAATACATAGCCATGTCATCTTATGGTGCTCAAATCCTATGGATGAGATCCCAATTATCTGACTATGGCTTTGAAATTCAACAAAATCCTCTGCATGTGACAATAAAAGTGCTATTGCTCTCTCATGCAACAACGCACAACACTCAAGAGCAAAGCACATCGACATTCGACATCATTTCATCAAGGAGCAAGTTGAAAACGGTGTGGTGGAACTATACTTTGTGAGGACCTAATACCGCTAGCGAACATCTTCACTAAAGCTCTTCCTAGAGAACGCTTTGAGTTTATCCTTCCACGACTTGGTCTTAAGAGCCTACAACCGGAAACACTCAAACGCCTTCAAAAGGAAGAAGAGGAGTAAAAGGTTTTCCTTCATCTATCTCTTGTAAATATCTATTCAAAAAACAAAATACAAAATTACAAAACCTTCAAAAAGCAAATAGAAAAATAGAAAACTTTCAAAAAAAAATCCAAAAATATTGTCCTTTTGTCATGTTTTCCTCGATTCAATAATATCTACGGTATTTGTGATGTTATTCAAAGAATGACACAGACTTTAGATGTTATTCAATGTTAAAAAAAATGAGAAAAGAAATTTTTTAAGAAAGTAAAACAATGGTTTATTGTCATTTCAGGCAGTAACCCGCTCTTCAATGAAAGAACAGAGCCATGCTTTATCTTGGTTTTCAAATCTCTTGCTCTGATTCTATAAACAATAACTTACTATCTAATGAAAACTAATTGCTTTGAAAAATAACTCAGACTCTATTTTTGAAAATCATCTGGACTTAACATTTGTCAAAAACATCTATCTCTCAATCAACAACTTATGTCATTAATTGAGGGGGAGAATGATTTCAATTAAATCAAAAAGGTTATTTGTCATACAATTGTTTGTCAAAAGATAATCATGCATGTTTAATCAATAGAGTTTAAAGTCTCAAAAATCGATCCGTATTAGTTAAAACGTTTTCATAATCAAGTCACAATTCTCGTTAAAACCTTTCAAAATCAATTTAAATCTACAGAGATCACAAATCTCAAATGATTTGATAATTGTGATCGGGGGAGAATTTGTGATTTAAATTGGATTTAATCTGATAATTCAGTAAATGGTTTTATAAGGATGTACAAGCTCTCCTTCCCACATGTGCCAAACGATTTCAAATTTCCATGCACATGTTGAGGGGGAGCATCTATCTTAAATCACTAAGATTTGAAACGTGATCAATTTATTTCAATGTGCAGTCTTTTCCTAATATGTGCAAAACATCTTCAAATTTCCATGCACATATTGAGGGGGAGCAACTATTTTGAAAACCACATTCTTCATATAACTACTCTTAGATGCAAGCCAATCCCTCAAAGATAAAAATTATTTCCATTACAAAATGATGCGTGATGCACATGTTGAGGGGGAGCTCTGTTTCTAAAATTATCAAAACAATTCAGTACAAAATGCTTTGATAATATATCACAAGTATCCGGATTGATTTTCAAATGGTTTTCAATTGGTTCCAATGGCCGATGAACAATACCAAATAGACCGACCAAATTTACTTTATGTATGGTGATATAAGGTT
Source organism: Chrysanthemum makinoi (assembly GCA_910596185.1). Taxonomy (NCBI): domain Eukaryota; kingdom Viridiplantae; phylum Streptophyta; class Magnoliopsida; order Asterales; family Asteraceae; genus Chrysanthemum; species Chrysanthemum makinoi. Next base: position 78,941,272 of record OU343216.1, on the reverse strand, counting down.
GATAAGGTTAGGTATTTATTCCCATGATCCGCCGTAACCGAGGGATTTACCAGTGGACAATCCACTAGATAGTGTAGAAGTCTTTAGGTATGATGAAAAAAGGAGAAAAGTGAGATATGGGAAGAGTGCGGACTGAGATAGAGCTAGAACTGGAATAAACCCAACAAGGTTCTAGTTATGAAGTCTCGGTAAGCAATGAAGGGGTTGAAGAATGAAAAAGAAATGGAATGAGAAAAGGGTGAAAATAAATAGCCCTCTAATAATTCAACCTTAGGGCAGATACCGGGTTCAATACATATGCTACTGGTAGTTACCAAGGTAACGCCGGTATTAAAGACAAGACGCCATGGACCCAAAGGACGCACAACTACAACTTCCCAAACCACTCAAGTTCCTCTTAAAAGGACTTGTTTCATTCTCACGGGGAACCGACATAATCTATCGACTTTCTCTTAGAGATAGTTGGTATTGAAGAAGGAGACCCTCTCCCTAGTCTCCGGCATATGAACCAAATATGCACAATTGAGTCTAGAGCCACGAGATGATCAATAAATCCCATTAGGACACTTTCAATGAAGACTCTCTGTTTCACACAATGTGGAAAGAGAGATTATATCTTATGAGTCCTACATCCTTGTGGTATTGCCGAACATCCGAAAGTGATATGCATACATATTCATCATGAAGATGGAAAGCCTTCTGGAGCCAACATAAAACAAGCTCCTGGTGGGTGGCATGTGAGATCTATCCAATAGATCAACCATGTGACAACTGAACAGAAACAATGGGGCGTTTCAATATTTTGAATCAATCCTGGTTCAGTTATGGATTGACGGATACCTTTGAAAAACCGGTCGTTGTGCTTAAAAACTCTTTTCTTTAGCACATCGACTGTGTACAAATAGTTTAAAATAAAAGGTGTTTATGATTGATAATTGATTTTCATTAAAACCTTCGTTGTATTTCAAAAACAATTTCTATTTGAGCCATACACGATTGTTTTTCAAATCTCTTTTCATCAATCAGTGAATCTCAATTCGCTGGTTCACTCGCTCCGTGTTGTCTTCTTTGAGACGTTCCGGTTTGAGAACGGCTAGAGCAGCTGCGAAACCCCGTCAAGGAGATTCTTCGAATTATACCCGATCACAAAAGCATTTGTATCGATCAACGGGAACCGTGGGCCGTGTACCTCAATTCAACAAAAGTGATCAAAGACACTCTTGTGTGCTTTATTGCTAACTGTTTTATTCAGGAACACCCGACGCTTGCAAAATGATCGAATGGAGGTCAATTCATAGCCGCATGCTCACACAACACATTCATATCTAAAGAAATCATGATTAGTGCATCAATGACTCTGATGTTTTTACTCCATGCTTCTCGCTACGCCGCCAATATCATGAATTAACGAAAGCTTCCGCTATTCGATGAAAATACATCATGATCCGTAATGTGAGCATGTAGGTCCAAAAGTCACAACATCACATAATACCAACACCACAAAGGATGAGTCGAGATTTAATGTGGTGATGATCTCAAAGCGGCTCAAAACTCAGATCACGTGGATCAGCTTAAAGACCTCCACTTAGATTATCCAAACATGCAAAAATGAAGAATCAAAGACTACGAGCTATAGAACAAAGAACATGAACAAGAATCCAAGAACAATCTCAATGTAATATCTGTTTGTATTCTATGTAATTTGAGGTGACCTCCCTTAGGGGATATTGTTAGGATTTAGTAAATCCAGGTATTAAAGTGTCGGTCACCTCAAGTATTTGTAATCGTTAGAAAGCTTGTAGTCATAGTTATTTAATGTTAAGTAGTATTTAGTTAAGTAATACCGTGGAGGACGGACGGGTATTTACCCACTGTATGCTTGATCCACAGCCCGTTAGGTGGCGTTTTGTGTTAAGACTATAAATACTCTCTACCTCCCAAGGTAGAGAGTTGGAGCTCATAATAAGATTTTTCTTTCTCTCACTAAAGTTCCCAAATCTCTAACTTTCTCTCTCTAGAAGATCAACGGGTCTTTACCCACTGTATGCCTGATTCACAGCCCGTTAGGTGGCGTTTTGTGTTAAGACTATAAATACTCTCTACCTCCCAAGGTAGAGAGTTGGAGCTCATAATAAGATTTTTTTTCTCTCACTAAAGTTCCCAAATCTCTAACTTTCTCTCTCTAGAAGATCATCTTATACGCCTACTTGTGTTTGTGTTATGATGTGTATGTGAAATCCAATATGTTACAAATGGTATCAGAGCCATGGTTAGATCATCTCTTACATATCCTTGGATTTCTAGTGGTTTTTAGATGGTTTTTGAGGTTGAAAAAGTTTAGTGGTTTTTGCATTATTTGGATCATTTCTTGTGTTAAAGCTTGGATTTTGATTGTACTTTTGTGTTTAGGAACATCATAAGTGTTTAGGTTTTGATTTGGTAGGCTTGAATCATCGTGGTTGGGTTATTTTTGGATTGATAAGTGGTGTTTTTGAGATATTCTTGCTAACGACTTGAGTCACGGATTTTTAATCTTGGTAGCGACTTGCTTTGTAAGTTTGTAGCGAGTTGTAGTTGAAGTGGTAGCGATTTGAGCTTAGCGACTTGTCTATTGAGGACAAACAATACACTTAGTGGATTCTCCACTACGGGTAGCGACTTGGTGAAGGTAGCGATTTGCTTTCAATTTTGTTAGCGACTTGTACTTAAGTTTTCTTAGCGACTTGGTGTTAGCGACTTGAACCTTAGCGAGTTGCTATTTAGCGACTTGACGACTTAGCGACTTGCTGTCAAAATTTGTAGCAACTTGGTGCTTAGCGACTTGTTGTCATAATTCTTAGCGACTTGGCATTATAGCGACTTGATTTAAGAATACTTAGCAACTTGGTGCTTAGCGACTTGGTTCAAGGTTTCTTAGCGACTTGGTTGAACTTTTGGTTGTAATACGGTGTTATCTTGATTTAGTAAAATCCCGTGAAAGAATCTATTTCCCGGTTTAATCATAGAGTTTTAAAATCCCGTGTAACTTGTTAACATGTCTACCAACGTACCTACAATCATCTCCATTCTGAGGATGTTCAAGCAGTGGTTCAGATACTCGCCCACCTATGCTTGACAGAAATGACTACGACTCTTGGGCACAACGAATCAGATTGTACTGTCTTGGAAAGGAAAACGGAGTCAACATTCTCAAGTCTATTGATGAAGGACCTTATCAGATTGAGACTACAAGGGATTTAATTGATACATGCAGATGGAACAATGATCTATGGAATAGATAGACCAAAGACGTATGATGAGCTCAATGATAAGGAGAAAAAGAGGTTCGATGCTGATATCGGGGCCTCAAACATCATACTACAGGGTCTTCCAAAAGACATCTACACGCTGATCAATCACAACACTGAAGCCAAGGCAGTTTGGGATAATGTCAAGATGCTTCTCTCAGGTTCTGAATTAACCAAGGAAGACAGAGAATCACAACTGTATGATGAGTTTGAGCACTTCAAGATGAAGCCTGATGAGAGTGTCTATGAGTACTACGTGAGATTTCATAAGCTTGTGAATGACATGAGGAACATCAAAATGACCATGCCAAATATTCAGCTAAACTCAAAGTTTGTGAACAACATGAATCCAGAATGGCACAAGTTTGTCACCTCTGTGAAGCTAACCAAGGGACTAAAGAATACAAACTATGAGCAATTGTATGCCTTCCTTCTTCAAAATGAGAGGCATGCAATATTTGAAAAAAGGATTCTGAATCAGTTCAAAACCAATCAGGGAGAAACAAGTTCATCAAATGATTCTACTGCCTCTTACACCAATGTTGGAATTACCACCAAAGCTTCACAAGTTATACCCATGGGTGATGGCAATCACAAACTCATTCCCGATCCAAGGTTCAATCAAGCTGATGCTGATGCAGTCGTGGGACACTTCATCAATCAACTGGCTCTTATGGTTAAACAAAACTTGACCCTTAGTCCACACACCAACAGTCTTCACACTAACAATGAGATCAGAACTGCATCCAATCTTCACAATCATGCTGTTGACAGAGATGGAAAAGTTATGGTGCAACCAGTGCAAGGTAGAAGATATGAACAAGGGATGGTTGGAGCAGGTTATGGTAATACTGGAGTAGGCGGAGGTTATGTGACTAATCAAAATCGGGGAAGGATTGGGAATCAAGGTCAAGCAAAGCCAATCAAATGCTATAACTGCGGTGGTGAGGGACATATTGCAAGGAACTGTACATTTCCAAAACGTCCTCAGAATGCAGAATACTTCAGAGACAAGATGCTGCTTGTGCAAGCTCAGGATAACGGAGCAACTTTGGATGAAGAGGAGTTGTTGTTTCTTGCTGAAGGGAATGCTAAGACATATGATGATGATGTAGATGAGCAACCAGTCAGGTATGGGTCGAACAATCCAAATGCATTTCAAGTAGTTGACTGTGATGTTTATGATTTGGATGTGGATGATGAACCAACGCCTGTCAATATTCATGGCTAGCATCTCCCCTATGGTCTCTTCTAAGGTTCCTTCACCACAACAGGCTGGTCCATCCAAAGAATCAATCATCTCAGAGGTATTAAAACTGTACGATAAGGTTGATGAGCAAAAAATACATAATGAAGTACAATCTCTTGAAACTTATGATTCAGATGTTGAAAATATAGGAAATAGTAATATTGTCCCATATGATCAACATGTGGCTCAAAGTGAAAGTGAGATTGTACCAAGTGATGTATCTTCTGCAGTCAATAATGATTGTGTTTTGGATGAATACACTGCATGTGCCCCTGATGATTCTGCTACCTCTAAACTCAATGCCTATAAGGAACAAGGTGCTATCTATGAACAACGTGCTAAGTTTGAGTTAACCACCTGTGAGCAGGAAATGGATGACCAAATGCGTACAATTATTAGAAAAAGTAGGTTTAGAGAAGAAGTATTAAAACAAGAGTTAAATTCCTTACAAGAAAAGCTTTCTAAAACTGCTAAGCAAAAACAAGAACTTCAGGAAAATGTTAAAATGCTTAAGCAAGAATTCAATGCTAAGGAATCAAAACTTTTGAATGAGTTTTCCAATCTAAAAACTTTAAAAAAACAAGCTTGAAAATAAGTTGTACGTACAAGGGAACACCATTCAGACTGCTCACTTGATCACTAAGCATAGAGTCTTAAGCGATAAGCATAGCATTCCCATTGTTGAGGAACCAAATCCAGAGGTCATTAAAAAGGCTAGAACTGCTCATAAGGTAATTTATGATGGCAATGAAATCCTTCAGCCTAGGCAGAAACCTAGTTGCGTTGAGTGCACTGAGGAAGATAAGAAATCAGATGAAGTCACTAGGGAGAAAATGGATAAGAAACTCAACAATCCTACATGTAAAGAGAAAAACATAATTATCAGACCACATGATTACAAAAAGGAAAATTGGATTTCCTTGAACATGTTTAAGCCTCAAACATTGTTAACACCCAAACAAGTGTTTTGGAAAAAGGATTTAGATAAGCAAAAAGCAGAGAATCTTGTTGTAACAAACCCCCCCCCTCCTAAGGAAAATGCCTTCAACAACTGTGTATCCTCCTAATACACCAATGCATCTAGTCCCTAGGACTATTGCCACTAAAAGCAAGACCTTAATCAGTCAATATGTTATCTTTCAATTATTTGTTGATTTTGAGAAAACTTGTAAGAAAAGGATCACACCCACTGGTATAACTGAAGGGGAAAGGGGTTTTGAACAAACTAAAGAATGCTATTTAACTGAGGTCATGCCTTTCTTTAAACAACTAAAAGATCAATTTGAGAGTCTTAAAAAGGGGATGGATTTAGATATTAAAGAAATGGAAAAGGAATTTGATGCAATGATAGTTGAGGTTAGTGACTATGAGCGAGAGTTAAAATATAATGAGATTGAGAGGAAGAACTTGCATACATTGAATGAGAATCTTATTTCTGAATGTATCACTCAAGATGTGTTTTACACTGCTACGAATTGTTCCATTAATGCTTCTCAATTTCATGAATTATCTGTTGCTCTGAAAGTCTCCCATGATCGTGTCATTGAGCTTGAAAAGACTAATTCTAAACTAAATGAGAAAATTGATTTGGATGATCACGATAATTTGGTAAAACATCTTTCTAAACTAGAAGTTGAACATTTTAATTTACAACTAAAATATCAACATCTTAAAGAAAATGTCAAAACCTCAAATATCAAGACATCTTCAGATGCTCCAGAGTTTGATGCAGTCTTTCAGATAAACAAACGTGATGAACAGATTCAAGCTCATTGTAACACGATCAGAAAGTTGAAAGCCCAAATTTCTCAATTAAAGGGTGAAAAGAACAATGTGACTGGCTCCCAAATGCCTCCTCCTTTAGATTCTCAGTATTCTCAAACTTTTCATCTTCAAAACTTAGTAAATGCTTTACAAAAGGAAAACGAGAATTTTCTAGAAGAAAATGAAAAAGTTAAACGACACTTTAAAGAGTTATATGATTTAATGAAAGTCACTCGTGACAAAAACAACGAAAAAATAACTTCTTTACAAAAAGAAATTGAGAATCTGAGGAGTCAGGAAAAAGGGAAACCGCTACTTGTTTTTAATGAGAATGTTACTTCAAAGTCATCCTCTGACTGCAAATATACTATGATTGTTAAATACATTCCTCCTCATCTTAGGAATAATGAACTTTTGTTTCATAACTATTGTGCTCACCGAAAGGATAGTCTATAATGTCTCCGTGAGATTGTGGAAGAGGATTTCATAAATAAGCCTCTTGATAGAGAAATTAGGTTTGCTTGCATTCAGGCCAAACGATCTCAGGAGCTGCTAGAATGTTTAATTGCAACATGTCCTAAATCCTTAGGTGCAAAAGACAAAGCTGTGATGCCTTGTTCTATGCCTAGTGCCAAGCATACAAACCATTCTATGCCCAGTGTCAAGAAAGTGAACACTAATGTGCCTTCAAGTAGTTCAGATCCCTGCACATCTAGTTCAGGAATGCAAAAAGTAGATCAACCAACTAATGTTCCCATAATTCCCTCTACTGGAGTAATCAATGACATTAAAGCAAGCGGGTCAAAGCCACTAGGCAATACCAAGCAAGATAGGACCTCGCAAGCTAAGA
>OU343216.1:78888974-78934022 GCA_910596185.1 Chrysanthemum makinoi | reverse complement strand
ACTGAACTAAGAAGAGGATTCATTCTGACTTGCGCTTGATGTGTGAAGAGCAGATTAGATGAGAGTTGTTATTTTTGGTGAGAAAAATCGGTGAAGAGAGAGGCGGAGTTTTTATGAGTAGTAATTAGGGTTAAGATATGAGTATTTTTAGGGCATCAGTTATATAACCGGTTACTAAATTATTAAGGGTTTGGATCCAAATATTTGTCTTGAATTGGACTTGGGCTCGACCTCTCTTGCATCCGGTTTGGGCCCAAGTATTTCTTGAGTTGAACCATGCTTGTCATTTGTTTGGGCCTTGGATTATACTTCGATTAATACTTTGATCATATTTACGGTATAAACGGTTGGATTATATCTGCTTGGTATAAACTGAGTGATATTGAGTATTTCTTAAGTTGAACTTTGCTTGGATTATATTTGCTTCGGGTGACAATTGGAATGAATTGGACGTGGGCTGATTGCATTGGATTTGGTATATTCGGTTGTTATCTTCATCTGAGTAAAATGAATTTAAAACTTTTGTTATCCAACTATTGTGCTACAAAATTCTTGGATACAATTTTTTAAATTTTGAATATTCTCACGGAAGGATAAAATTTCACGGCTTTAATGAATTGTTGACATTTATGAGTTGTTCCAACGAATCAATGATAATGATGGACTGATGGGATTCTCAAGAGATTTGTTAGACAATGAAAGTTGATGAAGAGGTTTGGTGTGAGTTGATGAGATTCGATGGGTCATGAGGTTGGGTACTCCGGTTTACTCATTTTCACGGATATTATTATATTGCGGCTTGAATTAATGGTTGAACAATGTTGACCACGGGGTTGTTGTACGGTATTTCTTATTTGGATTTGAAGTGAGGTTTCCGGGCTCGTTTACTTATTTCATCTACTTTCTTTCTACCTTTCCGCGAAGGCGACTTGTTTGGGAATTTATAGAGTGTGATAAAGACTTGGCTATTTAGTTGCATTTGTGATTCTTTCTCACTTAACCCACTACGTAGCTATCACTTTGGTGTCTCACGCAGTTGAGGATACGTCAAGAGGTTTTGTACATTAGGTACACCATTTCTTCTTCACAAGGATTAGTACAAGTTTAAGAAACAAATCTGGCGAAGTTCACTTCATGTTCGAGTTTGAGATATCAGGTTTACTTCTCCATGTGGTTACTGCAATTGCCGACAGAGTGCGTGAATGATGTGTTTACCAAAGTATTTACTGGATGGTTGATGATATTGTTGATGTTGGTTAATGAACCGTTGATGAACCGCTGCATGTTCCCCTAAAACAGATATTCACTTAAACCAAAGTTGTCATAACACATTCAAGCTGACATTGTTTACGGTTTTGTCTTGATTTTGTAAAATCCCGCGAAAGAATCTATTTCTCGGTTTAAATCATAGACTTGTAAAATCCCGTGACAATGGAAACATCCTGGTAATTGTTAAGTGCGTTTTCGGATCTATCTTACGGTTTATTCTTGATTTTGTAAAATCCCGCGAAAGAAACTATTTCTCGGTTTAAACCATAGAATTGTAAAATCCCGTGATGATGGAACCATCCTGGAGAAAGGAAAGAGTATTACGGGATCTTATTTGATGCTGGTGCTACAGTTTCTGCTTCGAAGAAGGGATAAAAGGGTATACTTAATGAATTGGGTGTTTGTTTGGATTTTCTTCATGATGGTTTGGTTACTTCAAAGTTTTACGGGGTTATGCTTTTTAACCATGGTCGGGATGTAAACCATTATCATAGTTCACTTAAAACGTTAAAGGAGGCTAGATGTGAGCTTTTAATCAGATGATGTAACAATGGGGTTAATTCACTATTATTTATTTGAGGTTGAAGTGAAATGTCACGGGCGAGTGTACTTAGTATCTGAAGGTATCGGGGATGGTTGGATGAAGATTCTTCAAGATCCTTGTTCGAGTTTATTATCAAAAACAAAGACTTGGAAATCTAGTTATTATTGGGTGACTTTTACCTTTTCTTTTACTACTTGGGGGAATTGGGCTCATACCACCACAAAATAACTATCACTTTAAGGAGTCACGTTGTAGTGCTCAGTGTTACATTCAGTTGTGGATTTTCAAGAGGTGATGTACGTCTTATACTTGATGGTTGGTTGGATGAAGAGTATAGAGTACTTAGAGATACAATGGAGGATGAAGTCTCGGCACCGCTCTTTGTTACACATGTGCAAGTTTAAGTCACGAGTTCGGGTTGTTTTACTTCAGGGTCAAATTCATCATTTTGGGTTTTCTCCATCAGCTGTCACGACAAAGAGCCTACTGAATGATAATGGTGATGATTACATGTTTTGCCAAGAGATGATGAAAAGAGAGAGATTATGACGTATGAACACTTCAGTTCATTCCTCGTTCTCTAAAGAAAAGAAAAGTGTACGTTTCAGTGCGCTTTATCTTCAAAAGAAGAGAAATCTTCTTATGACGTATGAACACAACCGTTCATGCCTCGTTCTCTAAAGAAAAGAAAAGTGTATGTTTCAGGTCTTTGCTTTATCTTAGAAGAAAATCTTCTTATTATGACCATTCTCATCAACATGCTTCATGCTTTTTCCACGCGCTTTCAGTTATCAAGTGAACTGGACTACTGTTGATTGTTTACTTATTCCACTTGCTCAACTATAATGATGATGGCGACATCATGTGCTAATTTTTCAAGGGAGAAGTGTGAATAGACTACATTTGTTGAAGATATTCACTTATTCAATCAAGAATGGCAACTCCGTATGCAATTCTTGAGGGGGAGAAGAAGTGTGATAATTCTGCATGGTTGATTGACATATGAGAATATATGGTCATGCGGCTCCTAACTCATGTAAGAACCGAGCTTCTTCTTATCGGTTCATCTTTACATGGAGTTTCTTCTAAGAGCCGTTGGTTGACATCTTCACGGCCTGATACGTTAAATGACAAAGTGCTTCCAGTTGCGGGGTTGATTTCCTTGATGAACATCTTTTCTTTGTTTGATTGGGAGGGATTTGATTTAAGGGGTTTATTTGTAAGTTAACGGGAATGCATTTGGTGAGTTGAAGATGTTGACTTTCTATTCCCCAACTGGACAATCTTGAAGAAGGTCGAGTCTACAGTCTGTTCTACACTTTCTGATGCGTGTTAGAAGACTAAAGATGAGTTGCATTTAACAATCTAAAGACTTCTTCTCATTCTGGGCATTTATTAAAAGATTGTCGGTTTTGGGGAGAGCACTAATTGGGGGAGAGCGAAAATCCATATTTAATCCCCAATTAGACTTGCTCACACATTATTCAGTAAGTTGATTCTCACAAAGACTTCATGCGATCTTCTCAACAGATTTCAAGTACATGGGCTTACAAAGTGTTGCTGATTCTGAAGTGTCAAAACCAGCAAGGGGAAAGGAGACTCACATCTAAACACAAAGCAAGTAAACTTGATGAACTTAATTCTTCTAAGTGATTGAATATATCCCGGGAAGACAAATGTTATTACCGCAGAGAAACTCAAGGTTTGACTCATGACTAGTAAACTTGATGAACTTAATTCTTAAGTGATTGAAGATATCGGGGAAGACAAATGTCATGACGCAGAGAAACTCAAGGTTTTACTCATCAAGGCTTTTAGTGTTATTATTCCAACTACGTAGGAAAGATGTAATAGAAAGTTCTAAGATAAAAGAGGTACACAAGTGTGTGATGATTTTGATGTTATCACAATCATCGGGGAGAGATTGTTGTACATTGGGGATGCTCAATTTGTTTTTTGAGTGCTTAATCAGTGATTCAGAGATATAATCACTTATTCGAGAGATTTACATCCGCGAGATTGTCATCCGGAGATAATCGGTGATTCGGCCTGCTTCTTCAATGTTATCGGTTATTCTCTCTTTGGTCATTCGGGTACTTCGGGTTTTTGAGCTTCATACACTTTCTTGAGGGGAGAGAAAAAGTATACATCGGGTTATTCTTTGGCTATTGGACTTAATCTGCTACTTCGATGGTATAAGTTTCTTTTTCTTTGGGTATGTGTATTCGGTTCGTGAGCTCTAGTCTAAGAGAATGACTGCATCAATTCATCTACTTGGGGGAAGTGGTCTCTTGACAACTCGTTGGGGATGCATTGCTTCAGACTTCAGTAGAAAAGGAATTTGAGAAGAGTTATTTAAGCGTGGGATGAAACGTTGATGTTCTTCTATTGGATGATATAATAACCGAACGACGAATCACGATGATTATCCTTAAAAGGAGTAGCAAGTTCGATGATAATGGTGTGCTTCTTTTTGCACCTGGCTAAGGGAAGCTTGAAAGAAAGCTTTGAATCTGCTCAGCTAAAGGATTTTCGGTTTGGGGGGAAGCTGCCAAAGTCTCACTTTCAGATGGTTCAATTTCCTTCATCAATGCAAGAGCCTCGGAAGCTTTGGTGGTGGAAGTTTAAGAGATGATGAATTCTATCTACTACGACGTGTTGCTCGATATCCTATCTCGGTACTCGTATCATCATCTTCTTAAACTATATCATCTACTCTATCTTTGTATATATTTATCAGAAAACAAAATACAAAATTATAAAACCAACAAAAAGAAAATAGAAAAATATAAAATCTTCAAAAACCCATAAAAATCAGAAAATTTTTAAAAAAATACCAAAAATATGTTTTCTCAAGACATGTCTTCTGGTATCGATAACATCTGCGGTCTTAGAAATGTCATTCAATAATGGCACGAGACTTTAGATGAAGTTCGAGCAGGAGGTGTAAATATTCTTTTCTAAACATGTCTTAAACTATGGCTTAGAGTTACTTCAGACTGTAACCCGTGCTTAAACCATGGCTTTCTATTATTTCAGATAGCAACCCGCTCTTCAAGAAAGGAAAGTGCTACGCTAAACCAATTTTCAAATATTTCGTGAACTTATCCTAAAACTAATTAAGGAAAGTATGTCAAGGATGCTGTTCCTACACAAATGTTTTTCCGTCTAAAATTCTTCAGAAAAATATTTGATGTTTTCAAAATGGTGGTAATGAGTTGCTTGAAAATCAATCAGAATCAGAGTTTTTATAATAATTGAAAACTCAATCAATGACTTCAGCACTTTTAAAATTTTCAGAAAATGAGTCATTGATTGAGAGGGAGACTGTTTTCAAATTTACATCATCTAACGGGCTTTCTTAATTATCCTACGTGCTTAATTAAAAATGATATTTGCCTATGTCGAAGGACTAGGAATTTAGGATATGATTGTTAGGTTTAGATGATTAGAGTTTGATGAACACATTATTCCCATGCCTTATATCATCTGATTAATATGTTGAATTGACTTTTATTAGTCGATTCTTTGTTTGGGTGATGTCGACCACCATATATCGTATGTGTGTACACTAACATATGCGTATCATGGTTTAAAAGAATGTTCCCGATCGGATCCCACAAATGAAGATGATTAGATGCCTAAAAGGAAAGGGTAACTATATCTTGGGTTGACAAATGAAGAAACGGAGCTTAATTGGACTTCTATGGAGAGTTGGCATGGAAAATGCAACGTAAGAGGTCTCACTGCATCAGGATATGGTTTTTCTTCATCAGCAAAATGAAATGGAGCTTAATTTGACCTCGATTGGCATTAAAATGCAACGTAAAGTCTCACCGCTTTAGTAGACGGTTTTTCTTCCAAGCCCTACAGCAACAACATAAGCTTCTCAACCACCGAACGTATCTTTATGCAGGATACCATTTTTAAACAATTTTGAAAATTTGATTAAATTGTTTTGAAAATGGAAAAATATTGTTTTGAAAATAAATCGGATTCAAAGTTTTCAAATCAACCGGACTTTACTTTGTCAAATCTTCAGTGATTTCAAATTATATATTTTCAAACGATATTTCATCAAAAAGTCCGTTTGTACGTTATAATGTGGTGATCTAAAGATTTAATGTTATGTCATAGTATGATTTTTCTTTTGAATCAAGGTCTTTCAAAATGAAATTCTTGTTTGATTGTGAAATTGTTTTATTTTACTTAAAGATCTCTTAAAACTATCATACCTGACACTAACAATCTTTAATGTCTTAAAATGGTCCTTATCTGTCATTTTTCAAAAATTGAATCTTGCCACGTCTTTCCCTAAAACTTTCTAAATGATTTAAATCAATCGGGATCCAAAATCTCAATTGGTTTGAAATTTTTGATCGGGGGAGAGATCGTGATTTAAATCTCAAATCTGTTTTAAATGGAATTGGTTTTAGTCCTTCAAAGGCACTCCTGCCTCCATGTGCCAAACGATTTCAAATATACAATGCACATGTTGAGGAGGAGCATTTAACCAAAAAAACCAGAAGCGTATTTAAACCATGCGCATTGATGAGTGTGTAAATACTCATCATTTTTGTACAAAATAAACTGCAAAATCATGCAACGGCTCGAAACACATCAAAATGATCAAAATATCACAAATCAGTGTTTTATGTGTTTTAAATACAAAACTATCAAAATCAGATGAAAAACATATCAAATTTGCAAAAATTGCGTTTAGATCCCCAGTTTCAAAAGTTGTCAAAATCAGTCCCTGAGCTCATAATTTCAAAAGTAAAGTCACCAAAGGTCCTTTTTAAATCATAACTTCAAATTTAGTCCTTTGGTGAAAAATGTCAAAAGTTTGAGAAAATTACAAGTTTAGTCCTTCAACTTTGAAATTTGGCAAAATTGGCCCTTGAAAAATTGGAAAATGGCAACATTGGTCCTTATACTTTTGAAGGTTGTCACTTTTAGTCCTTGGAAGAAACTTTGCAAGAGTGGCAGCCTAGGTCCTTGAGTTTTCAGATTTTACACATTGGTCCCTATAGTTTAAAACCTTTTAAATACCAATTTTGGACCCCTGCCCTACCTTGGACCCCTGTCAATTGGCATTATGAACCCCTTCCATTATTACCACTTGCACGGTCAATCTTGGTTAATATCTTCAACCCGAAAAGTCACCATCTCAACTGCTTTTACTGCTAGCTTTCCCCATCCCCTCCTCCCAACCAATCAAAATTGTTCCCTCACCCCCTAACTTCAAACATCATTAAATGCTCCCCAACCTCCTCACTCAACCTCATTGTCAAAAGCTAGATTTGGCCAAATCAAGTTTAAACGGTGGAGATCATTTTAGGGTCATTCAAGGGCTAGGATTGGTGGGATTTCATCAGAAAGGAGAGAGAAGGATATTGGGTATAAAAGAAAAGCAAAAGAGGAAGTACCAGGCAGTTTTTTAGTTTTAAAAATTTTAGTTAATGTCGATTTTAGTTTAAATGTTTTAGTTAAGTTGAAACATTGTTAGCTTTTGTTAAATTGTACTTCCTTTAAGTTGTTTTATCAATATTAATCAGTTTCAAGTTCCAATTTCAAGTTATATTATCATTTCACATTGTGTGATCCACTTTATAATTTTATTTTCAAAATCTTGTATTCAAGTTCCATAATGCTTATTTTCAAGTTTGTATAAGCTTATATAAGCTAGTGATAGCTTTTTATAAGTTTTAAGTCAAGTTTCAAGTTCTTTTGTAATCGGGTCAACAAAAGTCAACTGGGTACCAAAAATTGAAAAAGGAGCTACAAACGGGTTGATGCAGTTATAAAGGGGTTGATTTAGGTTCCTGTGGTTGGATTTGATAGGGTATTGGTCTTGGGTTCACAGTTGCTAGCCACAGTGGCTATAGGACTTTTGTAAGTCATCTTCAAGTTTTTATGCATACTCAATTTCTGTAGTTAAATCTGGTTCATGTCTGTTTTAATAGTTGCATTTAGGGTATTTGAACTTATTTGGATCATTATCTTAGGATAGCTTAGAGTTTAGCTCATTTTTACTTGTTAAATAGCAGTTACAGTGGTGTTTGGATTTGCTACCTAAACTGTGTTAGAGCCTTGGTCATTGGTTAAGACTTATTGGTTTATGTTTGTTTAGCTTATATTGACCCAATCTCTGTCTCAATATTGCCTGCAAAACACTCAAAGTCAAAACATTTGTTAACTGTTCTAATAAGCTCTTGTTGGATTTTCAGAGAATCAAAAGCTTGTGTTGTGTTTAAAGTTCATAGATAAAGCTTGAAGTAGTTCTATTTCATCATTTTACTTCAACATCAATCCACAAATTTAGTTCTAAAGTCACAAAAGTCAACATTTTAAAATCTATCATAAAAGTCCATGAAATTCAGTTTTGAGCCCATCTGAGTTGATTTATCTTGGACTCATTCTTGGTTCAAATCAAGTAAAACTTTGGGATTAAGAACTTCAACTGGTCAAGTTGCTTGTTATCATTTTGTTATATTTTTGGTAATTTTCTAAAGCCTTCAAAAAAGCTTGTCAAACAGGGCTTAAGTGCCCTGTTCATAAGCTCAGTTAACACTGAGTTTTCTCAGCTTATTGCAGAGTTTACACAGAGCTCATAAGAGCTTGTCTTGGTCTGTAATTTGGTTTAGAAACAGTTAGCCAGGTCTAGTTGAGGTTCCAACCTCTGTTTTTCCATTTTAGCTTATTGAGTAGCTTATGCTCAAGCTCAAAAGTAGTTCCCTCACACTGTTTTAAGCACATATGCTCATATAGTCAAATCTGTGTAATCTACAAATTAGAGGCTTAGGACAGCTGAGATAAGTCACTTTTGAGTACTTATAGCTTATTACAACTTCTTTTGGTTTAGTGCTTGTTTGTGTTCAATAGCTTATTTGAAGTGCTTATTCTAAAGCACTTGGTATTGCAGTCTCATAATCTCACACACAAACCCATGTTTTTCTATTTTTCCTAGATTCAGTATATTATTTTAGAGTTTTCCTGAATTTTTCACATTTTTCTAGGTCAGTTTGCTATTTTTCTTAATTAAAAAGCTTTTTAAGTCATTTTAAATAGCTTTTAATACAATTAAATCGGAAAAGTTCAAAAAAATAATTTTCATTTTATTAAGTTAAGATAAATATAAAAGCCAAAAAGTAATTTTCCAGATTTTTCATAGTTTATTTGGTAATTTTTAGTAATTTAATTAGTTTTAAATAGTTTAAAATTCATAAAAATAGAAAAATAATCAGAAAAATACAAAAATAGTTTTGAAAATTCTAATTTGATATTTTAGACTTTTCCATTTCAAAATTTTATTTTTCCAGCTTTATTTCCTATTTTCTTGTATTTTAGGTAATTATTAATCAGTTAAAAATAGTTTTTAATTAGATAATTAGTTTTAAAATTAATTTTCTTTTTCCATAAATTTTCTCTTATCATTAGGATTGTAAAAACATCATTTTCATATTTTTAGGGTTAATATTGCTTTAGTTTCATTTTAATTTATGCGTCGTAGATTTTAATTTCAGTTTTATAAAAACATAAAAAACATCATTTTAATTATAGTGATAGCGTTTATTTAATAGATTTTATCTTTCTAATTTCCTTTAATTTGCATTTAAGCCGTTGTAATTTGTTGGCTTTTCCTTAGTTATAATCATATTTCAAACCCTTTTACTTTCAAACTTCGATCACTAAGCGTTGATTGATCCATTGCATAGCTCATTTGGGACATAACGACGGGAGACTCTATACTCTCGGATCCTCATTGATTTCGTGCTTAAGCAGTTTTAAGCTGGTTACGGTCCGCCATTCACAAGTGGCGTGCTTGTGTGATTTAGACTTCATTGTTTGGAACCGATCAAATTGTGGCCCATTGCTTGGTATCTTTGATCTATCTTCCGTCATGATTAGTTGTTTGAATACTCACTCATTTGTTTATATCATCCATCTCTGTATATATATATATCCATATTTTCTTCTAAAAAATCCAAAAACCCAAAAACAAGCAAAAACATATAAAACACAAAAATATTTTTCTTTTGTTTCTATATATGTATCAAAAATAAAAATACAAAAGATTCGTCGTTTTCTTTAATAATTAACAACTTAAAAGATTACCACACAAACCAAGGGTGCACTACCTAACTGGGGTGCGACCATAATAAGTTCTCGAACTAAAGATTTAAAACTTGCCTTTGTGTCCTTGTGATTGGTGTACCCTTTTCAAAGAAGCCATTCATCTTGGATTATTGGTTAAGTTCACTGTTGTTTTGCCTCGATTTTGTGTTAATTGATGTTGTTGTGATATCGACGCGTTTGAGAACGAGAAAACCCTAAAGATTCTTCTCACCCCATTTTTATAAAACGTCTTCATAATTCTCATTCTCATCTGAAATATCTTCATAATTCCATTTCTCTTCTTAGCTCTGAGATCCCTTAGAGTTAACTCTAGTGCATGCGCGCTCGTTCTTCTAGATCATTGAGTCCTTTGCGTGATCTAGCAGAAATTCCTAGAAGCCGTTCTCGTAGGCGTCTTTGCCCAAATAGTCGAACCCGAGATTCGTACTATTTCAAGCAACACCATGGCGACAGGCGTACTATGGCGGAAATGCTCCGGGCACCCACAGGGGTTATGGAGATGCCATCGTTTTACCGGTTATCAGTTCGATCACCGAATTGAAGACACATTTGATCCAACTGGTGTCTACAAATCAATTCCTCGGTCGTCGAGAAGACCCGTATGCACACATCCGTTGGTTTAACAAGTTGACTTCAACTATCAATTTCAAGGATGTTCCTCAAAAAGTCATCAAGTTGATGCTTTTTCCATTCTCTCTTGAGGGACAGCCCAATTTGGCTGGAAAAAGAACCCCCTCGATCCATCGAAACTTGGGAGGATCTTGTTCAAAAGTTTGTGAATTACTTCTTTCCTCCATCAAAGACGACTAATCTTAAAAATGAAATTTCTGGATTTCGTCAAAATTTCGATGAAAATTTTGGAGAGGCATGGGAGAGATTCAAAGATCTCCTCAGGAAATGACCCCATCATGAATTCCGCGAGCTTCACAAGTCAATCTTTTTTACAATGGGTTGAACGGTAATGATCAAGATTCCTTGAATGCATCGCAAGTGGAAATATCTTGAATAGACCTAAAGATGTGCTTGAAATTTGCGAGAGTAAATCAAAAGTTCCTTTTTCTCTCAACAAAGTCAATGTTCCGAACACTCCTGCTTCTTCATCCGGTAACTCTTCCGAGTTAGCGCTCGTTAGCCGCTCTACGGATATGATCCATGTATATGATAAAAGAGGTGAAGGAAATCAAAAGCGAAATTCATAAGCCGGAACCAATCAAAGCCATAAACAAGGTGTGTGAAATTTGTAGTGGTCCACATGCGTATTATGATTGTCAAGCAACCGATGCTTCCTTTTACCAAGCTCCCGTAGCTTCGATAAACCACAATCAATACCGACCACGGTGATCCTCACTACCGTGCACCTAGCGGTATGACACCACCTGTTTTCCTCCTGTGCAAAACCATGGCAATCAAAAATCGCTTTGTTCGAATCAAGGACAAAATTTCAATAACTCTCAAAATTTCAATCAAAACCGGAACAATTTCAACCAACCTTATCAAGCTCCAAATCAGCATGGTTATCAACAACCTTTTCAAGCTCCTAATCATCAAAGTTATCAACCACCTCCTCAAGCTCCCATGCCAAATGACTTCATGAAAATGACTGAGTCAAACCTGCGTTCAATGCAAACTCAGATCAATAACATGAGAGGTGAGCTAAAAGGGAAATTGATACCACACTTCTCGGCAGACAAATGAGTTGAAGAATATGATGAGCAGTTTCATGAACATGAATATGAACAAAGCCTCATCATCTTCTGGAGGACTCCCAAGCAATACTATTCCAAATCCAAGAGTTGAAAGCCGTCACCACTCGTAGTGGTAAGGCGCATAATGGACCTCGACTCCTATGCCCCTCCTCCGTGGCATTGAGTCAAGTTACCAAGGAGACAACGGACAAGGTGCATTATTCAAGCCCACGGGCGCGACACGTCCCACCTTCGGTAGTCCAAGCTTTAAGTCCGAACCCGATGTTCGAAGAAAAATCTGAGCGAGAAAACACTTCCATCCCGGCTCAAAAGTCTAGTCAGCTTCCTTACCCATCAAGAATGAATGATGAGAAGCTCAAAGACAAAAACAAAGAGCAAATGGAAAAATTTTTCCAAATCTTCAATGAGCTTCACTTTGATATAAGCTTCGTTGATGCTCTCGTTCTAATGCCTAAATTTGCATCCACGCTTAAAGGCTTACTCACCAACAAAGACAAGCTATCTGAGATGGTTAAAACTCCTCTAAATGAGCAATGCTCACAGCCATTCTAATAAGCTTCCCGAAAAGCTTGAAGACCCCTGGCCGGTTTTTAATCCCGTGTGATTTCTTGGGATGTTTCAATGCCTTCCGCCTGGCCGATCTTGGCGCTAGCATTAACCTCATGCCACTCTCGTATGGAAGAAACTGTCTCTTCACGAACTTTCATCCACTCGTATGACACTCGAGCTAGCGGACTGCGTCCGTAACTCGTCCCACTTGGGATAGCCGAGGATGTCGTGATGAAAGTGGGAAAGTTTCACTTTCATGCTGACTTTGTTGTAGTAGACTTCGATGCAGATCCTAGAGTTCCCTTCATCTTAGGGAGAGCTTTCTTAAGAACGAGTCGAGTGCTCGATCGATGTGCGTTGAAGAGTTGACCATACGGGTTGACAACGAAGAGCTCACATTGAATATCAACCAGAACTCAAAACCTCTATACAAAAAGAGTGTTGCCACAATTGATCAAAAATCCGAAAGAATCAATGCAACACTCTCAAATTTCACGGTTAAGAGTGTTCGCCAAAAACGCGTCTTTGAGCTCAAAGCTTTAAAAATCACCCCCGGTTCAAACAAATGGTTTGAAAGCTGTACCAGTCAAGAGTGTTCTTGATGATGATGACGATGATCTAGAATCGGAGACTTCATCGAAGTAAGCGTGGAAACTGCTAGCTCTAAGAGCACACCACTTGTCCCACCTCCGGCATCGCTTGTCGCGATCGAGATTGTTATTCGTGGATGAAACCAAAATCTCTTCAGCCATCGGAGTTGGATGATGATGTTTGTGATCCAATGGGAGACATTCTTCCCTTGATGAATTGCTCAAAAGTGATCCATCATCTTCTAGTCTTATTCCCGACTCTTCCATCCCTCTCACCTCGATGAGGAAGATGACAACTTTTGGAATGAAGTCGATGCATTTCTTAGTGATGAGTCAATTCCAACAAGAATTGATAACACTTACCTGATCCGGAGGAGACATCCTTTTTCTGGAAAGTCTGTTGATTGAAGAACCATTTCCCACCCTCCCTCCCGGACATCTTCTTGACAATCACCATCTAAGCTTCAAGTTTAAGCTTAAAGATGTCACAAATGGTGATTTGCTTCTCTCTGCTAAAGAATGGACTTACATTCTCATGTACGTCTTTATTCCATTCTTCACAGATGGTGTGGTTGCTCTTTCCCTTTTCTCTTTCGGGAATGAGGACACCATCTTTGACCCCGGTATCATCCTTTATAGTTTCTTCAATTAACAATACGCGGTCATATTCGCCGGGTGTGGAACTTTCGATGTTCATATGTTTATTAACATTGTGAACGAAAGTCCGACTCGAGATTGGTTTTCCACACGTTATTTTCCCCTAAGAACAAATGACTGGGTCGAGTCAAGCTAGCGACTCGGTAATCAAAAACAATAGCACACTATATGGGTTTTCACCCAGATTTCGACTTCTTTCTATTTTCTACCACCTAGTGTGGGTTGCCCACATGTTGTGTATATATATAAAAAAAAAAAATCTTCTTTCTAAATAATGGTCGTAGTATTTCCCTTTTACGTTCTTTGTTTCGGCATAGCCGCCGGTACTTTGAATATTGAGGGCAATATTCATTTCTAAGTGTGGGGGGGGAATTCTCACGAATTTCATATATTATCCGCCTAATTCCCCCGTTTTTGGCCAAAATTGTTTTTTGGAGCAAGTGTTTTGCACTTTCTCATCTGGTTATCAGTCCGCCTTGTCTAGTAAGACAAAAGGATTGGCTAATCCTAGAGCAAACGGCTCTTGGTAAAGATTTCTCAAATCCGTTTATATGGCTTGCAATTTGCCCAAAATTGTATGGTTCTCAACTCACCATATCCTAAAAGTGAAGAGTTGGCTAGCCCGCAAGATTATGGCTTGTGGTAAAGGCAGTGGAAAATCCATAATTGGTATTCAGCTCACCAAAGATGATTCTGATAATTTATCTAAGAGTTGGCTAGTCCGTATGGTACGGCTGGTAAAGACACATCAAATCCGTTATATGGTTTATGATTTGCCAATAAATCAGATGGTTATCGGTGTACCATGGTTCTTACTTGAACTGAAACCTTTGGCTACTCCAGAGTAATGGCTTCGGTAAAGAGATCAAAACCATTAAGTTTTTCTCAAAAGATTGCTAGGGACTAGCAATAGTTTAGTGTGGGGATTGATGAGTGTGTAAATACTCATCATTTTTGTACAAAATAAACTGCAAAATCATCGAAAACGCTCGAAACACATCAAAATGATCAAAATATCACAATCAGTGTTTTATGTGTTTTAAATGCAAAAATATCAAAATCAGATGAAAAACATATCAAATTTGCAAAATTGCAGTTTGCTTCAAAGTCCCCAAGTTTCAAAAGTTGTCAAAATCACCCCCGAGCTCATAATTTCAAAAGTAAAGTCACCAAAGGTCCTTTTTAAATCATAACTTGTCAAATTTAGTCCTTTGGTGAAAAATGTCAAAAGTTTGAGAAAATTACAAGTTTAGTCCTTCAACTTTGAAATTTGGCAAAATTGGCCCTTGAAAAATTGGAAAATGGCAACATTGGTCCTTATACTTTTGAAGGTTGTCACTTTTAGTCCTTGGAAGAAACTTTGCAAGAGTGGCAGCCTAGGTCCTTGAGTTTTCAGATTTTACACATTGGTCCCTATAGTTTAAAACCTTTTAAATACCAATTTTGGACCCCTGCCCTACCTTGGACCCCTGTCAATTGGCATTATGAACCCCTTCCATTATTACCACTTTCCTGGTCAATCTTGGTTAATATCTTCAACCCGCCAAAAAGTCACCATCTCAACCTGCTTTTACTAGCTTTCCCCATCCCCCTCCTCACCAATCACTCAAAATTGTTCCCTCACCCCCAACTAACTTCCAAACATCATTAAATGCTCCCCTAACCTCCTCACTCAACCTCATTGTCAAAAGCTAGATTTGGCGCCAAAATCAAGTTTAAACGGTGGAGATCATTTCAGGGTCATTCAAGGGCTAGGATTGGTGGGATTTCATCAGAAAGGAGAGAGAAGGAGATTGGGTATAAAAGAAAAGAAAAAGAGGAAGTACCAGGCAGTTTTTTAGTTTTAAAAATTTTAGTTAATGTCGATTTTAGTTTAAATGTTTTAGTTAAGTTGAAACATTGTTAGCTTTTGTTAAATTGTACTTCCTTTAAGTTGTTTTATCAATATTAATCAGTTTCAAGTTCCAATTTCAAGTTATATTATCATTTCACATTGTGTGATCCATCGTTACAATTTTTATTTTCAAAATCTTGTATTCAAGTTCCATAATGCTTATTTTCAAGTTTGTATAAGCTTATATAAGCTAGTGATAGCTTTTTATAAGTTTTAAGTCAAGTTTCAAGTTCTTTTGTAATCGGGTCAACAAAAGTCAACTGGGTACCAAAAATTGAAAAAGGAGCTACAAACGGGTTGATGCGATTATAAAGGGGTTGATTTAGGTTCCGTGGTTGGATTTGATAGGGTATTGGTCTTGTTCACTTTGCTAGCCACATTGGCTATAGGACTTTTGTAAGTCATCTTCAAGTTTTATGCATACTCAATTTCGTAGTTAAACTGGTTCATGTCTGTTTTTAATAGTTGCATTTAGGGTATTTGAACTTATTTGGATCATTATCTTAGGATAGCTTAGAGTTTAGCTCATTTTTACTTGTTAAATAGCAGTTACAGTGGTGTTTGGATTTGCTACCTAAACTGTGTTAGAGCCTTGGTCATTGGTTAAGACTTATTGGTTTATGTTTGTTTAGCTTATATTGACCCAATCTCTGTCTCAATATTGCCTGCAAAACACTCAAAGTCAAAATCAATTTGTTAACTGTTCTATAAGCTCAACTGTTGGATTTTCAGAGAATCAAAAGCTTGTGTTGTGTTTAAAGTTCATAGATAAAGCTTGAAGTAGTTCTATTTCATCATTTTACTTCAACATCAATCCACAAATTTAGTTCTAAAGTCACAAAAGTCAACATTTTAAAATCTATCATAAAAGTCAAAAGCATGAAATTCAGTTTTGAGCCCATCTGAGTTGATTTATCTTGGACTCATTCTTGGTTCAAATCAAGTAAAACTTTGGGATTAAGTACTTCAACTGGTCAAGTTGCTTGTTATCATTTTGTTATATTTTTGGTAATTTTCTAAAGCCTTCAAAAAAGCTTGTCAAACAGGGCTTAAGTGCCCTGTTCATAAGCTCAGTTAACACTGAGTTTTCTCAGCTTATTGCAGAGGTTACACAGAGCTCATAAGAGCTTGTTGTCTGATATAATTTGGTTTAGAAACAGTTAGCCAGGTCTAGTTGAGGTTCCAACCTCTGTTTTTCCATTTTAGCTTATTGAGTAGCTTATGCTCAAGCTCAAAAGTAGTTCCTCACGCTGTTTTAAGCACATATGCTCATATAGTCAAATCTGTGTAATCTACAAATTAGAGGCTTAGGACAGCTGAGATAAGTCACTTTTGAGTACTTATAGCTTATTACAACTGTTTCGAGTTTAGTGCTTGTTTGTGTTCAATAGCTTATTTGAAGTGCTTATTCTAAAGCACTTGGTATTGCAGTCTCATAATCTCACACACAAACCCATGTTTTTCTATTTTTCCTAGATTCAGTATATTATTTTAGAGTTTTCCTGAATTTTTCACATTTTTCTAGGTCAGTTTGCTATTTTTCTTAATTAAAAACAGTTTTTAAGTCATTTTAAATAGCTTTTAATACAATTAAATCAGAAAAAGTTCAAAAAAAATAATTTTTCATTTTTATTAAGTTAAGATAAATATAAAAAGCCAAAAAAGTAATTTTCCAGATTTTTCATAGTTTATTTGGTAATTTTTAGTAATTTAATTAGTTTTAAATAGTTTAAAATTCATAAAAAATAGAAAAATAATCAGAAAAATACAAAAATAGTTTTGAAAATTCTAATTTGATATTTTAGACTTTTCCATTTCAAAATTTTATTTTTCCAGCTTTATTTCCTATTTTCTTGTATTTTAGGTAATTATTAATCAGTTAAAAATAGTTTTTAATTAGATAATTAGTTTTAAAATTAATTTTCTTTTTCCATAAATTTTCTCTTATCATTAGGATTGTAAAAACATCATTTTCATATTTTTAGGGTTAATATTGCTTTAGTTTCATTTTTAATTTGTACGTCGCGTAGATTTTAATTTCAGTTTTATAAAAAACATAAAAACAAAAACATCATTTTAATTATAGTGATAGCGTTTATTTAATAGATTTTATCTTTCTAATTTCCTTTAATTTGCATTTAAGCCGTTGTAATTTGTTGGCTTTTCCTTAGTTATAATCATATTTCAAACCCCTTTTCTGTTCAAACTTCTCGATCACTAAACGTTGATTGATCCATTGCATAGCTCGCTGGGACATAACGACCCGGGGAGACTCTATACTCTCCAGATCCTCATTGATTTCGTGCTTAAGCAGTTTTAAGCTGGTTACGGTCCGCCATTCACAAGTGGCGGGCTTGTGTGATTTAGACTCGACTGTTTGGAACCGATCACGCATTTTCTCCCATGTTTTCTAAACCTCATTAAATCACTTGGGATCCAAAATCTCAAAGGGTTTGATATTTTTGATCGGGGGAGAATTTGTGATTGAATATGAAATTTGATAAAAGGTGATCATTTGATTCAATGTGTCGGCTTCTAATATGTGCTAAACTCTTTCATATATTGATGCACATATTGAGGGGGAGCGAATGCTTTCTTAATGGCTTGTGTGATCGTAAATGTGCTTCAAAAGAACTCTTTCCTCTATGTGATAAAATGATTTCAAATCCTATGCACATATTGAGGGGGAGAATTTACCAAAGAAAATCAAATGGCTTTTTCATAAGAAATTGTGATCAAAGAAATATTTCAAAGTACTCTTGCCTCCATGTGCTAAACAATTTCAAGATCAAATGCACATGTTGAGGGGGAGAATTTCTAAATGATCGAAACTATTAAGGTACAAAATGCTTTGATCTCGTATCACAAGTACCTTGATTGATTTTTCCAAATGATTTTTCAATTGGTTTCGAGAAGGAAAGAACAATACCAAAAGACTGACCAATTTATTTTATGCATGGTGTTATAAGGATGGTTAGGTTAGGTATTCGTTCCCACGATCCCGCTAGAACCGGAGGGATCTACCCAGGGACAATCCACTAGATAGTGTAGAAGTCCTTAGGTATGATGAAAAAAAAAGGAGAAAAATGAGAATATGGGTAGAGTGCGGACTGAGATAGAGCTAGTACTGGAATAAACCCAACAAGGTTCTAGTTATGAAGTCTCGATAAGCACTGAAGGGGTTGAAGAATGAGAAAGAAATGAATGGAAAAAGGGTGAAAAGAAATAGCCCTCCAATAATTCAACCTTAGGGCAGAAACCGGGTTCAATACATATGCTACTGGTGGTTACTAAGGTAACACTGGTATTGAAGACAAGACGTCATGGACCCAGTGACGGACTGCACTAAACTTCCCAAGCTACTCAAGTTCCTCTTAAAAGGGCTTGTTTCATTCTCACGGGAACCGACATAATCTATCGACTTTCTCTTAGAGATTGTTGATATTGAAGAAGGAGACCCTCTCCCTAGTCTCCGGCATAGGAACCAAAAGACTTGCTGTTTCACACAATATGGAAAGTAATAATATATTAAGAGTCCTACGCATTATCCTTGTGGTATTGCCAGAACATCCGAGTGATATGTAAAAGTATTCACAATGAAGATGGAAATCCTTCTAGAGCCAACATCAAACAAGCTCTTGGTGGGTGACATGTGAGATCTTTTCTAAAGGTCAAGCTTGTGACAACTGGATAGAAATGATAGGGCGATTCACTCGTGAATCAACCTTGGTCCAGGATTGAAATTGACGAATACTTTTGGAAAAACCGTTCGATGTGCAAATCTTCTTTTCTCTAGCGCATCGAATGTGTATTCATTTTCAAACACAAAAAGTATCTCTGATTGAAAAAATACTCTTGGAAAAACCATTTGATGTGCAAATCTTCTTTTCTCTAGCACGTCGAATGTGTACTCTTTTTAAATGCAAAAAGTATTTTTGATTGAAAATTGATCTTTCTCATAAAACCTTCGTCATATTGCAAAACTCTTTCTTCTAAGCAATACGCTATTGTTTTCAAATCAATTTTTCATCAATCAGTGAATCGCAATTGCGTTCACTCACTCCATGTTGTCTTCTTTGAGACATTCCGGTTTGAGAACGACTGAGTACTGCGAAAACTTCAAGGAGATTCTCGAATTTACCGATTCGACAGGCAAGACTTAGTACTTGATCAATGGCGAGGAACCGTGGGGTGTACCTCAATTCAACGAAAGTGATCAAAGACACTTTCGATGCGCTTTTTGCTAACTAGCTGGTTGTTTGCGTACATTTGGAAGGTTGCAACGATCGTAATGAGGAGTCAATCCAAAGTCGCATGCTCACAGCATCCACACTTAATTGAAGAAATCATGACTTATGCACATCTACAGAACCTGGCTCGATATATTTTTATACTATGCTTCTGCTACGCTGCTGCAAATATCATGAACTAGTAAAGCTTCCGCTATTCTGATAGAACAATGTCATGATCCAAAAAGTGTGAGCATGTCGGTCAGAAAGTCACAACTTCACATGATGGCAACACAACTATGGATGATCCAGAGAGATTTTCTGTGGCTGGTGATCTCAAAGAAAGCTCGAAGATCATCAAAGATGTGGATCAGTTCAAAGACCTCCACTGAAAGTACAAAATAATCGGACTTTGAAGAATCGCTACAAAAGCACAAAGATTGCTGAATTTGAAGAATTGAAGTCTACAAGCTTGGAACTAAAGACAAAGATAGAATGCTAGGATGCAAAATGTATTTCATGGGGTGACCTCCCTTAGGGGGAGATTGTTAGGAATTGGAAATTCCATATTAAAGTGTCGGTCACCCCAATTATGGTCTACCATATGTTAGCTCGTAGATTTGTAGTTATTTACGTTGTTCAGTAGTTAATTAGTTAGTTTGTAGCGTAGATTAGTTTAGAGCATCACCGTGGAGGAAGGACGGGTCTTTACCCACTGTATACCCCGATCCACAGCCGCCGGAGGTCGTGTAGTCTTGTAACTATAAATACCCCTTCCATCTATGAAAGGGGTGTGGCTTGGAATCTAACCTTTTATTTTTATTGAACCAACTCTCTACCAAGAACACCATCTCTATACTTTCTCTCTCTAAAATGTCTAACATGTATTTCCATCATCCAAGACCACCCGAATCATCAAACACAATAATATTTCGATCCTACATAGATTATCTTTAATAATATGTTTTCCAAACTAAACATCCTAATATCCTTGTGATCATTTGTCTAAACATGTATGTTCTTTGTGTGCTTGCTCTTATTGCTTTTCTTAGTGGTTTGATCCGTGACAATCATAACCACGACCTTGTTACTTGCTTAAACAAACAAACGACACGTGTAGTGCAACCAAGTCTCTTGGGACGACCTTGATTTACCAAAACCTATACTACAACTTGACTAGGGTATACTTGCCCGAATATGTTCCTAGTTAACCGGTAATTCTTGTTTACAAATTTAAAACCCCGATGGAACCCATCAAGTTTTTGGCGCCGCTTCCGGGGACTTGTTTTGCACTTGTTTGCTCGTTTGATTGTTTTCTTGTTTGATTGATTGCTTGTTCGCTAGTTTGTTCTATTGATATATTGATCTTGCTCATGAATGATTGTTTCTTTGCTCTTGTTTGATTGCTCTTGATGTTTGCTCATAATGTTTGCTTGAATGCTTGTTTTTTCTTAAAATCTCTCATTTTCTCAAAATTGCTCAAATGATCTTCGCATCAAAATCAAGTTTTTGATGTTGGGATTTCGTTTCATGTGTTCTAAAAATGCTCGTTTCAATGATTGCTTTCTAAGTGTGCTCGAAAATGTTTGCGAAAAACCCACCAAAACCAACCCGAATCAACCAACCAATCGGTTGTCACTCCAACCGGATCGGTTGGAAGCTTCGTACTTAATAAATCAGCACGAACCGATCGGCCTGCACCCGCAACCGATCCGATTGTGTGTTCTGTAAAAAAAAAATCAGTCCGTTTGTTTCTTGTTTCTTGTGTTTGTGTTTTTTATGTTATGTGATCTCTTGCATGTTTGTGTTTCTTTTTGTTTGTGTTATTATTTTCTATGTTAGTTTTGTATTAGTTTTAAATAGGATTATCTTGTTTTTAGATTATCTTGTTTTGATTTGTGTTACGTGACTAATTGTGTTTGTTTACGTCTATGTGATTGTCGTTTTTCTGTGATAGTGCTTCTATCTGTTTTAAGTGTCGTTTTATGTTCTTGATATTATTCTAGTTAATGTGTGTTTATGTGTCTTATTTAGTTGTGTTTATTTTTGTGTTCGTATGTCCTTGTTTAATTTTATCAATAAATTTTTTGAAATAAAACTTGTGTTTAAAAAAAATGGAAAAACTCCTCCAACCGATCGGTTACCTCCCGTAACCGGTTCGGTTGGAAGGATGGTCACATTCGGTTCATCCCAACCGATCGGTTACACCCCGTAACCGATTCGGCTGGACTAATCTATTAATAAAAAAAAAATTGTTTTCATTTTTTTGTTTTTGTGTGTTTGTGTTTAGATAGAATAAGTTTAAATGTCTTTTTATTTTTGCAAGAGTATTATTTCTTTTATTTGGCTTTTGCATTTTAAGTTTTATTAATATTTTGTACATTGTGAATA
This sequence comes from Chrysanthemum makinoi, assembly GCA_910596185.1. NCBI lineage: Eukaryota > Viridiplantae > Streptophyta > Magnoliopsida > Asterales > Asteraceae > Chrysanthemum > Chrysanthemum makinoi. The sequence goes on along the minus strand of OU343216.1, from coordinate 78,912,054 downwards.
AATAAGTACGTGTTTTTAAAAATAAAAGTGTTTTGAACTTTGTGGGTATGTTCACTGGAAACACTCACGAGACTATAATCTTCATTCCGGGCCACCGAGGGGTTTAAAGGCTTGTTGCATACGCTAAATGCAACCGTGATGCCTACGAAAGTGAGTTTTAGAATTTTACGCGTTTTTGTAGTTTAGTTTATTTTTGCAGATTTAATAAGCTCTTGGAGGAAGGATTGATTGGATTGTTGGTGACGTTATACTCTTGATTGGACATGTTTGAAAGAGAAATCGATTGATCTCACACGCTTATGCTAGCCCTTGCGTAGCATCTTATCATATGGAGTTCGATCGCGATTTCTTGGCCCGGGAGGTTTCGTTTCTCTTAGACCTATAATATCAATTTTCCCTACTTTACATGCTTTGAAGTTTTCGCAATTGTTTATTTTGTTTCTTTGTTATTTTTCCTTTGTTGGCTTGTTGGTAAATTATTTTTATAAATTGACTTCTTTTAATCCCTCGAAAGTAAGGCTCACCCATTGTAAAAAAACTATGTGAGGGGTATAAGGCGGGTCTCCCTGATTCCCTAAAGAAGTTGGGTTTTTAATATGCTTCGTGCACACTTCTCCGCTTCTTTGTGCGTTTCAATGGAGCTACCGAGAACTCGTGGGACAAGAATAAGTCATGTTTGGTTTTTTTTTAAACAAAAAAATAATAATAAAAAAAATATAAAAAAATAAATAAAAAAGAAAAAGAAAAACGAGTCGTAACTATTTTATTTTTCAAAGTTTTCTCGTAGTAATAATTTAATAGCAATATTTTTTTTAGTCGTTAAGTTATTTTTCTTTTTTGTGCTTAACTTAAGTGTGGGGGAAATATTATTGTGAAAAGCCAAACTAGTTTTTAAAATCCAAAATTTTTGGGCCAATTTTTAAAATTTTGTGAACTTGTTTGCCCTTTTGATCTAGTTGTTTTCGCGCTTATAGGATAATATATTAGAATAACTGGATCAGCCCACTGGTGAAATCGGTAATTTTTTAAAAACTTGAGATGTGTCCCGATTAATATTGCAATCCATTCTGGGATCGATGACATCTGCTAGCACATTTTATAGCCCTTCCACTAAATTGTGAGGATTTGAGCCTGTTTCATGTATAGCATACATATTTTATGCTTGAAATCTTTTTGCTATGAGTGTGCCGGTGATTTTATTTATTCTAGAACTTGTACTTGCAAATCATTACCAGACCGCAGTAAGATCACATTCGTGTGATATAAGTGTATATGCGTGATAAAGAGGCAACCTTAGGAATAAAACCAAATGGTCTTCCGTTTACATCTAATGATATATTAGCTAACCACATCGGTTAGTTAACTACCCTTATATGGACCCATTTGTAGCGCTCATCTTTAGCGCTAGATACCCTTAGTTACACCTTCTGAGCCATCCTTTTCATTTTTGTTAAATCCAGAAAAATACAAAAATATTTTTCACTTTAAACCTTAGCCATACCCTTGCCAAAGTCTAAATGGTTGGTTGCTAGTTACATGGTATGATTGGATTGTTTTTTATGATTATGAGTTAGCCGCACTTTTCCATTCATGTGTGCCATTTCAACGAAGATGAAGGTGCGCAACTCCATATTTGTATTTTTGTGGTGTATGCTTATACGAAGTGTGGGGGAGACGTGATGTATGTGAAAAAAAAATCATCGAAAAAAAATCATCAAAAAAAATGAAATAAAAAAAATATATGTGATGACAATTATAGTCAGTGTACTTTATTATTATGAAGATGAAGGAAGATGAAGTATGTTTGAGATATCGATTAGCCAATGTGCTAAGACGTGATATATATATTTGGTGATTGATATGTGAAGAGAAGATTGTAACTATAATCATTTTCGGGTTTGTGGTTTGTTCGGTGACTAGCAACATAGGTATTAGACTTGACTTTATTTTTATTTTAACACCAATTTCATAAATAATTGTCACACCCCCAAAATATCGCAGCGGAACGATAGTGTCTTTGGGGTATGACGTCATAGCACAAAGCATGGATACAGAAAACGACCTCTAAAATGAGACGTTTTGAAAAGTTTACCATTCGATTAAATAAAGTTAAAGTTTACAAAAACATGAGATCCCAAAGTTTGATAATACATAAAGGGTTACAAAACATGTCGAATGGTAATTGATAAAAACACAAGACTCCAATGTATGCCATGTGACCCAAAAGCTCCATGAAATGCTATCGCCTTACGAACTGAGATAAACATGCTAAAAGTGTCAACACAAAGGTTGGTGAGTTCATAAGTTTGTTGAAAATGATTTGAAAAAGTCTCTAAAGAATGTTGATGCAGCAAAGGCACTATAAATCCATTCAGTTCCGAGTTCCGGCCATACAAAACTCGCAACCTATGTGTTCACAACCCATTGCCTAAAATAGAATTGTCAATCTTGTTTGTAAGTAGGACATATGTGCATACGATATATACATGTAATTAATGCAAAGAATCACGCCAAGCCCTAACCTCTTGACAAGTCTACATTGTTTGTTGTGTCTCATTGAATACAGATTATATTCACCCCAGATCAAGTCATCAGGGACTCAAGGGTGGGCCACCGATAGTACTATCAATACCTCTCCGCCGGCTCCCGCAGAGTTAACAGTTGCTAAAGTATGTATGTTGAAGCATAATTGATAACAAGTTTAACACATTAAGGCACATATCGCAATAAACCACACATAATGTCCAAAGAGTATAAGAAGTATAGTGTAACACAATTTTATAATGGTTTGAGTATTCGCAAGAGTAAAACAAGTATTTAAGCATGGATCTCCCCCAAAGAGTTTGTAAGAATTTAAACGAGTAAAAGCGGGTATGAACTCACCTGGTATGATTGATATGCTAACAAAATGAAGTGCACGAAAATGAGGCTCGGAAACTATCCGCGACCTAAAATGAATGATGTGCTCTAATATAAGTCATGAAACAATGTCGTGCATGCAAATCCATATGTAATCTATACCACTTGTACGTTTTTGAAAATAGAATTTATCGTCGAAACATATGTTTATGACATCTCGTCATGTTTATAAAATACTTTACAAGTATATATACGTTGAATCAACATCTTACGATAATCGTTTTGTGATTTATCAAGAATTTACAGCTTTTCGTCGCAAAACAATATACTTTGATAATTTGTGAAAGTGAATAAACGGCCTTGAAAAGCTAGTCGTAAAATGGTGCACATCGAGTGTTAGGAAACGAACTCGACGGTTTTGGGAAGCTTGTATCATTATCTCAAAGTTTTAGCATTTAAGTTTTCATCCTAGAGGTCTCGATCATGGAGAAAAATATAGGTAAAGTATGGTACTTGTGTCCAAAATATCGTTTTAGGGTGGTTTCCGACAAAGTTTAAGTGACCGTATTTTATTCATTACAACTCCGCTTGACGAATGGTTGGACATTTTGGAAAATAGGCTAGGAAAACTTACTTTTACTAGAAGACATCATTTTATGAAAAGTACTACATCATTGTTAAAAACGACCCTCAACATGGTCCTTCGTTGCCGTAATATTTGTCTAATAGAAATATATTAGTTTTTCTTATATAATATAGTTACGGCAACTTTGTATAAACACGTGTAATTTAATCGTTACAAGTCCGCTTTCTACGTTTTCTACATCCTTAGATTCATATTAAAGTATACTAATATATTTTTGATAAGTCGACACATTTCATAACGCTTAAGCCTCATTTTTGACTCGTAAAAAGTGATATTAACATGCTGAAATTTCTGAAATTAATAGTTTTCGTCGTCAAACTTTAAAATAGCATAACTTTTCGTTTAGCTCGTTTTAACCCGTTCAAGCGCCACGTTTTTGTTTTAAAGTGCATTTTCTAAATATCTAGGCCAATAATTTTACTCACTGTCGAAATTTCCAGAATTCAAAAATATGGACAGACCCTTAATTAAACTTGTCGAAATGAGTTTTTCTCGCGCAAAACCTATTCTAACCAATTCAAAACAACTCGAAGCTATTCTAATCCTACCATACACCTTCTTAGGGTGTCATGGGTTCCTAGACATCACCAAAAGTGATATGTTTCAAGGAGTAATTATAGGATGACATATATATATATATATATATATATATATATATATATATATATATATATATATATATATAACTCTTAAAAACAATGAAAAAGTGGTATAAACATCCATAAGACTTGCATGTTTTTCTCAAATATGATGAAATGAACATAAAGTAATTATGAATTATGAAAATGAATATGAGATGCTTACTAGTTAACTTGATGAGGTTAATGAACAAAGGTTTAATCCTAATCACCCAAGGTTTTTATTTCAAAACCTAAACTAAGTGTGTAACTAGATTGTGAATAAAACGTTTCTAGAAAATTTTTGGTGATCCTCCTTGGTCTTCTATGGTGGTCGGTTTTTGTGCAAGAGAAAGAGAGGATGGATTTTCTTTTCACACTTGGTATAATACTTGTATGTGTTTTGTTAGGATAAAATGAATATAAGTTAGATATTAGCTAGATATTATGGATGAGATTGGTGTGACTCATTCCCCTTGTCGACAAGGGGTATGAGTTAGCTAGTGTATACATTTTTTTTTAATTAAGTATTTAAGTGTAGTATAATGTATAATTATTTAAGAATAATTAGTAACTTGTAATTTATTTAAGCATTTTGGGTAGCGTTAGTTAAAAATAAATTTTAACGGAGCAAAATAAAATATGTTGAAGTCATAAAAATTATAAAAATACATTTCTTGCAAAATTTGAGTGAAATAATAATAATTATCGTAGTAGTATTTAAAACCGTCGTAATTATATAAATATAACAATTTATATACAAAATAAATTTAAAACACTGGGTAAACTCATAATATTATTTTATAATCTTAATATAAGTATAAAAATATGTCGGGATAATTTTTGGAAGTATCGGATCAATTGTTCAAAATAATTAATTACGTGATAGCGTTTATTTACTATGAAATTATGCGTTTAATGTGAAATGCAAAACCATGCATGAACTAATATGATGAATATTGAGTTTGAGAAATGACCGGAAATTGAGAATTGTGACATTCTTCCCATGTCTGCGGAATCACGTCCTCGTGATTCAATTGATGATACTTAAAAGGTTTCGCGAAATCAGGGTGTATGGTCAAAAGTGCTTATGCCAAAACTTACCCGTCTAGGTTTCTTATCTAATGAGGCTCACTGAATCTGAAGAATACAGTGGATCACTTAATGGTCTAGGGAAAACGCATACGAGTTACGCATTGCGGGCTGCCTCGGTCCCCAAATAGAATGCTTGAGCTCGGGGTGGTGATATTGAGTACTGGTTGGGTTATTTCCTTCTATTGCTAGAGCTAGGTGCTGGTTACCCTGTAGTTGTCCCTGTGTTCCATTCAACCTAGGACAATTATTCCGGTAGTGATTCGGCATTGCACTCGAAGCAAGTCCTTTGATTATTCCTCATGTTACCCACATTTGGTGTTACCGTGTTCTACACTTTACTCTTTAAGATGGCCGTATCGATTGCAATTTGTACACGCAGGCTTGGTATTCGGATGATGATAAGCACATTTAACACATTTGGGATGTGTATCCGATACTCTCTTTGTTCAGTTCACAGTTGCCACAAAACTCTTGCCTTTTGTTGTTGCTGCTACCACGCCCATCTGCCTATTCGACCCACTCGCTTCCTTCCTCTTGTCACTACTTTTCAAAGTACCATTTCTAACCATCTCGCTGCATCGTGGTTCCGGCCCTCAGATTGCACTTTGTATTGTAGACGGCTCTGTTGTTTTCACAGTTCCACGGATTTCAGGCACAAGACCATATATGTACCTCGCGATTCTCTTGGATTCAGGTGTAACCAGATGAGGAACTAGTCTGGCTAATTCATGGAATCGGTCTGTAGGCTGCGTGACCCCCTCATCATGGAGTGGTGATAAAGTTCATCTTCCGGCCTGCATTTCATTGTCCGGCAGTACTCCTCTTCAATAACTCCTTAAATTCGTCCCATGTCATACCTATAGCTGCTTCTCTGCCCCTAGCATGTAGCTGTGTGTTCCACCATGTCAATGCCTCTCCTCGATAGCAAGCAAGCAGATACTTCACCCTCCGATGCGCGGCACAATTGTCTGATGTCGACACTGACTCTGTCTTCTCTACCCATCGAGTATACGCCAAATCACCTCCTATACCATCAAACTCCACGGGTTTGCATGATGAAAATTCCTTATACGTGCATCCAGTTCTGTTGTTGTTGGTGGTGGTGGTGGTGTTGTTATTGTTGCCACTGCCAACTACATTTTTGGTGTCGCCATTCCTTCCGTGGTTTCGAGTTATTCATATGGTTTCCAACTTGTGTGACAATAGTGGGAAGCAAGATTTGAAGTTGTTGAGCGGTGATGGCGGCAAAATCGTGGTTTCCGCCGTTGTTGTCATTGTTACCCATGTCACGACTGTCTTCTCTACCTCCATGCTCACCTGTCCTTCCACCCCTTGGCGCCGCACCACCTCGGCTAGTGCCGAGTGTTACCTCTTTGGTTCCATGATCTCTGCAAGGAAAGGACCGTTGAGTTCCCAAAGTCTATACTTAACATCCTCAAACATAATACCACGCCACAAATTGGTTCCTAAGTGTGCCCTACACCGATCTACGATGTGTCGCATATGTCCATGGGTTGTGACGCATTTATACTTATGTTGGCCACCATAATTATAATTGCCTCATTTCACACGTGTACATACCACCAAGCATACATGTCTCGGCGATTGATGTTACTGAAATAGGTAGCCATTCTATCATCCGATTCTAAATGGTGGAGGAGGAATTTAGGGTAGGTATCTAGGGAGAGTCGGTGCACAGAAATTCCTTTAGGTGCTAAAGTCACGATGAGGTTTAGTCGCCGCAGCTTCCCAAAGTATCCTCAAGAGAACTCCCATCCTCGGGCAAAATCATCAAATCTATACAGCTATATAGTAACACTTATTTAGCTAGATCTCGTGTCTCATCAAACAAGAACTGTCACGAGATCAAGTTAGATAAGTGCTCATTACTGAGCTCCATATTTTGATGACTTGACTAGATTTTGGGACTTCCCTATCGGTACAAGGAAACCACGTTATCCAATGAGGTGGGTCTAGAAGAAATTTTTCGAAAACATATGCACGAAAGTGTGTAAGGCGATAGGAAAAGAAATGATCGACGTGAAAGCGGTTATAGTCGAGGAACTAAAATGCAACCTAGTTCTCTATAACCAAGTCTCTGATACCAATCTGTCACACCCCCAAAATATCGCAGCAGAACGATAGTGTCTTTGGGGTATGACGTCATAGCACAAAGCATGGATACAGAAAACGACCTCTAAAATGAGACGTTTTGAAAAGTTTACCATTCGATTAAATAAAGTTAAAGTTTACAAAAACATGAGATCCCAAAGTTTGATAATACATAAAGGGTTACAAAACATGTCGAATGGTAATTGATAAAAACACAAGACTCCAATGTATGCCATGTGACCCAAAAGCTCAATGAAATGCTATCGCTTACGACCGAGATAAACATGCTAAAAAGTGTCAACACAAAGGTTGGTGAGTTCATAAGTTTGTTGAAAATGATTTGAAAAAGTCTCTAAAGAATGTTGATGCAGCAAAGGCACTATAATCCATTCAGTTCGAGTTCCGCCCATACAAAACTCGCAACCTATGTGTTCACAACCCATTGCCTAAAATAGAATTGTCAATCTTGTTTGTAAGTAGGACATATGTGCATATGATATATACATGTACTTAATGCAAAGAATCACGTACCAACCCTGAACCTCTTGACAAGTCTACATTGTTTGTTGTGTCTCATTGAATAACGAATTATATTCACCCCGGTCAAGTCATCGGGACTCAAGGGTGGGGCGTCACCGATAGTACTATCAATACCTCTCCTCCGGCTCCCCAGGAGTTAACCAGTTGTTAAAGTATGTATGTTGAAGCATAATTGAAAACAAGTTTAACACATTAAGGCACATATCGCAATAAACCACACATAATGTCCAAAGAGTATAAAAAGTATAGTGTAACACAATTGTATAAATGGTTTGAGTATTCGCAAGAGTAAAACAAGTATTTAAGCATGGATCTCCCCCAAAGAGTTTGTAAGAATTTAAACGAGTAAAAGCGGGTATGAACTCACCTGGTATGATTGATATGCTAACAAAATGAAGTGCATGAAAATGAGGCTCGGAAACTATCCGCGACCTAAAATGAATGATGTGCTCTAATATAAGTCATGAAACAATGTCGTGCATGCAAATCCATATGTAATCTATACCACTTGTACGTTTTTCAAAATAGAATTTATCGTCGAAACATATGTTTATGACATCTCGTCATGTTTATAAAATACTTTACAAGTATATATACGTTGAATCAACATCCTACGATAATCGTTTTGTGATTTATCAAGAATTTACAGCTTTTCGTCGCAAAACAATATACTTTGATAATTTGTGAAAGTGAATAAACGGCCTTGAAAAGCTAGTCGTAAAATGGTGCAAATCGAGTGTTAGGAAACGAACTCGACGGTTTTGGGAAGCTTGTATCATTATCTCAAAGTTTTAGCATTTGAGTTTTCATCCTAGAGGTCTCGATCATGGAGAAAAATATAGATAAAGTATGGTACTTGTGTCCAAAATATCGTTTTAGGGTGGTTTCCGACAAAGTTTAAGTGACCGTATTTTATTCGTTACAACTCCGCTTGACGAACGGTTGGACATTTTTGAAAATAGGCTAGGCAAACTTACTTTTACTAGAAGACATCATTTTATGAAAAGTACTACATCATTGTTAGAAATGACCCTCAACATGGTGGTCCTTCGCCGTAATATTTGTCTAATAGAAATATATTAGTTTTTCTTATATAATATAGTTACGGCAACTTTGTATAAACACGTGTAATTTAATCGTTACAAGTCCGTTTTCTACGTTTTCTACATCCTTAGATTCGTATTAAAGTATAATAATATATTTTTGATAAGTCGACACATTTCATAACGATTAAGCTTCATTTTTGACTCGTAAAATGTGATATTAACATGCTGAAATTTTTGAAATTAATAGTTTTCGTCGTCAAACTTCAAAATAGCATAACTTTTTCGTTATAGCTCCATTTTAACCCGTTCAAGCGGCCACGTTTTCGTTTTAAAGTTTATTTTCTAAATATCTAGCCGAATAATTTTTACTCACTGTCGAAATTTCCAGAATTCAAAAATATGGACAGACCCTTAATTAAACTTGTCGAAATGAGTTTTTCTAGCGCCAAACCTATTCCAACCAATTCAAAACAACTCCGAAGCTATTCTAATCCTACCATACACCTTCTTAGGGTGTCATGGGTTCCTAGACATCACCAAAAGTGATATGTTTCAAGGAGTAATTATAGGATGACATATATATATATATATAACCCTTAAAAACAATGAAAAAGTGGTATAAACATCCATAAGACTTGCATGTTTTTCTCAAATATGATGAAATGAACATAAAGTAATTATGAATTATGAAAATGAATATGAGATGCTTACTAGTTAACTTGATGAGGTTAATGAACAAAGGTTTAATCCTAATCACCCAAGGTTTTTATTTCAAAACCTAAACTAAGAGTGTAACTAGATTGTGAATAAAACTTGTCTTGAAAATTTTTGGTGATCCTCCTTGGTCTTCTATGGTGGCCGGTTTTTGTGCAAGAGAAAGAGAGGATGGATTTTCTTTTCACACTTGGTATATTACTTGTATGTGTTTTGTTAGGATAAAATGAATATAAGTTAGATATTAGCTAGATATTATGGATGAGATTGGTGTGACTCATTCCCCTTGTCGACAAGGGGTATGAGTTAGCTAGTGTATACATTTTTTTTATTAAGTATTTAAGTGTAGTATAATGTATAATTATTTAAGAATAATTAGTAACTTGTAATTTATTTAAGCATTTTGGGTAGCGTTAGTTAAAAATAAATTTTAACGGAGCAAAATAAAATATGTTGAAGTCATAAAAATTATAAAAATACATTTCTTGCAAAATTTAGTGAAGTAATAATTATCGTGTAGTATTTACGAAAACCGTCGTTATTATATAAATATAACAATTTATATACAAAATAAATTTAAAACACTGGGTAAACTCATAATATTATTTTATAATCTTAATATAAGTATAAAAATATATCGGGATAATTTTTGGAAGTATCGGATCAATTGTTCAAAATAATTAATTACGCGATAGCGTTTATTTACTATGAAATTATGCGTTTAATGTGAAATGCAAAACCATGCATGAACTAATATGATGAATATTGAGTTTGAGAAATGACCGGAAATTGAGAATTGTGACAATAATCTCATGCCTTATCCATACCCTTTAATCACCCGAAGCCTGTCGTTATAACCCGAATAAAAGCCCTCTTTAGATGTTTACCCTTGGTGCTTACGCCACGTCGGTGGAGTTTTGTTTCTTGTACAAGCCTATGGTAATATTTAGATCATGACTGAGCAATATGAGTGTACTATTCCTTAATACTATCCATCACTAAATAAATTGAGTGTTGAGTGAATTATACTTCATTCCCTTTTCGTGAGGTGCTTAGCCATGTTATCAAGCGAGAAAATCCATGGGGTACTGTCAAACATCTCGATTTTTCCTCTAGAAGCTTAAAACGATGAATCTTATCTTGTACTTGTACTTGGTAGATTTGCATCATATTTTATTAATCATATTTCATGCACCATGTGGGATTTATTTTTCTTATTTCTAGATTTGCTTGAGGGCAAGCAAACCCTTAAGTGTGGGGGAGTTTGCGCTCATTTTTCGCTTGTTTATATATATATATATATATATATATATTTTTTAAATTTAAAAAGCCAAAAATATTCTATTTTTAAATATTTTCTTTTCGTTTTGTCATTTAGGTTTGTCTTTTAATTTTTCTTTTCTTAGATTTGCTTGAGGGCAAGCAAAGTTTAAGTGTGGGGGAATTTGATAACGCTCAAATTGTGTATATTTTTAGTAGCGTTATCCGTGCTTTTATGTGTGTTATTTGGCTATAATCATATGCTTTTGATGCTTAATCGTATCAAAGTGTGTTTGCAAGTTTATTTGTAGCCAAGTACAGGAAAGTGGAGAAAAAGATGGAAAAAGAAGTAAAACACGAAGATTTCTCCATGTATGAAGAATTCCCTACAAAAGCAAGACTTGTGGAGTATATTCGAGAAGGTAAAGTCATCAAGTTAGTGGTCCAAAGACTCAAGAATGAAGTTCAAGAAGGGAAACGAGAAATAAATGAAGAAATGAAGCTAAAACGAATACATATTGGAAGACTCGTTGTTCCCGACACACCTTCACCATTTTGGCCATAACTTTTGTATACGGAATCCGTTTGACCCCCCCCCCCCCGGTTCGCGGCCACATAAAGCTAAGAGAAATATCAACAAATTTGGATTTTGACATTTTCTCCAACCATTCGGTTGAAGCCTGCAACCGGATCGGTTGGAGCCCAACCGAAACGGTTGCTCAATCGATCTCCCAAGTCATTTTTAATGCAATATTAAGTGTCATTAAGCCCTATGTACATATGGTCCTAATAACTCCTAAACCTGCTACTTTATGACACTTTGTGCCCAAGAAACTTACTTGGTGGCTAAAGGTGGCTTCTACCTATAAATAAGACCATTTTGGGTTAGTTTTGTGTGTGTAATTCTAGCCTCCACCCTTAAGGATGAATTTCCACCAAATTTATCTCCAAAGACCACAAACCTCTGCCATTTCCAGAAGTATGCATGGTTAGAAGTTGTAGCTGATTAGAGGCTTGAAGGAGTGCTATAATCCTTCACCCTTGCCTAATGTAATCTTACTTTGGGTAAATCCTTGTTACTTTTATGATGTTGAATGTTATTGTTCATGTTTGGTTCTTTGATTGTGTTGATTATGTGATTCTTGTGAATGTTTTCTTGATACTTGTTTATTTCATATGAGAACTTGTGATAAAAGGATGTTTGGATAATTGTGGTGTTTGTTTGGAATATGTTGATAACATCATATTTGGTTGAATTGGAACTTGTTCTTGTTTATTGTTTTGGTTGATCATTGTTGAGTTCAATGGACGAAAGTATTCTTAACAATGGTTAGTTCCAATTCATTAGTCGACGAATGATTTTGGTCTTGTACTTTGTGACGATTGTGCAAGATAATTAATAAACATAACAAGTAAAGGTTTAATTTGGATTAAGGCCGAAAGGAATCTTTTGAATATGGGTTCTCATTATCTTTCAAGTAAATGGAACTTTACAAATTAATAACATCAAAGTATAAGGGCGGAAAGGATTATTATCTCCTTTGTTGTTGGTTTAAAGATTAGCTCAAGTGACATGACCATTTGATTGAGGCTTATGTATATTTGATTTATAAAACACTAAACTATTATTATGGGTTTTATAGTTCATATAAATTATCTTTAATAATATGTTTTCCAAACTAAACATCCTAATATCCTTGTGATCATTTTTCTAAACATGTATGTTCTTTGTGTGCTTGCTCTTATTGCTTTTCTTAGTGGGTTGATCCGTGACAATCATAACCACGACCTTGTTACTTGCTTAAACAAACAAACGACACTTATAGTGCAACCAAGTCTCTTGGGACGACCTTGATTTACCAAAACCTATACTACAACTTGACTAGGGTATACTTTCCCGAATGTGTTCCTAGTTAACCGGTAATTGTTGTTTACAAATTTAAAACCCCGATGGAACCATCAGTCTCTCTACCTCGGGTCACCCGAGCCAAAGCTGCATCAGTCATAAGATCAAAACTCCTAGCCAACCTCCCAATGACGTGAGCCCCCTCCAAAGGACTCCTAGATGAAAACCCCTTAGCACCAACACCCATAAATCTCGCCAAATAGAAGGGAACATCGATGTGGTTCCCCCTTCCATGCCCTGCATTAGCTAAAGATCATCCATAGTCATCTTTTCACATGTCTTGCTCTAATCAGAGCAAGTAGGCTGCACCACCGACGAATGGGCTCCTCAACATTACGTAGGATGGTGGGCTCTTTGAATCATAACCATCCATGACAGCAATTTGGTTGAAATAAACAAGAAGGTCTGAGTCTCATCCTTCTTTCTCCAACAAGTGTGATAGAACCGAAAAGCTTCTCATTCCATTTCCTCCTCGGTGTATAAACCCATCCTCATAGTAAACTGCCTAAGATTAAAATTCTCCTAACGCCCCAAGTGGAAAACATTGACTCCACGTCATCATCCACAATATCGTACGAAATTCCACGCTAGCAAGGAATTTCACGGACGACTCGGAATGACCTTCCGTGATCCGAATAGCTTCAACCATGCATTACACGTGATTCCCCCATTACACGCAGAACTTAATTTTGCAAAACTTCCTTAATTTCCTACTAGCTTTCCCGTTTGCCAAACTACCAAATGCATCAAAATCAAGTGCTTCGGGTTGACTGATATTCTTCCCCTTAATTTCTCATACTCTTCCACGCACAACTGCCTAATACCAAAGATCAGGGTGTGCCAAGAACCTAAACCAATTTGTGGGATTGTTTGCACCTGAAAATAAGACAAATAACCAGTGTTGTAAATATCGCTTGGCGGTCCCTCGGCGATCGACCACCGCCAAGCGCCATATCAGTCTTGGCGGCGATATATCAATGATATAACGGAGACCCTAAATTATAAAGAAATTAATTTTTTATAGGTATTTATATATTTTATATACATATTTATAAATATTTATTAGTTTTATTGTTATATTTAATATTTTTAATTATATATTTTATATAAATATTACAAATTTTACATTGTATATGCATTTAGTTATGTATTTCCCACTCTTAACCAATATTTGACCGATATTCGATATGACCGACGATTTGATATTTGACCGATATTTAACCGATATTTAACCGATATTTGACCGATATGACCGATATAACCGATATTGACCGATATTTGACCGATATTGACCAACCGATAAGTAAAATATCGTATCGGTGGACTTTTACAAAGCGATATATCACTGATATATCGGCCACAAGACCATATTTACAACATCGAAATAAATGTAGCGCATCTATCGATGTCAAGTTAGGCGTAACCAAAACAAGAGTTACTGTAATTAGGTAATTTCAAAGGTTTAAGTAGCTAAATCAAACTCCGCTACGCCAGTAGTTATAGATTTTAATGGTTACGACGTACTAAACCCCCGTTACGCCAGAATTCCCCAAACTCAACACTCGAGATGTTCCAATTAAGCAATAGATTCACGGAACCATCAATTTTTCAAGTGGTAAAAAGTTTTAAATTTTTAACCTATTAGTTTGAGGACCAGCCTAACCCACTAGGTTTTGATTGACCCAAAACCCAATTTAAATAAAGTCAAAACACCCAAATCGAACCATAGTGATAGGACATGAATCAAAATAACATGGGGAAATCATCATAATCATCAATTAATCAAACTAATAGCAATAATTTACTTAAATCGGCAAGATCCCTAAAATATTAAAATATAAACCCTAATTGAAATAATTGACATAAAAAATCAAAAAGAGTATTGATAGATCTTACCAGCCATGAAGAATGATTGGATGAAGAGATTTGGATGAAAAAAAAAATTGGAGAAAAATTTACTGTATGGGGTAGGCGGTTAAAATGTATGTGTAAAACCTAGTTTTTATTCCGTATAAGGTTTTATATCACAAGATAGTTACCAAGTAATTTATTAATAGTTACGTCGTAACTAATATTTTCCGAATATTAGATGGTTGTGAAAGGGTCACGTCATAATCCTAATAATGGTTACTGAATTAAATTTTTAATTTTAATTAAAGATTTAATTTTTATAAATCTGATTATATAGTGGTTACGCTGAATTCTAAAAAGAGTACGTAACTAATTAGTCAAAAGATTTTATAATAATTTTAATTGATTGAAATATGGTTACGTCGTAACCCATGAAAGGAGTTACGACGTAACTAATAGCATCAGAGGATAAATGTTGTATAATTTCAATAGGAGAGATTTAGAAACATACCTAATGGAAGTGCTCAAATCTCTTAATGAGGTGAATATGAAATACCTTAGATCTTTCATTAACGTCGTTCCTACAATGTTTCAAAAAGCCGATGTGCTATTTCATCCTGCTTTTAATATTTATAAAACATAGATAACTTAGGATAGACACATACTAACTATGGAAAATCTCATGTAGTAAAGCCTTAGGTAAATCAGTATCGCCTCCAAGAGAGTTGTGACCTTGAAAGAACTAAGATGATTAGAAATGACATTGATAATATTTTGGTATGACAAAGTTATTATAATCCATCCATATGCTATTAACTTATTTCTTACATGCATAGAAATTTAGGGTAAAGAGATAGATAAACTAAGCTTAACAAAGAATAAAAATATGAACCTGATTCTCGATATGAAGATTCAATACAATGGTTAATTATCACCGCATCCTTTGGTCGATTCGTCATGGCCTATGGTTTCTTAGATTCCTCACCAGAGAGAGGTCACCCGATCATTCAAGAACCTAATAGCGGCCATTAAGCACCAAATCTACTAGATCTAGACGGGAAACCCGTTAGGAACTTAGATTCCCCTAACCTTAAATACCTCTACTTGATAGGTGATCATTTGGTCAATTCTTATCACTAAGAGTGGTTGTATCTATGGCCATTCCTTCCATTCGCTATCTATCGATCAACATGGTCATATTCCTCCACCCTTTAGATACTACCAAGCTTATATACACCAAGGCTAGCTGATCTATGAAAAGACTAGCAAATGTCTATAAAGAATTATAGAGAATAACAATAACATAAATACAAACTTTAATTAATGATATGAATTCATAGTATAAGTTCTAGAAAAATATAAAAAGAATCCAAACTCGAATACAAAGAAAATCATAGACGAGGACTTCGTTATTTAGTGCTCCTAAACCATGCTTCTTCTTTCAGTTTTGATCTCCCCAAACCCTAGAAGGTTTGGGAAATGAGATACATAAACCGGTGAAACCATCACTATATATAGGCTTCCAACTAGTTACTACAACCTATTAGGCGCTACCGTAACTTCTTTCAATTTTGTGCTTATCCATGGTTACGGATAACCCCGAGCTGAGGGTTACGCCAGATCTTTAAATCCTGTATTACTCCATTACATTGTAGCCTAAGTTGAAGACTACCGCCTTTGTCAATTTAGTGCTTTATCGCTTGTTACGGCATAACCTACAGGGTTACATCAGAGCCTTCTGTAATCTTTAGTTGCGTAGAACTTAATCACGGTTACCGAATAAGAGACAATCGATCAATAGGGCTTGAAACGCCCAATTGCGCCTTCCTTACTCGAATGGTTCCTAAAATGAAATAATAAGGAATAAGGATTAGTATTTTACTCCAAATGTGATGATATCGGGGGAAATTAACGCTTAGAAACTCAGGACTATTTGATGTTATCAGAATTCGTATGGATAGATAAATAGTATGAAGCAATAAGTAAAGTAAGTAAAGAAAGCAAGTAATGTAAAAGGATAGAAAGTAGCGACACAAGTGATTTATAGTGGTTCGGCTACAAGGACACCTTTCATGACCTACTCCACTCTCCGAGTTCCCCACTCGAGAGTTCAAGCACTATGTTAACAAGCTCCTTCAACTTGACGGAGAAGCCTCACAACGTCGCTTACAGTTTTTCCGATACAAAGCTAAATACCGAGTTCTTCCACGAGGTAGAACTAAAACTTTACACAACTATTACACAACAACTATGTGAAATATGAATTACAAGATATGCTACAGAAATCTTGTGGATGGACAAATCAATTAAGGACCCTTTGCTTGGATGACTTGTAGAATAGCGTGATCTCACCTTTGTGAAGGACCTATATGAGAATCACTACAAAAGATAGAAGAACTACTAAAATGATCAAATGATCAGAGGTTAGAAGAGTGAGATAATATATGAGAGAGTTTGTAAGAAGAAGGGTGAGAAACAATGAAGAAATGGCTTACTATTTAAAGGCACAAAAGCTTCTCGTCTCGACGGTTCCCGGATCCTCACCAGAGGGATCCGCTAGTGTAAATCCGGATCCGGCGGGCCCGGGTCGAGAATAGTCCTGGATGGTTGAAACCGGGTTATGCGTTATGGGTTATGAGCCATGGGTCATGGGTACCCAACAAGATACAATATATCTGTAAAATGGGTCATGGGTCTTGGGTCATGGGTCATGGACATTAGGCTAGTCCCAATAGTAGATTTCAAATCGGTTGAGCAACGTTTTTTTCGACACTCGACCGATGTTAACATCGGTTACAACGATTGTGGACATCGGTTGCCACATCGGTTGATGTGCATAAAAAATGCAAATCGGTTCAAATTTTGACCGAGGTTAAACCACACATATTCCATGCAATTTTGAACGTTGGGGTTTGAAACAAAAATATTTGACCGTTTGGTCATTTAAACTTTTAAAAAAAAAAAACATTTTTAACCACTCTATAAATACCAACTTCACCTCAAACACAATTCACCACTCACCATTTCTCATCTATATTCATTTGAATCTAATTCTCATCCAAGTTCAAAATGTCAAAGAAAAATACCCCACAATCAAAAAACCGACGATCCCGACTACCCTAAAACGCCCCGAATATGAATTTCTCGCTGGAAAACAACTTCGAGTTAACCGGAATAACACCACAACAAAACCGGCCTATTCGCCTTCATCCACAAATTTTTGAATATCAATCACAACTAGCCCAACCAAATCAACACCAAAACCCGTTTTACATTAACCGTCCTTTTGTCCCACCGCAACGCCCTTACACCGACAGGTAAGAACCTAGTGGGTCATCGATTCATCCAAACATGGACTTCATTTATCCTTCTCAAATCAGATCAACCTTATTCCCGATTCGAAGTACTAATCTTGACATGAATTTGGAAGATTATTTGCCGAAGTATAATACACAAAACTACCAAAGTCAAGATGCCGATGATGGGAATTGGGTCACGGTTCGCACTACGGTTCGTATTCATGATTCCATTCCCGTTGAAGATTACGATGATGAAAAAACCACTTCCTGAAGAAATGTCCCCATCAAACCAAAGCAAAACATCGTGCCTCAAAGGCTGACAAAGGCAAGAAGCCAAAACACAAGCCGAAAGAAGCATCGCTGAAGCATGGACAAAGGCGGAAGACGTCATGCTTTGTAAAGCTTGAGTTTATATGTCGAAAACTCGGCGAGGAAACGAACCGCTTCAAGTTTTAGGAGTTAGTGATAGACTACTTTAAAAAGGAAACTGGCTCAAACCGAACCTATGACTCCATCACTACCAAATGGAAGAGTAGGATTCGTAATAGGGTTGGTAATTATTGTGATATCATGGAGAATATCAAGAATAACCATGGAAGCGTGAGAATGATATATAGACACACTTCAAAAGCTTTTAGAGAATATCGTGATGACGCACGGTCATGATTTCACTTTGAGGAGTGTTGGGAGGTTTTAAAGGGTCATGCCGCTGAAGGACACCGAGATGCCGCTTTCCAAACGAATAATCGGAAGAAAACAAAGGGTTCTACCACTACCTTTGGTTCAACCTGCCTCGTGATCCTTTCGATGTCCAAGATGTTGATGATTCTGAAGAAGGGATAGAGAATCACGACCGGGCCGGTCGTGACAAAGCAAGGAAGAAACCATCCTCCTCCTCTCATGATGATGATGGACCATCATAATCATTTGTAAAATCGTTGGCCAAAACTTTCTTCAAGACCAAGAAGCCGGCCAAGTGGGAGAAAGGTAAAAATAAGGAGGGTTTAGAAGATGCTTGGATACTGTTGAGGAAAAGAGTCTGGAGATGAAAAGAGAAACTTGAGCTCATGAGGCTATATCAAAACGGAGACCGACATAATCTTCTACAACACCCCCAATCGACCCAACTTTGACCGGACGACAACTAGAAGAATTGATGAAGGTCAAGGCAACAATCAAGGCACGCTACGATTTAGATTATTAGTTTAAGTATTGTAATGTTTATTTTAATTTAGTATTGTAATGTTTTTTAATTTATTGTAATGTTTTTTAATTTTAATGAATTTAAATTTAATGTTTAAAATGTTTGAATTTAAAAAAAAAAAAAACTTGGGTCATCGACTGTGGCATCCGGGTCATGTCTGGTCGCTGGAGAGAAAGCCGACGCGCGCCTGTGACATAGGTCATCTCCGGTTACTATTGGGACTAGCCTTAGGTCATGGGTCATGGATAATACCCAACATGATTTTATGCATGATGTTCAGAAACCAAGATCCGGACTCAACTAGGGTATAAGCAATATTGATTGAATGCACAGCAGAATAGAATAATTAAGAACACAATCAACATCACTAATAAGGTTTTCTTTATTAATTAAAATAAAGAAACTACTATAACAATATACACACGCTTATAATCGTGTGTCTAGACTCTCATTGAAGAGTTCTACTATGAATGAATGAGTGAGTAACCCTAGACGCCCATCCTCTTTATATAATGAGGGAGGTTACAAACCCTAGCTTACTAGAAAAGCTAACTATTACATATTAGATCCTCATTGTTTCTTCTTTCTTCATTTTTGCTCGTGGTTTTGTAATCATCAAATCTGTAATTCCCAACAATCTTCCCCTATTTGATATTACAAAACAACCTCAGATAAAGAAACAATGCTAAAACATGTCATCACAATAAGCTCGCACATCTTGAATCTTCTTCCTTTTTGTAATCATCTAATAGGTCTTGTGCAACTGTACGCTTTCCTCAAGTGATGCATGTAGATGGTAAGTATAACAATATTTTTCCTTAAAATATACTAACCATCTTTTTTTTTTAACAACTAAACAAAGCTAAATAAAGACAAAACATCAAATCAAACAGCTAGACCAAAATAGCCTACCACCGTGAGGGAACGGAGAACCAAGAGAAACACCAATGTATGCGTCTTATATCTTTTACTATCCACGTGACTCCAAACTCAGATGATGCACTAGCAAATGTGACCATTAAGCACCTTTTCTATAGATCTCGCCCCTTCACTAACCCTAAGCACTACAATGTAACTCCTTAAAGTGATAGGAAATGCGAGCATTAAGTACTTTTTTTTTATATATCTCACCCCTTCACTAGAATCATCAAGTCTTTGTCACATCATTAACGTACAAACAAGTTATCTCAAAAGTGTTCACCACGCACGTTGAGATAAGATAAGACACGCAACCTGATCAACCAAAGAGGGAACTCCAAAACAACTAGTGTAGAAACCGATGAATAGTAACAATCGGTGAAACGATCGTAAAACCAATACCTTCAGCAGAAACCCATCAAGAGAAACGAATCAAAATATGCAGCCAAAGGGAACACCAAATCAAGCTTAAAGTATGTTAATTACTAGGGTTCATCATTGAATTAAAAATTCAACTCACCAAGACTAGTAAAACATTAGAAGACCAACTGTCAAGACCGGAATAAACAAGCACGATAAACCGATCATGAACAAGATAAATGTTATCCCACCAAAATTAAGTTCCACGCCGCCATTTAACCATGAATCAACCGGTATTAACCAAAAGCAATATCTCCAAGCTCTTCTAGTAACGAACTTATACCAGTACCCAATATTAATAGATACTGATCTATTAATCAAATAAGAATCATGCACTAGAGACAGAAGATATGTATACGTAATCCCATCAAGTCACGTATAACTTATCACTAGCAACAATCGATAGTATTATAGCCATAATATTGAATCCAAATACAAGTCCTCGTCAAAGCAAACATCAAAATATAATAAATGAATGTGAGAACCAATCGATACCATGAAGCGAGTGAGATTAGGACCAATCAAAACTAAAGACCATCAGATCCTCCATATGATGCACCACATAGAATCCTTTGTATACCATGTGCCATCAAATATCAATTAGTACAAGGACCCACTGACCATCAAAGAGAAACAAAACATATCAGTGGGAACAAATAAATATTGACCAATCAAATTAACGTTTGACCAAATCATACCCATGAGACCATAACGGCCAATCATAAATCACCAATCAATTTCATTGTTCCATGAATGCAAAATTCTGGTTTATCAATTCATATATCCTTCATTTTAATCAACAAGAGGGACATTCACCAATAAAACTAATAGTCACCACTCATATTAAAAAGGTAGTACGATGTTATCTTTTCTTTATATTACGATAAGTCATATTCGCTTCCAAAATCAAACCGAGTCACTACGCCTGCCTCTTTAATTTTCAGATTCACGATAAACCCTAATGACATGAAAACCTTATAAACCCTAGATCGAGCCACCGCCTGATACCAATTTTGTAGAATCCAAGATCCGACTCAACTAGGGTATGAATAACATTGAATATGCACGAATCAATAAGAACATCAATGTTATTAATAAGGTTTCTTTATTAATTAAAATAAAGAAACTACTATAACTAATATACACACGCTTATAATCGTCTAGACTCTTTGAAGAGTTCTACTATGAATGAATGAGTGAGTAACCCTAGACGCCATCCCTCTTTATATAATAGAGGGAGGTTACAAACCCTAGCTTACTAGAAAAGCTAACTATTACATATTAGATCCTCATTGTTTCTTCTTTCTTCATTCTTGCTCGTGGTTTTGTAATCATCAAATCTGTAATTCCCAACAATGTCATGCAATGGGTCATGGATTATGGATTAGCTCCATGGGTATAGGCCATGGGTCTTGGATATTACCCATCCTATTACATATTATATTACAACATTTTATGTAAATGACCAAATGTATATACTTTGCAAAACAACATGTATTCTTATAATTTTAATTATAATAACTTTATATTTGTTATCTACAAAACATAACGAGATCGCTAAATATAAACAAACGTTTTTTACGGTTTATTTGTATTAACATGTTTGACAAGTTTTAAGCAAAGGGTAATTTCATGAATAGAAAAATAAATTAGACTAAACAATGGTGAAATTTGATTTGTTTTTGAAGAGTTAAATTTTTATGAGTTTAATTGAGTGATGAGTTTTGTACCAATAGTGGCTCATCCAGTTATGACAAACTATAAGAGCGGTATAAGGAGGGGAGCACATTAAATTGTGACCCAAAAGAAGGAGGTTATTGCTTCAATACCACTAAATTCTCCGCTTCTTTAAGGCAAATTGAGTTAAGTAGGCTATTTTATGTACAAAATCATCATAAGGGTGAATTAGCTTTAATTCCATGGGCCACTTTGTGGTAATTATCCGAAACACTAAGTCTTTGGACTTATGCAAAAGTACGATATAATGGGCGATAATTAAAGGTAAATTCTTTGATTGGTGAAACCAATACCTCAATCAAAACTTTGTTAATTTAATCTTTGTGAATTAGTTAATAAAAAGTTTTTTATTAAAACTTATGCTACAAGATTAATGCATGACATATTTGTACATATTTGATTTGACACCATAAATCAAAACTAGTACCCTTTATAATTAAGTTCGTGCCATCTAGTTAAAGGAACACTTGAAGTTACAATTTACTTCATGTGGGAACTTGGCGAGATTGTGATGGAAAGGTAAATCTTCATGTTGAGTCGATCTCAACCGACACATTTGGCAGCTTTTAAATTAGACTGACTTAAATCGAAGTAAGTACAGAAGCGGACTAAAGGCACAAGATGGGGATAAAACATGTTTACATTCGCAATGTTGTTGGTAATATAAATCCCATAATAATCTAGGAATCGGAAAAGGTTTGTCAATTATTGTTCAACAAATTACCTTATTATGTGCTTTCGTTACTAGCAGATCAACTAATGTAATGGAACTATGATAATTTGGATCCTAGTTTTCGAGAAAATTTTGTGGTTATATGTATATTACCTCAGGTATTTTTTTTATTTTTTTGAAAAG